>NW_011627155.1:0-50430 GCF_000204515.1 Acromyrmex echinatior
TACCTGTGAGGTAAGATGTTGCTCGTATAAAGTGTTTTCTAGGTGGATAATCTTTATGATAAACAGAATGATTCAATATTAACTGTTCTATACCAGTATCCAGCCAAGATCGTTGAAGGACAAAGTCTCTATTTTTTAACGGAGATGGACATGCCACTAAAATTTGTATACTAACAATAAAGCGAGATGTAAACATTAAAATTCTAAGATTCATAAATAACGTAATACTTGCTGGAATAATATCCAATATCATTGTTTGGATTAAAAAACCCTATATCTTTTGATTCAATCATATGAGTGTCCCAAATTTTTCTATACTCAGGGTCATGTAGAACATCGTACAGTGTTTCTGGTGAAACATCAGGGAAACGTGTTCTAATCTATAATATTAAGTCAGTCAATCTCATTCGAAAAGTAAAATTTATTTGCTGAAAGAAGAACTTACTTTCACCATTTTAAAACTAATTCCTGGGACGGATTTTGTCCAAACAGATAAATCAGGCTTGTTATAATCTAATTTCCAATTGTTATTATCGTCATACAGCTGCTTCAGTTTCTCAAAATCTTTATCTTCTGCAATTTTGACGATGCCAACATCCATTGTAATGATCTATATAAAAGCAAAACAATATAAATAATTATATATTATAAAAAAGACCTCTCTCTTTCGAAATTTTTTCCACACACACACACACACACACCTGATATTTGTTAGAAGTTTATCAATAGAAGGACAAGACTATCATTTTCTTATTCATTCAATTTATAATATATCTATAAACATCTACACATGGCATGTTATTTAAAGAATATTCCAGCATATAATGATTCTTTCTATGTTCCATCTGCAAGAAAAAATTATTTTTATTACAATATATTACATAGTCAAGATTTGAAAGAAAAAAAAAGAAAAATAAAGAATGAAGGAAGAGAAGAGAAGAGAAGAGAGAAGAGAAAAGAGATAGGAAGGAAAGAAAGAGAAGGAAAGGAAAGAGAGAAAAGAAAAAGGCAGAATAAGAATACATATACATGCATGCTTCTATCGCAGTCCATTACTTTCCCATTTGTGGTCTGGAAGGAGCTGGTGATAATCAAGTCATATCACACATTCCGTTTAAAAAGCTCGTTATCGCAGGTGATAAAGATTTGAGGTAATTAAATGTTTAGATGACTTTCGAGCATGTCTCGCCAACGAGCTACAGTGACGATGTGTTACTTCCAAATGGCACATACGAACTAAATGTGTCGCTGACAACATCGAGAACGGATGATGCGAGCGAACTCGTATGTTTCAATAATCACGCGGTAACATACTTTTGAACAACTGGTTTGCACTAATCTTTTTACACTCGAAGCCCGACTTTGAATATATAAACGCAATTGTTTTATCGTTGTCTACTCGGAAGCTGTAAAAGCAAACAGCTCGTTTAGCATACTCGTTATTGTACGTGCCATCAAATTATGGTGAGAATTTCAGATTTGTTGTTGGATGCTATCATGTGTTGTGACTCACAAGCCTTCAACTTTGGCACACCGATGTCAATAGTCGGCTTGTCATTATCAGCTGATGAAACCATTGATCTATAGGGTTCATCCAGATGCGCAACTGCACACTGAGCTCCGCTCAGGGAGCTCTTTCATCTGATTGGAGCTCTTTCATCCATATTTTAGGATTTAATAGAATAATCCAATCAAATGAAAGAGCTGACTGAAGCTACGGTCCACTTGCTTCTTCCAAATATTCTGAACGTTACGCTCCGATTAGTCCATTATTGGGTACTTTCCATTTGATGACACAAGTATTGTTTTATCTTTGTCATTCTCTGAATGTCAACGAGGATAGAATGACGCTTGTGTCGACTTGTGTCATCAAATGGAAAACATCTATTATTTCGAATGCTACCATTGCTACCATTGCTACGTGAATGCTTCAGCCAACCCTTGTATTCTTAAGCGGGGAACACAGGTTCTTACATAACCCATAACTCCGTTCAGAATGCGCTTTTATCGATAAAAGTGCGCTTTTATCTCTGAAATTCTATAATATGCGTAAACCCGGTTCTATATTAATTGCAAGCTGATCGCAAGTTTATTGTGACAGCCAATCTGAAGCTTGTATTTTAAAATCAACGCTTCATATTGGCTGTCGCAGTACTGAATGCACCCATTGGAGTATGATGGAACTGTAGTCAACTGGAGCGCGGGGCAAACATGACGGTGCTGAACATATGCTAGAGATGGTAGTGGAGATGAATGTCGCTTCTCTTATATATACGACTCTACTTTTTATTCTGTAATTGTAAGGTTATATTTGTCGCATTTGCACGATTTCCACGATTCATTCGATAATGAATGTTGTGTACGGTCGTGTTACATCTCGCGTAAGTTTGGAGATATTGAATAAGCACACTCGTGGATATTGAATTACAAACTAACACAAAACTAATAATTTTTATAGACTCCTTTAATTGAACAACTTAGAAATACTAGCTTGATCAAAAAGTTTCCGGAATTCATTCAGAAAATTCAAAATACAAGTTTATTCATCAAAAGTGATATTGTCCCCTTCAAAGTACTCTCCAGCGACTGCAACGCACTTATGCCAGCGCTTGATCCAGCTCTCGAAACATTTCTGGAACTCTATTATTGGTATAGCCATCAGAGCCGTCTTCGATTTTTCCATTACCTCCTTTCGGCTGTTAAAACGCGTTCCTCGCAGGTTTTTTGACTCGATCGAACACAAAAAATCGCAGGTAGCCATATCGGGTGAATTCGATGGCTGTTGGATGGTATTCGTTGTTGCAAACTCGTTGTTGCAAATTCAACTCCATTTTTAAAACTGTAAAAAATCGAAAACACGCGCAGAGGTAGATGTACTCAAGACGGCGTAATTTTTACAAATGTCAAGCTATGGCGATAAAATTTGATGGAAATGTCAATGATAGATGTGGCAACCTAGCCAAAAAAAAGAACTCAAATCAGCTGACTCAGAACATCACCTGGTGGTCTCTTCCGGAAACTTTTTGATCAAGCTGGTATATGATAATAACATAAAGTACAGGCGATAGAAGTCAACACTGGTTATCAATTAACGCAATTCTTAATATTAAATATATAAATCTTAATCTTGAAAACGGATACAGTTTTTGTATTAAATATATAATTACACACACACACACACACACATGCTTAAATAAATAATCTCTATATAAATAATAAAGTTCTCTATCCCTCTCTAACAGATCGGATCGCTTATACTTACGAGAGATGTGTCAGTATGTTGTTGTAAGCGAAAAGACAATTTTCAAGATAACAAGTTAATTCATCCGGAAGGTCAAGAGCCTGATATTCCACGTTACGTGAAACGAGAAGGAGAAAATGCCAATCTCAAACGAGCACGGTATCATTGAAAATTTTTTTACAATCTAATAGTTTTACCGATAATCCAAAGATACTAGTTGATTCTACAATGAATCGATAGTAATCCTAAGTCTTATCGGTGAATTGGTGAAGTTGGCCAACCACTGACTAATTGTAAGACTACCAATTTTCTTAAGACTGATCAAATTTGACTTTATTCCTTCCTATTAGTCGAGCTAAACGATTCTCTATATAACTAACGACTAGTGTAGATGTGAAAAAACATAATCACCTATTTAGGTTAAAACTAGTTAAGACAAGATTTCCAACTATTGACTCATTGCAGAATCGGCAACATAACATACTTTTTTCGAGATCTTGTTTGTATTGTGCGTGTTATGATGTATTTTACAATCTATAATAAAACTGTAATATATAACTGAATTAAGATTTAATATCATACTTTGTCATGATAATCATTATTTATACGAATACATTTACAATTAATTTACAAATAAATTATTTTGTTACACTCGTGACGAGACTCATTCTATTTTTTTCCATTGTCAATTTAGATTGACATATCAATCTCGTAAACGTGGCATGTTGGAGAATGGTATACTTCTTAGTACCTTTGCAAACAAATATTTGAATACGTTTGATGATAAACAATTAAGATTATATGATCAACTTATAAATTTACCATCCAACGATTGGGATATATTTTATTGGGCAACTGGTGTCAAACCAACTCCACCTGAATTTGATAATGAAGTGATGGACTTGCTGAAAAATCATATTCAGAATGAAGACCGACAAGCTGGGATAATGCAACCAGATTTATAAATAATATATTATGGATACGTTTTGATATTCACAGTTACTGAAGAAAGTCTACAGTCCACATAATGTATACTATATATTAGTTTAAGCACTGGCGCAGTGTCCTCTAGGGACTCTAGGACGGTGAATATCGGAATGCACTCTATGTAGCAAATGTTAAAAGAACCTAACCTAATGTATACTTAATAAATACTTAGTATATAATAATCTAGACTTTGAATATAAATCTGTATTAATTTTAAGTACAAGTCATAAGCAATAAAGAATTATTGAAAACATCATTTGTAATAAATTTTTAGGTTATTCTATACATATTATTGCATATATATTTATTTTAATTAGACACTGATGAAACTATATTTATATAATTTGTCCAATGTTTAACAAAATTACATGTCTTAAAAAATATTTTATTACGAAAGATTTATTTCATATACATGTTTGGTGATTACTTGGATACAAAAATGAATTTACAATGCTTCAAATTCGTTCAATAAAATGTCTAAAATGCCATACAGAAAATTTCGGATATCATCTATCCCAAGAGGGAGTGTCCTCCATGTTGCGATCGACTACAGCTACTCATAACAACCGATGCCTAGAATCTTTCCACAAGCCGAGTACTGTAAGAGACTTCTGATTAAACACAACGTGGTCATACGATTCTCACCTCTCCCAACATATGTACAAGAATTGTGTGATGTATACTATTGCAAATGCCGTAAATAATTTGTAATTGAAAGAATTAATCAAACAATATTCATATATCTGTTAGGATTTGCCAGATATTGTTTACTTTGACTGAAACTTGCAAGTCCTACTGTCTTTTTTGTAGTAGTGTTATATTTTGTTGAACTTTTTGATGAGCTTCTTGATGAACATTTTCCCCTTCTTGCACTGCACAAATGTAAAAATATTATATAATTATGTATAAAACCTGTATAAAATTCTTTCTAAAACATATATGTGCATGTATTTTTTAATAATTAATATATATAATCATTATGTATGTTGTATATAACGAGAAAAGTAACATGCGCATGCATATTTATTTTTACATTACCTGAAACCACCTCGTTTATATTTTTTATTAGTACTATTAGATCTATTGCTTATCTTTCGTTTCTTGCCAATGCTAGTATTATTGCTGTAAGAGTAATTAGAATCATTGTCATCCCAGGTGCTATCATTATCATCACTATTCTTATCTTCATCATTTACATTCAGCAATTCTAAAAAAAAAAATAATAATAATAGAATAATCAATAAAATATTACTTTACACTAATTATATGCGAGTATCATACCAGTTTTTTCTTTCGCGTATTTCTGCGTAATGTTTAAAAGAGCTTTGCCATATTTAACAAAGTTAGCCTTAGTGACGTGTGGTATTTGTAACATGGATTCTTCGGTTTCTGGTAAACGCTGGCTCATAGCTCTGACAGCTACCATATTCATAATAGAAGAAGCAGAAACATCCAATGCACTAGCGATACCTCGTATTATCGTCATCAACTCGGCATAGCAACGATCTTGTAATTCTTTTATAATACCATCAACTTTCTTTGTAACTGTTGAAACTGTAGCTACACCACTAGTAGATTTATTCGATTGTCTCGTTGGGATTTGTACCTTTGCAAGATAAAAACAATAAAAAGACACAATAAACAAAAAAAATGTATATATATATGCTAATGTGTGTGTGTGTGTGCGTGTGTGTGTGTGTATTAAGTACCGCGAAAAACTTGTGTCGGTTTTTCAAGATAAGTTTATAGGGGAAAAAACAGTACGAATTTTCTGCGGTATGTAATATATACATATAAACATGTATATGACTTGGATATTAATATCGAAAATGATGACATATAAACTTTTAATTATACATTTTACATTTTAGATATCCTATTAAGACTAAATACCTTTACATCTTTTTTTGTCATGAGTTCACTCGCTTTTGGTCCAATTTTTACGTATGCACAAGCAATTTCGTTATTAATATACATATTTTCTTGTAAATATTCTTGCAGTACCATATAATGCAAAAGACGTTCTATGTCATTTTTATTCCATGATTTACCACGACCATATAAAGGATGGTTTGTAAGACCTGTAAAAAGAATTATTTAGTTGTATCATTAATATAAATATCAATTTATTTTTTATGATTATATATATATATATATATATATATATATATATATAAGTATAAACCTGATTCTCTAATCTTTTTCAGATCACTACCCTTAAAAATATCTGTTAAGAATACTAATGTAAGTTTGCAATTCTTTCTATTGTTAATATCTCGTACAGCTTTCATAATCTCTTTTGCATCTTCAGTAACGTCCAACATTGTAATCTCGGCCTAAAATTATTAATTAATACCAATTCCATTTAGATAACTATATTTTTGCTGTGATAATTATTTATCCATATGACATACCTTAGACCTGCAATTATCACACGTAGCTATTTTATTCGAGATGCATTGTTGCCTATCAAATATCTCTCCAAAATAATTAAGCTGTAACGACCTACGGCAGTCTGTACGGTTTTCACAAAATGCTACCATCTTAAATAAATTATCCATGTGTGTACTAATGACTTGTGGATTTGGATTATCCTGTTCAAACATTTTTCTGATTCTGTGCATGTCTGCATAATGATAAAATAAAATGCAATCTGCTATTTCACCATCACGACCAGCGCGACCACTTTCCTGATAATAGCTTTCTATAGATTTTGGTAAAGCTGCATGTATTACAAAGCGCACGTTTGGTTTATCGATACCCATTCCAAAGGCTATAGTTGCACATATAACATGTACCTGAAGAAAGTATATAAACATGTATTAGGTGTTGGAATTAATTCGTAGCGTTTTTTAATGAAAGAATGTTATTTATTTCACATGAGCATTAAAAAATACATTAATGAAAGTACTTCCCATCACTTGTAAAACGCTACGAATTAATTCCAACACCTAATAATTTTATTAAAAATACAATGCACGCACATAAACATATGTTTACACGCACATACACACTTAATATTTTATATTTTTATAATTACACATTTCACGATATAATTTTATACATTATATCAGTGTATATGCACGCGCATACGAGCATGTACGTATATTTTTTGTTGTACGTAGTATAACAAATGTACTTCATCGGAAATCCATTTTCCTTGGCAGTTGCTTCTTTGAGTATCTGAGAGTCCTGCATGATAACTCAATACTTTAATACCATTTTTTTTCATATGTGCAGCGTAATCTTCGCAATCCTTACGCGATAAACAATATACGATGCCGCAAGTATTTTTAAATTTTGTCATTATCATAGCTACGATTTCATCAGAACAATTTTTCCCTTTCTTCGATATTATACTGTATCTCAAATTAGGTCTATTGAAACTCGACATAAACCTAAAAAATGTAATCATTAATCTTTTTCACAGATGAGAAGTAACGTCATTACTTTGCTGATCGTTACTTGCTTGTTATAATGATTTGGTAATGACATTACAAATTTTTTTATAACGGTAATGATAAACCAGAAAAAATGCACCAAAATTGAAAAAGTCAACTTCGTTACTTGTAATTGATTGAAAAAAATCATTCGTAACTGAAAAAAATAACTCCTAATTTGTAATATGCATTACTTTTTTATTTGTGACTCGTTATATATTACTTTTTTCAATAGTAAAATAATGGTAACAAGTTACTTTTCAAAGTGACTTTTCCGACCTTAGTACAACCTTAGCGTCGTAAAAAATATGTCATGTATGCAATGTCATTATCAAAATGTTTATTATAAAAAGTAACGTCAAAATAACGGAAAAATAACATTTTCCAATGCTGAATTCTTTTTAATATAGAGCAACATATGCAAACAAAAATTATACAATCACACGCATACACACACACACATATACATACACAATCAAATATACCATTTTGGATTAGTCATGCCCAACTGATGCAAAATATCTGTTCTAACACGCGGTGTGGCTGTTGCAGTTAGAGCCATTGTTGGCACTTTGGGATAATTGTTCCTGAGACACTTTAATTTTTTATAGTCTGGTCTAAAATCGTGACCCCATTGACTAACGCAATGTGCTTCATCAATAACAAATCTTGTCAATAATTCTCTCTCATACAAAATAGTCAGAGTATTACAAAATTTTTGCGAGGCGGAAATTTTTTCTGGTGTTACATATAATATTTTGAGAGCTGGTTCTTTTTTGGAAAGTTCCCTGTATATCGCCTCTGCTTGATTATCTGTTATAGAGCCAGATAAATGAGCTGCAGGAATCTATAATTTTAAATCAAAAGTAAAGAATATATATTGTAGCATATACATTTCTGTAATGTAAATGAGTATTCTTTTTATATTATATGTTTTTACATTAGATTATTTCCCTTATTACGTATCTAATACGTAATAATCAGGGATGATAAGTAAAGTAACGCCGTTATAATTTTTATCATTATTTTTCATAATAACGATTTGATATTGGCAATTTTTTATGACTGTAACGATAATTAATTAAACACTAAGATTGGAAAAGTCACTTTAAAAAGTAATTTATTACTTATTATGTGTTTACTTACTGAAAAAAAAGAGTAATTTGTAACGAGTAAAGAATAACTTGTTATAAATGCCGAGTTAATTTCCAAATCTGATGTTAGTCATAAAAAAAATTCGTCATTACCAAATTGTTATAACAAAGTATCGAAGAAAAGTAACGACATTACAGGTAACGCGTTATTTGTCAACTCTGATAATAATACTTTCTCTTACATCAAGTGAGATAAGTTTTTGAACTTGATCTAAAATAAGACTTTTTAATGGTGAGATAACAATAGTTAATCCAACATTTAAAAGGGCAGGAAGTTGATAACAAAGAGATTTTCCACCGCCAGTCGGCATTAATATAAAGCAATCAAATCCCAAAAGTGTCGCATTGATAGCTTGCAATTGATTTGGCCTAAAAGTATATAAACCAAATCTTTGTCGAAATATCTAAAATAAAGATAATTAATGTGCAATTATAACTGTATTTTCATTATTGATCTAATATGTGTCCGACTGTATGAATTAATTATTACGAAATGACATTATATTTATTCTTTAATAAAGTTATAAAAATAAAAATTACCAAATATACTTTACGTACCTTTAACATTTCTTGTGAATGTGAATATGTTAAACTATCAAATTCTCCACTGATACCATCATTTTTATAATTACCAGTAAATTGTCCATATTCCACACTCTTTTTTTCGATTTTTGATTTTGTTTTATCACTAGTGTGATAATTGCTATTTTGTGCTACATTACTCAATGGCCAATCTATAAATTATTGGAATTATTATTTATCATATTATCAACATGTACAATAAAATGTGAAATAAAAAAGTATACACACACGCGCACTTTTTGTATGTGTGCGTGTGCGTGTGTGTGTGCGCGCGCGCCCACACATACACATAGGGTATCCCATTTTAAAGAATCCACGGAAATATCTCGGAAACACTGCATTAAATCGAAAAATGTTTCAGACGAAAGTTTTTCGACTTCGAGGGGAACATGAGAGGGTATCATTCATTTGACCTTGGGTGACATCGAGGTCAGAGCAAGGTCACTTTGAATTTTTTAAATGGAACCCCTCATTTTTCATCACATATTTTTGTAGCTTATCTCGAGAACTTTTCAAAACATTATAATAAAATTTTTTTTTATTTTTACATAAAAATGAATTTTTAGTGCAAAAATGAAAATAAGAGGTACAACCTCCTTCCTTAAAAAAAAAAAAATGAAACATCTTGTATATATAAAGCTCGTACCTGTAAAATCGTCGTTTATATCTATATTACAATTTTCTCCTAAAGCTGGAAATTGATCTAATTCTTGTGTTAAGGTTTCAACTTTTGCAGTAAATCTTTGGGTGCCTATAAAATATTTTCTCATTGAAAACTAAAAGAAGAAAAGATTAATGATTTATTCGTTACCTGTCATATCTTGTGATTTATTTGTATTAATCTTGTTATCTTCCGAATTATCCAAGATGGCATTTCTTTGTGTAAATCCATCTTTTTCACTACTTGATGGCGTTGAAATACTGTCATTAAGTGTATCTTTTATGGAGATACAATCGGAATCCACTGAAGAATTCATTGTCTTTGATACTTGTTGGTCTTTTTCCCACATTTCTGCTATCGTTTTAGAAACTTGAATGCCTAATACTGTTTTGACAGGTCTTTTTAATTGGAAAGTACTCTTCTTATTTGGAGGTATAATTTCAGGTGGCTTAACTGCTGACACAGCTTCCAAATTATTGGATGCTAAATCATACTCCTTTGCATTTGTTAAATCTTGAAAATCTATCGTTTTGGATACTGAGGTACATGAAGTAAAACCATCACAGTCATTTATCAAGCGACTCTCGGACATGCACGAAATTGGTGTCTTAATTGATATTGACGATGCAGACCTAGGTGTTTCTGGAGATTCGAATACATTCCTTTCATCTTCCTTTTGCAACTTTGATAATTTGGTTTGCACTAAGCGTAATTTAGCTTTTATATGTCGATGCAAACCTTGCAACTTTTTGAAAGAGTCAGCATCGAATTTTGGAAATTGTTCTAATATTGGTAATGGAATTGACTCGAGCGCAACACAAAATTTATCAAGAACTTCAATTTGAAGTTCCTTTAAATCTTCACGTCTTTCGAGCAACTTGTCTTCTGTAATCTAAATATAATGTCCAAAGAAAGAGAAATAACAATTACCTTGAATTTAAACATTTTACATAAAATATCAATTCACAATATAAAACTTACAGGAACTGTAGACATTACTGATTTCTGTTGAACCAATTCAATCCATGAGCCTAATTGCTTATTTAAACCTAAATCTTTCAAATTCAATCTAATATCAGGACCAACCCAATTATTTCTCTGTAATCTCTCGCCATTATATTTAGAGCTAGGAGAGTTACAATTAGTACTGTCTGTATCAGAATCTGAAATTATAATATTTTTTCTTTCTTTAATGGATATTGTGTCACATTTTTTTGGAGTCCATAAATGCTTATCTTCTGTATTTTTAGGCATTTTTTTAAGTGGGCTTTTGCACGAGTCTGAACTATCTGAATTATCCTGCAGTTCAAAATATTGAAATCAAATTATTTTGTAATAAATCATTAATGTTTTGTAAATCATAATTTCATAAAATACATGCATAAATTGACATAATAATATTGTAGTTTTATTTAAATTCAATTAGAACTATAATCTTACAAGATTTATTATCGTGTCTATTGTTACCAAGTCCCCAGCTACTCTCCTTTGTTCATTAAAATACAAATCATTCGACCATTCATTATTTAAAACTTTCTTTTCTGCCACTGATTTTGATGTACTAAAAAATATTCAATTACTAATTTAAGTTTTTTTTTTTAAGTATTAAAAATACGAAACATATACTAATGAAAATTTAAATATATTGAGATGCGCACATATATTTTATTTAGGGCATTTTTACAAAATAAAATAAACTTTTGTCTACCTAGTCAGCATATTGTTTTCATTTGTATTTTTTGCCAAAAATCCTACTATCGTAGATTGGATATTCTTTTGACCAAACACCATCTTTTTTGACATTGTTAGCACAAATTTTAGACAATTACAAATGACTACTAGCAGTTTGCTTAAGTTTGTTTTACTCGAATACTTTGATATTGAAACAATTATTCTCGGAAGTCATGTAAACACTGGTACTACACGCTATGCTACTTTACGCGCTTAAATTAATTAAAAACCTGCGGTACATGATACTTGTTTGCTAGCTGGGTATCAATAGCTGCATTCAGCAATGCAAATCTGAGGCGTTGGAGTGTTCTTTTTCTACAATACACGTGACATATGCTATAATATAAGAGCACTCCGACGCCTCAGATCTACATTACCGACGCAGCTATCTATGAAACTTTTTTTCTAGGAAGAAAAGTGAAAAATGAAAAATTTCTTCATTAACTCCAATGGTTAAAATTTTCACTTTTCATCATCCTAGGGATAAAGTTTCATAATTGATACTCAGCTGGATTAGAATCTTGCCACCATATTGGCTATGATACTGGCACTGACAGCACCGCAGCCAATACGGTAGCAAGATTCTAATCCAGCTAGCGATCTAACAGCAAAAAACAAGCATGCTAGTGTGTCGCAGGCTTAACATTTCATTGATTATTATGGTATATCCATACTTTGCCCGGATCTACAATAGATTTTTAATCCTTATGTCTCCGACAAACCAGCGCGAAGTTCGTCGCGCGCGACACGCGATATCCAATGAGTGTACAGTTTTATCGATGTTTTCATTCTAAAGGTATACTCTCATTGGATATTGCGTGTCACGCGCGACGAATATCGCGCTGATGTGTCGAAGTTATTATGCTGCTTTTTTGTGCTGACGCTCGACGCTCATTTTCAGCGTAAAAACAAATCACGTGGTCAAAATTATTTTTTGGTATTCATCAATTTTGATCATGTGATCTGATTTAATGCTCGAATCGAGCGTCAAGTGTCAGCAAGAAAATGCAACTTTAAGTCATAAGGAATCGACGAATAACAATCAATTATTCTTCTCACATTCCACTGTAATTGGTCAATTTCTTATGGCTTAAGACTTAAAACATCTATTGTAGGTAGAACCGGACTTATGTCTTCTGCACATAGAACGTGGCAACGCTTGCCACGCAGCGGAAGTTATTGTATTAACCAATTATTCTATGTTTTTAATAGCTTCTGCACATTGGACGCAAAAACGCTTGTCGAGCTACAAAATGTGATGCGGTAGCCAATAAGCTTACAGCCCCTAGTATGTTCATTGGTTACCGTGCTCTCATTTTGCCGCGCTCTGTGTGCAGGAGCCATTATGCGACAACTCTTGCTACCGTAGCGGAAGTTGTTGCACTAGTCAATAATTCTACGACCCCTTTTATTGGGTCATCTAAAAAGTATCCGCGGTACTTTGTCACTAGATATATGACCATCAATACACATCTAGTGACAAAAAACCGCGGATACTTTTTAGATGACTCAATATATATCGATCATTTGATACACGTATTAATTAATTACCTTATCAAGTATCAAGTGTACAATGTAAACTAGGCATTTGTTCTTAAATCGGCTTAAAGCATAGTCTACAATGGCTCTGTTCTTTTTGGCTATAACTTTTGCATCAGTTCATCCTTTTTTTCTCTCTAGGAAGAAAAAAGAGGAACTAATAGTAAACCTAATTAGTTGCCAACACACTGTCGCAGACTGGCTTCACGGCAGCCAATTCACTAATTACACTAATCACTAATTACTATTGGTACTTCTGATTGGCTGTTACGAAACATTGCGACTGGCGACGAACACTGCTTTCACATGTAACATCACTTACGTCAACCAATCAAATCATATCAAATTGTATCAGCTACTACACATCAGTGATGCGTTGTCGTAGGAATTATTTCCACATGGAAATGTTCGAGCGCATGCGTAAGCTGCCGTTACAGTTTCGTATTGGCTACTTTTATATCGCATCGGCAATACGCATGTGCACAAACATTCCCGTGAATGAATAATTCCCATAACAAATTCGTTTCAGTGCAGTATCCAGTCATTTGGAAACGCTTCTCTAATACAGTATCCAGCAAAATGGTGGCTACTGAATACTGCACTGAAACGAAATGGGAACGCAGCCATAACGCATTATTCTAGTTGAGACGATTGGATTGGCTGACATAAGTTACACTCACGCAAGTTACGCTGTATGTGAAAGTAGCCTGAATGTTTGCAGTTTATTATAGACTATTCTTTACTCTGCAAAACTTCTAGAAATTATGTAAGGTGCGGTCCACTTGCTTCTCTTCTTTGGCGCTTTTAAATGCTTCCTTAATTCTTGATTGATCAATCGGAAAAAAGACTATTACTAATTAACCAATCAAAAAATGTTTTGAAGCATTTGTAGTGCACTGGCCTGCAGAAATGCTTTTATTCATTCAAGAGGGATGCGTTTCAGAACACAATCGAACTGTGTTCCGAAACGCATCCATCTTAAATGTGTAAAGGTACCTCTTTCTGTCGGCCAGTGTACATACGTACAAATATGTGCGAAGAGTGTTCTTTCTTCCTCCTCCTAAAACCAAAATCAACTTTTAATTAAATCTCGTTTTGCGTGCAAACTTCAAAACCTATATGGAACCGCGCTTCGCGTAGCAAGTTATAAACCCATGAGCGATTCCACACGAGTTTACTACTTTTTGTACATAATAGGAGCAGAGAAGGCATTTATTTTCAGTGAAAACGGGTCAAATTAAATGAGCCTAATTTCATTAAAATCGAAGGTGAGATAACGATTCTAAATAAATACTGATCAAAGTACGTATATACATAGCGCTGCGTTAAGTCGATGTGACAGATTTCCTAACCTCAATAGTCATCAACTTTAAGGGCTATGATTACCGTACACAAAATAACATAAAGTGCATACGCATAGCACAAGACTTCTAGACCAATGATCATCCGACAAAGAGATGCCATATTGATTTGCATAAGATGTTCATTGACCCAGTGGTCTTAGACGAGCAGCACAGACTTATATAACGCATAACACATAATGCATGAGAAAATGAACCAATTAAAGTCCTTTATTTCCTTTCTCTCCATAAAATAAAAGACTGATTAGTTTATTTTCTTATGCCTCATGTTTTATGCGTTACACAAGAGTCTGTGTTCCCCGCTTTAGGATATATTCACATAACTTGCAGTCGCATAATCGTACGCATAAAGAAAATTATCCAATTGCATTTCTCCTATAAGGACGCACGTAAAATGTGATTGGATAATTTTCTTTATGCATACGTTATGTGGCTATGCAAATTGTATAAATATAAGTAGGGAGCACAGACTCTTGCATAATGCATAACACATAATGCATAAGAAAAGCATATACCAATTCAAGTCCTCCGTTTCCTTTCTTTCCATGAAATAAAGAACTCGGATTGGTTCAATTTCTTATGCCTCATATGTTATATGACTATGCAGTTGTGGAATAGCCCTAACTTCGGATCTACTATTGATTTTTAAGCCTTAAGCCATGAGGAATGGACGAATCGCAATCAACTGTTCTCTTGGCATTCAATTATAGTTGATCAATTTTTTACGACTTAAAGCTTAAAACATTTATTGTAGATCCAGGCAAAATCATAAAACATTTTGGATTTTATTTATGTTTTATGTTTTTCATGCTAATTTCAATGAGTATGTAAAACTTACTTTCAAAACTCACTTGCTTGGTATAATTTGTTTTACTAACATTGCAAAATGAACATTTATAAAGATGTATTAAATAGTAATACATAATCCGTGAAATATTCGAAATTGAAGAAGAAATTCTTCCAGAAATGTTAGATAAATTATAAATTATAGAGAAACGCAAAAGTATTGCTGTGATTTACGTGGACATTTGATAGCGAGAAGTACAGTATATTACACAGAAGTACAGTAGTATTATTGTATAGATTGTGATATGTAATATTTTTGTTTATACACATTTTGATCAAAATAAATGAAATCTAATAATTGATTTACTACAAAAGTAATTTTATTGTATTTTTCTTGAAAAAAGAAACTGATATTTTTTACTCATAAGAATCATCATTCGATTTAGGTGTTTATATAATTCAACTTTTTCAAGCCAACATAATGTGTTTTATTATTTTTTTCAAAGTACTTTCAACTATAGCATAAAAAATTTTTTTCATTCATTCATATAAAAATTATAAATTTTTAACTGATATCGCACTTTTTCCAAATTCTCATTTATATTTAAATTTGTAAAGAATAAGTAAAATGTAATCCGACTTCTCTCTATTATGGTAAAAACTCGTTAAAGCTTTCACAAGTATACAAGAATTTTCACATATAATCTGGATTAATAAAAAAATTCATTGTAGTCTTTAAAGCCTCATTTTGTGGACCAAAATTAAAAATTTCACGTTGTCGATGAAGAGTTAAATTACATCATAATTGTCTTGAAAGCGACATAAACCAATGTGGAACATAGAAATTTCCATTATGGAGCAAAGGACCAAATATGTCATTATATTTCAAAGCAGCAATTTGACTTTTTTTTAGTCACACGAAATGTACAATAACTTTTGCTAAAATTAATAAGGAGATTTTTCATTAGGGAATTATCTAATATATAAATACACTAAAATATAAATACCGTTAAATAGCACTTACATATTCTTTTATATTAATACTTTATTATTAAAAAAATAGTTATTATTATACTACATATTTTTGTTATTTCCAAAATAAAGTATGTCAACTTTATACTTTTCTTACCAACAATTTTTTACTTTTCCATCAAATTTTTATGAATCAAGGCACATATATGGGATGAGAATTGGAATCAAATCTAGGACATAATGACTACACGTCGATTATTCTTATACCTGTTGTACCTGATTAATATTTTTTATAGACTTACTCAAGCTAAAGGAATATTAAGATGACTAGTAAATACCATCATAAACAACGTTTAACACCAAAACATCGAGATTCCCTACGTTTAATATTCTCAGTTTTTACTGCAAACGATGTAAGGAATTTGAGTGTAACGAAAATCATAACATCATTATCTTTTAACATTCTTGGACATCCATTAAAGGGTGGATTATACGATCCATCTTTAGGTAAAATATTTTAATTTGCTATGCATATACATATATTGATGGTGTGTGCGCGCGCGCGCGCGCGCGCGTGCAGGTATTTTTATTATTAATTAAAATGTGACAAAATAATTATTATTTTTTAAATATTTTATACAAGTTTTAATTTACTATATTCAATTTATTATAGGCACAACGAAAAACAGTTCGGAGCTATGCAGCACATGTGGACATAATAGTTCCAAGTGTCCAGGTCATTTTGGTCATATAGAATTACCAGTACCTGTCGTCAATCCATTATTCCACAAAGCATTGTCAATGTTGCTTAAATTGTCATGTTTAAGCTGCTTCACATTACAAATACCATCATATATCAAGTTATTGCTGTCCGCAAAATTAAAACTACTGTACCAAGGACAACTCAGCGATCTTGATGGTTTGGATCATGAAGTAACATCTATATTATCGAATATTGAACAAGAAGAAGAACAAACAGAGTATATTCGTAATGTAATTGACACTTATATGCAGAATTTCTTCAATAGAAATAGATACAACCAAATCATGCCTCAGAATCCTGAGAATCAAGCTAATATAAAGAGTGTCATTATGCAATGGCATGCATATATTGAAAATATACTTAAACAATATGTGAGAACCAATAAAGCTGGGATATGCATGAATTGTCACGATAGTCTTCCAAAAATGTCAACGTTGCAAAACAAGATAATGATAAGCAACAAGGAAATTGTGAAGAATTCTAAAGAAATGCTCTCGTGCGAAGTAGCGCACAAATTGGAAATGATTATGATTATGCCAGATCAATCCAAGGAATACCTACGACAACTATGGCATAACGAAAGAGATTTTCTCAAAATTATTGTACCTTGCTTAGAATTGGTAGATATCGAATATCCTACTGATATATTCTTTTTCGAGGTAATACCTGTATTACCACCAATCGTGCGACCAGTAAATTTTCTTAATGGTCAAATGATCGAACATCCTCAAACTCATATCTATAAGAGCATTATACAGGATTGTTTAGTCTTAAGAAATGTTATACAAACTATTCAAGATGGAGGTATTGATCACCTACCTCAGGAAGGTCGACTTGTCTTTGAACAAATAAAAGGAATTACAGCAGTTGAAAAGTTGCACAATGCTTGGCAAGCGTTACAAAGCAATGTGAATCACTTAATGGATCGCGATATGAACAAATCGTCTGAGTCCATCAATGGTCAAGGCTTGAAACAAATTCTTGAAAAAAAAGAAGGTATTATTAGAATGCATATGATGGGTAAAAGAGTGAATTTTGCCGCTCGTACAGTTATTACTCCAGATCCTAATTTAAATATCGATGAAATTGGCATTTAACACCATGGAATGTTATTGAATTGAGACGATTAGTCTTAAACGGTCCCGATGTTCATCCTGGCGCAGTTATGGTGGAAAATGAAGATGGATCGATACTAGCTATTAGTAGTAACGATTGTACGCAGAGGGAAGCTATCGCGAAACGTCTCTTAACAACGAGCGACAGGACCAACGAGTTTATTGGTGTGAAAATAGTACATCGACATCTTCAAAATGGCGATGTATTGCTAATAAATAGACAACCGACATTACATAAACCGAGTATAATGGCTCACAAAGCGCGTGTTCTCAAGGGAGAAAAAACTTTACATCTTCATTATGCGAATTGTAAGGCATACAACGCGGACTTCGATGGAGATGAGCTTAACGCTCATTTCCCACAAAATGAATTGGCTAGAAGTGAAAGTTATAACATAGCTAATGTATCCAACCAATACCTCGTGCCAAAAGATGGGACTCCATTGAGTGGCCTCATACAGGATTACATGGTGTCTGGAGTACGATTAACAACTAGAGGTAGATTTTTTTCAAAGGCACATTACACGCAATTAGTTTATACAGCATTGCCAGTGATGCAAAAGGACATAATTCTTTTATCGCCAACTATTATTAAACCGAAAATGTTGTGGTCGGGTAAACAAATACTTTCAACAGTCATCATTAATATTATTCCCTCGCATAAAACACGAATCAATTTGGTCTCTAACACGAAAATTCGTGCGAAAGAATGGCAAGCAGAGATACCACGACGTTGGAAATGTGGAACAGAATTTAAAAATTCGATGACCATGTCGGAAGCAGAAGTTATAATTCGACACGGAGAATTATTGTGTGGGGTACTTGATAAAATGCATTACGGTGCGACTCCTTATGGTCTTATTCATTGTATTTACGAATTATACGGGGCAATATGCGCGAATGAAATGTTAAGCGCATTTGGTAGACTATTCCAAATGTTTCTACAGTGCGATGGTTTTACTCTTGGTGTTGAGGACATTCTAATCACTCCTGAAATCAATGAAAAACGTAAAGAAATAATTTCCAATTGTAGAAAAATTGGGGAAACTGTACAAAAATCTGTAGTAAAAGCATCTAATGATACACCTATGAACGAAATTCTAACTAAAATGGAAGAATCTTACTGGAATAATACAAAATTTCGCGCGCAAGTTGATCACAAATATAAGAGCACTTTAGACGTTTATACCAATGACATTAACAATGTTTGTTTGCTGACGGGACTTTTCAAAAAGTTCCCAAATAATAATTTACAGCTCATGGTGCAATCTGGTGCAAAGGGATCTACGGTTAATACTATGCAAATATCATGTTTGCTCGGTCAAAGCGAATTGGAAGGTAAAAGGCCACCGTTGATGATCAGCGGAAAAAGTTTATCAAGTTTCCCAGCCTACGATCCAACACCTAGAGCAGGTGGTTTTATCGACGGCAGATTTATGACCGGCATCAAACCCCAAGAATGTTTTTTCCATTGCATGGCGGGACGCGAAGGTCTTATCGATACTGCCGTAAAAACTAGTAGGTCTGGTTATTTACAGAGATGTTTAGTTAAACATCTAGAAGGTTTGATTGTTAGTTACGATGCGACGGTTAGAGACTATGACGGTAGCTTAATTCAGTTTTATTATGGAGAGGACGGTCTCGATGTACCGGGTTCACGTTTTCTAACAAAGAATCAAATCGCATTTTTAGTTGATAATAAAGAGTCCATTATGGATGCAAAGTTATTAGAATGTCTGAAAAGAAATGACAAAGAGATTGCGAAGACGATAAAAAAGATCAAAAAATGGGAAAGCAAGAATGGTTCCTCGTTGCAAAAGAGGAGAATTAATGAGTTTAGTAAATTCTCTATGGAGATTTCCAATCAGAATGATGTGAAACAAAAAATCATTGATAGTCATAGTGGGAGGAGCAAAGCCGCATTATCGCTTATGAGAAAGTGGATAAGGGCAGAAAAGGAACTGAAAGAGTCATATCATGCACAATGTACTAGATGTCCCGATCCAATAATGTCAAAATACAGGCAAGATGTTGAATTTGGAGTATTATCTGAACGGATAGAAGGCTTAATGGACGAATACCTCTCTCGTCCGACAAAAATTAAAAAGTCTGTTTTAAGAGATTTATTGTCCATCAAAGTTATGAAAACAATTTGTCCGCCTGGTGAACCAGTTGGTTTATTAGCAGCACAATCTATAGGTGAACCATCTACTCAAATGACTTTGAATACCTTCCATTTTGCAGGACGTGGAGAGATGAACGTGACCTTAGGTATTCCAAGATTACGTGAAATCTTGATGATAGCGTCGAAAAACATAAAAACTCCAAGTATGGAAATACCACTCCAAGATAACTTGGAAAATCTTGAAAAACAAGCGAAGAAGCTGAGATTAAGATTAACAAAATGCGTTCTACGCGATGTATTAAAAGACATAATAATAAGCAGACGAATGGAAGGAAGCCCACACCGAAGATTGGTGCACACTTTAAGAATCAAATATCTTCCTCATAAATACTATAAAGAAGAGTTTACCGTTCATCCGCGGGATGTGATTAAATGCACCGAGGAACAATTTTTCAAGAATATATTCAAGGAAATTAAAAAATTTGCCACTATTTCTAAAGTTTTATTAAAGTTACATTTCGAAGGAGAAAAAAGACGAATAAACGACGAGGACGCAGTAATAGATGAAATTGATCCTGACGAAGTTGTACCGAAGAATCCTGGAAGCAGAACACGGATGGATTTAGGAGAGATGCATGAGTCATCCGATGAGGAGGAAGCCGCGGAAGACGCCGATGCTACAATGACTAAATCATTATTGCGTCATCGAGAGAATCAAGAATATGAAGATCCCGAAGAAGAAGAAGAAGAAATTGAAGATATTGTATTAAATGATAAGGAAGAAGAGCCAGACGATAATAATAATGCAAATAGAATTCTCGAGGATAAGGAGGATGATGATGATGACGATACTAATGAGAAATCGAATCATAGAAGGAAGAATAACAATAGCAAATCTACCAGCGGGAAGGATCGTGTCTTGGATATGTATGAAAATGCTATGGATTATGATTATGACGAGAATAAATTATCATGGTGCAAATTTACCTTTTGGGTAAGTGTTTAAGTTTAAAATTTCTAATTACAATTTTTCTATTATTTTATAAAGAAATATTATTTAGCTTAGCGTTCAAATGATTTTAGCCATCACTCACGATATTAAAATATATTGTTAAAAAATAATGTATATTTTATCGCGAAACAAAAGTGAGCGAGAAAAAGGCCCCCTCTGTCTTTTAGCATCCTTATTACAAAAACTTTTTATTTATTCTTTATCTACCTAATATAATTATAATTTCTTTTTATTTGCTTAATTCAATTACAATTTAAAGTTAGGAAACTTTGCCTGATATTACATATAATTTCCAGTTTTCTTCACATAATTTTTCGGAATTTCTATATAAATTTCTCAACTTTTCATTTCTGTATACACAACTTTTATAATTTTTTTTTATAAATTTCTTATTGTTAAATTTTTTAAATACAAATTGGAACACTTCAGAAAAGCTGAAAGCTATATTTTGGTTAGAATTCTAATATAAAATAACGGACATCTTGTTTAGAATTCTTCACGCAATATGTGAACTTTGAAATATTCAAAGATTTCTCATTCTATAATTTAAAAAAAAACTTAGAAAATCTAAGGCTGGTATTGATAGTCGATTCTTAGATTCTTACATTTAAAATCTACACAATTGCTCGATCTACAATTGCATAAACATAAACATAAGTGATTGTGAAATGTTGTAAAGCGCAATTTTATTCGATTGTAAAAAGCGTGTTGTAAACGATGATTTGTGCGCTGTTATGTGTTGTTAAATTTTAAACAGGCATATAATAATTTGTAAATTTGATTTCATAATATAATAGCAGTATATATAACAACGAAAATACTTTCTGTCTATCTATCATGATGAACAATCAGCACTGCTTATCGAAACTGCATGGAATCTAATTGGTTATCATAATCTTATAGTTATGACATCTTTACTCGATTGTAGATTAATATGTTGTACAACATTATACAATATTTATGCGCTTGGTCTACAATGGGCAGTAGTAATAGTGGACCAATCAGTCGAATGTGAGAATAATCGACTGTGAGTGACTGTGAGTGATCATTTTCTTACTCGTTACAGTTTACAGTCTCATCGTTTCCACTATTGTCATTGTAGACCACGCTTACTATGTAGTCTGTAATCTACGTAGCAATGGATTAAGGAGTAGAGATAGAAATCAACTGATCATAGTCGAATGTGAGAAGACTAATCAACTATGATTGATCGAGTTCTATGCCTACTCCTTAATCCATTAGTTACAGCTCAGTGTAGGTCACGCATAACTATTATTACTACTACTACTACTTTCATAAGCTTACGTCTACGTTTAAGCAATTGTAGACTGTTGTAGACCCCGGGTATCGGGCTTGACACATGTCTCACTGTCTCACTTTTTCAGTTACCGCTTAAAACAATCAGATTGGATTTGCCAACAATAATTAAGAATGCTGCGAATAAAACTGTCTTATGGGAAACAAAATGTATTAAGAAAGCTTTTACATTTCAAAACAGTAAAGGCGAAACGATTCTCAAAACAGATGGTTTAAATATAGTGGTAAATGTATATTATAAGCAATTTAAGTATAAATAAAATATATTTTTCTACTTTTTCTATTCTTTTCATTGCAGGAAATGTTTAAGTATGATAAAATACTTGATTTAAACAGATTATATTCTAACGACATTTATAATATTTCTCAAACATATGGAATTGAAGCCGCAAATCGAGTTATTGTAAGAGAAATTAAAGATGTCTTCAAGATGTATGGCATCACCGTTGACGTAAGACATCTGTCTTTAATCGCAGATTATATGACTTTCGATGGTACGTTCAAACCACTCAGTCGAAAAGGAATGGAAAATTCTGCTTCACCATTACAGCAAATAAGTTTCGAAAGTTCGCTAGGCTTTTTGAAAACGGCGACATTGCAAGGTGAGTTATATTTAGAAAAAATTATTACAGATTAAAATTATTGCTAAATTAGCAAAAAATTATTGCTAAATTTTAAAAATATGAAATATTCAAACATTGCATTCAATATATATATAAACTTGATACGTATGAGTTTGAAACGTATTTGTTTTCAATATAGAATAAAATTATTTAATATCATACCCTTCAAAAATGGCACAATTCATAAGATGTAACTTTCGAATTATTATGAATGAGTTAGGTAAAGATTACTCTCAATCGTCAAAAGTAAAATAAATTCAATTTAAGTTCATCTACTAAATAGTATACTTGTCCATAAGACTAAGTCCACAATCTTGCTTTAAGAGGTCGTAAGCCGTGTAAGTTGTAAGTGACGAGATATATTGGCCACAGAACTTATATTTATAAGCTGTAAGACTTGGGTTTTGCTCATAGATTATTCTATTATTACACGTCTAAGTGTTGTGTAAAATTTAAGTACAATTCTTTTATTGATTTAAAATTTTAATTTTTTTATCTGTCTTGATGCTTATGTTGCTTTAATATTAAAACATTTTAATATTTATTTACAATGAAGAAATAATGTTAAAAATTAAATCAAATTTTATACATATACTAATGTAAAGTAATAATAAATATTCGTGCAAAGCTTATTTGTTTTCACTTACATATTTAAAAGTTATTAATCTAAACTCTTGCTGTAATGGTCATTTTGCTATATAAAACCATTATAAGCTAAATTATAAGCTAAATTATTTGCTTTATAAATTATTTTTTTTAAACTCAGATATTTTACTTATTTTACATGTTTCATATTTTGTGTTAAAATGCATCAGAATTATATATAGGATATCTCTTAAACTATTAATATTTTGATTAATTTACTTTAATATTTTTATATGCTTATAACAATAATATATGATGAGAAAATGTTATTGGTTAAAGAAAAATTAGACGAAAAAAATTATTTTGATTAAAGATATAAATGACATTACTACTTTTCTCTTCCAATTATTAAATTGATTAAATTATATACATGCACACATATATATTTATTTGTGTGTACATTACTTATTTATTTTTTATCATTTATAGGAAAAAAGGATGATATATTATCACCTTCGAGTAGATTGATGTTAGGACAACCGTGCAAATCTGGAACTGGGGCATTTTCTATTTTACAATCATTGTACAACATGTAAAAATAATAAAATTCGATGTTCACACGTTGTGATTCATAATTATATCTTATATATTTGTAAGTTCATAATACATTTTAGCAACAAAATCCATAGAAATTTGTTCATTATTGAAAAATAATGCTGCTTCAATCTTTTTCAATTAAAATGCGTGTACAATACGTAAACAATGCAAATTATTTTTTCTATTTAAATAGCCATTCTATATTATTTATGTAAAATAGTAATTATAGCTAATCCAGTATATCATTTTTACAGTTTTTAAGAATACAATATATTTTAACATTCGTGACGATTTATTTATTTATTTGTGTTTTTGGATCGTATTTTTTAATTTATCGTAATTTGCACCGGAAAAAGTCTCCAACTGAAAGCATTAATAATTTTATTTGATTAGTTATGAAATATAAATAATTAAATTACTTCTTTATTTCTTCTTATAATATTAAAGCGAGAATTTTTAATATTTAGATAAATATTTTATTCGAATTTAATACATACCACTTTGCCTTCTTTTATAAAAACGAACGTAGGCATACTAGATATCTCATATTCAACAGCAATATCTTCACATTCGTCCACATCAACTTTAAGGAAAACAACATCCAGCATTTCCTATATAAACAAATCATTCATGTTTTAAATTTCAATAAATCCAACTGAAACTTGATTAAATAAAAAATTAATGTGATGCACATAAAACCTTTGACAATTCTTCAATCAATGGCCCAATCATCTTACATGGTCCACACCACACAGCAAAGAAATCAATAACTACCAAATTATTGCCTGCGTCTTTAAGTTTAATCTTCAAGTCATCCTATTAAAAAAAATCATATCAGTCCCTTTTTGAAATATATTTATTAATTGATGTGAATAGAAAGTACATAAATTGAGAGAAATGCATTGTTTAAAGTATCATATGACAGAGTTAAACGAGATGAAAAGACGCGAGAGAAAAAATATTATAACTAAAATTGCTATTCAATGATAACAATACACATATTTATTAAGTGAACGTAAATAGTCATACAAATAAAAATTGTAATACAAATGTTTATTCGTCTAATAGGAAGATACACAGATAGCTCTATACACACACACGCGCGCGCGCGAGCACAGGATGTTCGGAAATTCAACCGACACCCCTTTTGTGGACAGGTAGAGTGGACTAAACTGACTGAGTCGAAAAATCCTCTATCATTTTGCAATTTTCGCAATAGTTAACAAGATATTAATTATTAAAAATTGCCGAATATTGGTCTTGAATAAATTTTTTCTCAAATCAGTATCAATTTTACTAGTAGAGGATTTTCGGATCAGTTTAGCCCGTTCTACCTACGAGTGTTGTCAGTTGAATTTCCTAACACCCTGTATATCTACATATTAATGAACTTTCATTAGAGTAAATATCCATGGAAAAGAAGTCAGAAATATATCTTTTCAGAAATATTTCTTTTATCGTCGTAAAAAAGTGATAAATTTAACATTATATCCATGTTAAGCTTGCATTGACTTGGGCGATGGCAATTTGAAATGCAAACTTAGGTAAAATTGTTTTCTTTACAAATTTTATATTTTTGTTATAATTTTTTAATGAAGTATTTGAAGACTATGTACATTTATATGTATAACATTTTTTTCTTCTTTTAGCTCATAAACGTATTAATTTATAATATTTTGGCACATATCGACACGATTAAATATCTCGTAAACTACCCATTTTTTTTATAATCGTACCTTAATACTTTTATCTACAAACGTAGAGTACAATTAAAAATCTTTATTAAACATTGTCTTTCAACATTAATGACCTTATTATAAAAGTGTATTCTATTATAATATTTACTGCCAATATTGAAAATATATAATTCATATTACAGATTTTCAGTATTAGCAGCGAGTATTGAAATACAGCCTAAAATACACAAGACTAAAATACAAGACTATTTCTATTAATGTAAAATATTTCTAGCCAACTACGTATATATAAAAATAATGCTATTTATTGAATAATTATAAAGATAATAAGGAATTGAAGGTAACAACTGGTGAATTCATATTGTTATCATTACAGATAGAAAAAGTAACGACCCACACAGCACAGAAGATTGAAGCAATATTGTAGCTTGCAATGTAACATTGCAGAGATATTACAGAAATATAAATATAATTAACAATATGCCTGCAAAATGTCAGTAATATGCTTGTAATATTCCACAAACATTGCAAAACTGTAATTCTTCAATTGTTACAATAATAATAATATAAAAATATAAGTTTTTACAATATTTATGTAGTATAATCTTTTAATTTAACAGTCGTTTTTATGATATAATAATTAATATAATCTATTTTATATTTAAATAAAAAATTTATTGATCTGTCGGCTAATCTAATTTCATTAGCTAAGTTTTATATTTATTTTAAATATGAAATCAAAATTGTATAATATTGAGTTTGGATACAATCAATGCATCATTATCGGATAAGATGATAAGCAATTAAGCTGAAAACGATTTATCGAAATATTAATTATGTGATCGATAATGTATTTATGCCTGTGATGTGAACGCAAGAATAAACCAGCGCCTAAACTTTATTGATAAATTTCATACTGTCATTTTTTAATCGATTTCAATTGACTCGGAGTAGTTTCGAATTAAAAAGAATCACTGCGATTAACTTAATCCATGATCCGATTAACTTACCAAGCGACTGTATTATTATATTAATGTGGATAATATTTATAGTTTGTTCGGGACATACACATGCATGCTCTATCTTCACGAATAAATTTAAATCCTTCGGAATTAATACTATATTTATTGAAATATTTTATAGTTTTATCAGAAAAAATTGCTTTTGGAAAGCACATATCACTAGAAATGCGATTTGTAGAAAAATTAAAGTTAGTGAAATGTATTTATATAGAAATAGTTTTCATTTTAGAGTCTTCGTAAAAAATTTATCCAAATACATTATATTGCAATGTTGCTGGAACATTTTATTGCAATACAACAAAAAACGGACATCTTAACATTGTTGGAATTTTGCAACAATGATTCAGCAACGTTTCGCAACTATCATGCAATATTGCAATGTTTCCGCAACATGTCTCTTTCTGTGCTGTATGGGGACCGAAAACAATAAGGTGCCTTTCATTTAACGACACAAGTCGACATAATCGTTTATTGTGTCTTTCTTTTCGTGAGTGATAAAGGCAGAACGATATTTGTGTCGACTTTATATCATTAGATGGAAAGCATTCACAGTAACGATAACAAAAAAAAAGAGGTAATATTTTACAAGTAATATTTTACTTTCCAACTTTGCTCATCGGTAAATGTGCTTAATTATTCAGGAAAAAGTAGATATGTGACGCAATCATATTACACACATACACACATGCACACATTATTTTACCTACTTCAATTCGATGATGATTCAAGTCTCTGCGATTAATGATGACGCAATTAAAATCGTTCACGATTGACGTAATATTGAACGAATCATCCATCTCCACTTACAAGCGTTAAACATTCACGCTTGTTAACGCTCGTATGTATCATTTCATCTTTGTTTAACATTTGATGATAACAAGAACGAAATTATATCCGCGAGCGTTGCAAATATAATTAAAAATGTGAAATACATTTTAATTAAAGTCGTTTCGCTTGAATTCGCGCTTTCGTATTATAGTTTTAATAAAAAAGAAAAAAAACCATCTCGCGTAATAACGCAATGCGGGATCGATTGTTTTCAAGGTCGAGAACTGAAACCGAAGTATAGATTTCGCGAACAAGTATAATACGACAAGTGTAATGTGTTTCATGAATATTTATATAGTATACCTGCAGTCTGCAAGTGCAGATTGTAATCATGTAGTTTTGACGAAATAATCTAATCTTTTTGCTTTGCGATAAGGAAACGATGTTACACGCATGTCGTTCCTTTTCCGTCGCTGTTCGATTTTTAATTATTAACTTAATTTATAAATCTGAATTTTGATTTATTTTAGAAATAAAAGTCGATGTAATCGTACAATATTACTTTGTCGGAGAATTGCAACATATAACGTAATTATTTCTTTAAATTATACTTTTTTGCTTTTCTCCCAGCTTCTGGCAACATTGCAATTATAGGACGGAACACGGAACGCCGCCGCAATCGTTTGCTATGCGCGCGCGCGCGCGTGGTGTGTGTATGTGTGTGGTGTGTGTGTGTGTGTGTGTGTGTGTGTGCGTGTGTGCGTGTGTGTCGAAGCGTACGCCAAGGTTATCTTATCTCACACATCTGTATAAGCCACATTGATTGAGGATATACATCCTATTCCTCACGGACACGGGTGATTAAATTCTTAATGTAGTAATATCAATATAATACTTACAGAATTCTGAATAAGAGTAACCTCTCCTTCGTGACCCATTATTGTTAAATTAAAGTTAATGGTGAATTTCCTTTTGAAAGAGCAAGAGCGTTACCGAACGTTACCAAGCGTTACTGGTTACCACTAACGATCATTAAGGAATAACGATTGCTGCTGAGCTGACGCTGACCATTGCTGACGTCTACGTTAAAGGTGCATTCTCATGTGGCCAGCGGCGAAGGAAAGCTGGGGCTGAGGCGTTTTACTCCACACTTCACTCCGTGACAGTTTAAGCAGCATTCAAATACTGTCCGTTGTTCTATAGTACGTAAGACTCTGCGCATAATAGAAAAAATAAGAAATTAGGAATAAAGAATAAACCATTTCAACCTCTCAGAAATCGTACATTCCGATGTATCCGATTTCTGATAGGTTAAAATCGGAATTTATTCTTTATTCGTTCTATTTTGCGCGCAGGGTTTAACGCATACTACAGTATTTCTCTAGCTTTTCGTATACGTTTCTTTTCAAGAAGAGAGGCATCTAATCTAAGATTCGTCTGTTGTAATAGGTCTTGTTCGACTTGATTATACTTTTTACACTCAGCATCTTCACTCTCTCTCTTTTCAGCGTCAAATATATATCATCTCATTTTAAGTGTAAAAAAAGTGTAAAAAAAGCAAGTCGAACAGACCAATTGTCTTAATGAGTTACAGAATAGGGGCACAGGGCTCCTGTTCTATTGAATTATAACAATTGTACAATTGGAAAAACATGCACTGCCGTGCTAATGCATTAGTTGAAAAAGTTTGTAAACTAGACGAGAAACATGGACGAGATAGCATGATGTACAATAATTTGATGGGTATACCTTTCTCTTTTCAACTATCTGCGCATGCGCATAACGTAACGTTACATTCATACTCAAAAGTTAAATTCATTTTCTTTTTTTTTTTTAGCCTTATATCTAGCTGACATTACTCTTATATCAATATATTACAATTATTATCTCCATCTGATGTATATCTAAGTAATTTATTTTATTCATACAACACTTTTGTTTTAAATCACTCACATATCTATTCCTACTTACCGGTACTTAAAAACTTAACTTTCGAACTTGACTATACGACAAAGAGAGGTATACTCGCAATTTGCTCTTTCGTCAAGGGAACTTGACAGAAATATAACAGTAAAGGGTAAAACAGCAGTTTTTTTAGAATATAATTCTCTGCTTTAAAAACATATTCTCTACTTCAAAAACATCAAAATTATATAAGGAAATAATTCGTGTTTTTAAAGTACAGATTTTGTAAAGCAGAGAACATGATTGTGAATTATGATATTAAAAATAATTACTCTTTTATATTAATTGAAATTTAGATCTAACATTTTTTTAAGTAGAGAATTTGTTTTTAATATACAGAGATAATATCCTAAAGAACCGCTATTTAACCCTTTACTGTTATTTTTCTGTTGTTTACTTCTTTTATACAATATATAGTCAGGTTCGGAATGCAAGTTTGCTCACCGAGCATCACCAGTGCGATTGGTTCTTATTCATCGATCGACAAGTAAGAACCAATCACTCGGTGAGTAGGCTGCATTTCGAAATCCATTTAAAAAAAGTGTTGCAATCTTTTAGGCGAAATCCATTTAAAAAAAAATGTTGCAACCTTTTAGGCCTTAACTATACATAACAGAGAACAACAGAAAAATAACAGTACAGGATTAAATAGCAATTCTTTAGAATATTGGGTCATCTAAAAAGTATCCGCGGTTTTTTGTTACTAGATGTGTGTTGATCATATATCTAGTGACAAAGTACCGCGGATACTTTTTAGATGACCCAATATTTTCTACTTTAAAAACAAATTCTCTATTTAAAAAATGTTAGATTTAAATTTCAATTCACATAAAAAGGTACTTGTTTTTAATATCAATTTAATTCAATCACTCGTTCACAATCATATTCTCTGCTTTACAAACACAAATTATTTCCTTATATAATTTTGACGTTATTAAAATAGAGACCTTTTATACCCTTTTCTATTATGTTTACAACAGTGGCGTAACAGAGAGTACAGTCACAGTGCATGCACATGTGATCAAAATGTACTGTCTTGTTAGTACGACAGATTTCCTAACCTAAATTGTCGTCGTTTTAACGCTTAATATCTCGATTCATGGAACCGTAGCTTTTTTTGCCAGATTCTTTCATTTCGAACAAAAACGCGTTGAATAAGCCTAATTTCATCAAAATTGGAGGTGCAGTCCGTATTCTAAATAGTTGTCATATTTATGTTTTTACAAATTATAAACCTAGATTAATTTCAAACATTATTTTAGACAGTTTAAATAAATAAACATTAAGCACTGCCTTTGCATGTTATTTATAGTTGTTAAGAACTACTGGCAGTTCTTCAGACGATAATTCCTCGCATCTATAATTTTGCATTGCCTGTACAGTTGCAGGTTTTTCAGAGGGATATATTCTATTAATTTCTGAAATCAGCTCTGATGTTGGTTTTAATATCGTATGATTAGCAAATGTGTCCTGTGGAAGCATTTGATTATCTAGTAGTTTATTTATGACTGTATCACTCGTATCAATAGAATGAGCTGGACCATAATCTGGCCTCTTTGGTTTTTCCTCTGTAATGCAAATATAATAATAAGAGAAAATTATTAAACTCTAAAAGAAATAAAAAAAAGTTTTATACATATATAATTATAAACTTTACGTTTTAATATATCACATGCCACATAATCAGCAGCTCTAAATAGCTCTGCTTTTACAAGAAGTTCTTGTAATAATTTTAATGTTGGTCTCTTTTTCTCCATAGTACTCCACTCATCCAAAAATATTTGAGCTGCGTTGCGTTTATCGCTATTTGCCATTTGTTCAATGATGCTAATCATGGAATGATTACAATGATATATTATAATGTAACAGTTAAAATAATTGTTATTTTTAATAATAATCTTAAGAAAAATATGCATTTAATTTCTAAAAATCTTTTCATAATACTAATAAAAAAGCACATTGAAATATCCTTCGATTTCGATGGGCTTTTAATATAGGTACCCAATTTACTACTGTACAGTAATAGACTGTACTGTACTGGATAGTTTGATAAAAAATTATCTAAACTTGGTATCTATTGAAATATCTTATAAGTTACCTGATATGATCACTACTAAATTTGGGAACATTTCCTTTTTTAGCCACAATAGACATTAATTTCTTCCACGAATCAGAAATGCTTAATATACTTGCTAAAGTATATAACTCAGCGGGCCTCAATTTTCGTATTTCCATATCCAAATGTGCTTTATAAGACATTTTCAGCGATAATATATAAACAATATTATAAAACAAATTTTCATCGAAATTATAGAGGTTATTTTCGGATATTTACTGCAAATGGTCGCGTTCAGTAGACGAATAGACTCAATCACATGCGACGCGACAAACCTCTTCTAGTGGCGTAAAAAATATTTTTTATATAACTACGCCCGTATCGCCCAGCTGATTGGTTGCTGCTTCCGTGAATTCCGTTCACTTCCGCTGCTTGATGCTTGACGTTTGCATGTGAATGGCACCTGCTTAAATGTGGTAGCTACTGGTCGCGCTAAACCGCCGACTGATGGCGTTGATCGCGATATCGTAAATCGTCCATCGTCCCCGATTGGCAATTTAGTATCCTTGGTTTCTACTTCTATGCTGTACATACATACTTTGTATAGTCGATGGTAGTTGTCAGTACCAGTATTGCACATCATTGTCTGACAAGTATTTCGTGTAAATTCACGAATTAATTCTCGGTGTTTAATTGAGTAATACTATAATCTATATCTTTTTTAATTAAGGGGATTGATATTAAAAATGGTAAGTATTTAATTAATTATCGATACATTGTGCTTCGATACTTGTATTTTAATCATCATTGTAAAGAAGTTATAGATCAAAAATTATTATTTTTATGGTTATGTACATTTGCACATAGTAATGTAGAAATACACAACTATTGATTAAAGACATAGAGAAAAAGTCTAGTAATCTAATCATACGAAAAATGTATGTAACGTTGTTCATTGTTTAGATTGAATAATATTTAATGATTAACATGCACACACAATTATTTGTGTTAATTGATTTTAAATATGTAAATGATTTCTATTAATTCGATTATTGAATATATTTCTTAGTTCCGCAATCAGTACGATAGTGATGTGACAGTATGGAGTCCACAAGGACGATTACATCAAGTGGAATATGCTATGGAAGCTGTAAAACTAGGATCAGCTACTGTAGGTCTTAAGAGTAAAACACACGCCGTTCTTATTGCATTGAAAAGAGCATCGTCGGAATTATCAGCTCATCAGAAAAAAATCATACCAATAGATAAACACATGGGAATTAGTATCTCAGGTTTAACTGCTGATGCAAGAATATTGAGGTGAACTTTGTGTTTGCTCATTTTCCTATTCCAGTCTCCATTTCTAGATTCTCCATTTAAAAAATACAATATCTTTGTATATTAAATATCCATTTTAATTATGTCTTAATCCTTTCTCTATAGTAAAGTTTGCCACCACTATGCTATATTGATTGTATTTTGCCATGAATAGTCTCTCTCTCTCTCTCTCTCTCTCTAACGTCTGTTATCTTATTACATTATGCAATTTATTGGTTTCTTCTATTTAAGTTATTTCAAATTATTAATGTTTTCGATAAAATGTTAATACTTTAAGCACAAGTATTTTTAATACATTTTAATATGTATATAAAAGTAATTATTTAATTTTATTTATATCTATCTTGGCTGTACCTTATAATATTTCTTGCTATGCTATGACAGTTTTAATGATGATCACTATAGCCTTCACACACAGATATAGGTTTATGCATGAGAGAGTAAAGAGTCCTCTACATAGAAGTCGTAGATTTCATGACCATCTATAACTTCTATGTATAGAACCCTTAAGAATACATGTTTTAATAGACATAATGATGGTTAAAAGCAAATTATTTTTCGCAGCCGTTATATGCGAACTGAATGCCTAAATTACAAGTATGCTCATGACCATGCGTTACCTGTAAGTCGTCTAATTACATCTCTGGGAAATAAAATGCAAACATGCACGCAAAGATATGATCGACGCCCATACGGCGTCGGTTTACTCGTAGCTGGATATGATGTGAGAATTTATTGAAAATAGTGTACAATTCAGTATATGCTAAACATGTTTCTCTAATAATAGTCGCTTCCTAGGACAAAGGACCGCATATATATCAGACATGTCCATCTGCAAATTACTTCGACTGTAAAGCGATGGCTATAGGCGCACGTTCCCAAAGTGCAAGGACATATTTAGAAAAGCACCTAAATGAATTCTTGTCGTGCGACCTTGACGAATTAGTCAAGCATGGCCTTAGAGCATTACGTGACACTTTACCTAACGAAGTTGATTTATCAGTGAAGGTAAGTATAGACTTGATCTAACTCATATCTTATTAAAATAAGTTTCCGAAGTATATCATTGTCATCTCATGCTCCTTCATATGATTAACGATCTTTAATTTTTCAATAAATTTATAAAATGAAGGCCTACATGGAATGAGGATTGAGATCAAACTCAGGAAAAAACTCGTAGATTGAGTCAATTGTTCTCACACGTCATATGCCATTCCATGATCTAACAGCTAACTGATTTATACAAGATGTCCAATTTAAGTCTATCATTTCTTTTATCTTTGCAGAACAAGATTGAATCAAAGATATGTTCAGATAAAAATTGTATGGCTTGACAGAGCACAAATAGTGTAAAATCAATTTTCGAAAAAAATCGATTTTCCATGGTTATATAAAAATCATGGTTATGGTCATACATTTTTTTAGTATGATTCCTCCAATTACTCTATAATTATCTAAAGATGCCTTAATTTTTGATCGAAAAATTAATAATTTATGAAATATCTATTTTGGCACATTTTGACATGAAGTATTTTATAAAGTATTTAGTTCTCGATAATTCTACGCGTTAATACTTTTGTGCACAGAATAATGAGATGAATCAATTTGAAGAAAAAGATACATATACAGGGTATTCCGAAATTCGAGGATAATATTATTACAGCGTGAAACTGAAAAATTAAGTAATAAAAGTGTAAGCTACTTGTTTTCCATAAAGTAATTTTTTAGGTACAAACGTTTAAAATTTAAAATTTTATTAAACCTTAGTTAAAAAGTCTGTCTGTGTGACAGTGTGCATTTAACGGCAATGATTATGTTTACATCGACACTCTTAATCGGATTTAATGACATCCATAGTTATGAAACTGTCCAGTCATAGCTATTTCTCTGAAGAATGGGATGGCTGATTAGCCAGTTTCCAACTATGGATGTTATTAAACCCGATTAACATGGACAAAGACACAACTTTTCATAGTTTATAATTCAAAAATTATTTGATCTCTCGACATTTCCACATTAGAATGTTTTACTCCAGAGTACGCTAGTAATACATGATATGGTTTGTGAAAATACATACTGCATATTGTTAGATGCGGTATGTGCAGTAAATTGTAAAATATCTGCTATAAGAATCTTATTAGGTGTTGGAATTAATTCGTAGCGTTTTACAAGTGATGGGAAGTACTTTCATTAATGTATTTTTTAATGCTCATGTGAAATAAATAACATTCTTTCATTAAAAAACGCTACGAATTAATTCCAACACCTAATAATATTTAATTTTAAGAATCAATTTTGATTTGAAAAGGAGACATCAAATCTTGCTTATGTTTCAGAATGTATCAATTGGGATAGTAGGAAAGGATTATGATTTCGCTATTCTCAACGAAACCACGACAGCTAGTTTCTTGTCCCAGATTGAAGGAGATGATAAACGTGGAAGACCTACTGAACCAGCTGTACAAGATGACAAACCTCCGCAAGATCCGCCAGCCGACGAAGGTCCTCAGGATCCTCAAGTCGCCATCGCCATGGACACAGATTAAATTAGTATATATGAACTTTAAACTTTATATGCATTCAATTTATATAAATCTGCATTTTCTGATTAAATATCTCAATTTTTTCATAAATCTACACGCTACAGAACATTTATTATCAGTTTGTTAACAGTAATATATATTGTTATTCGAATCATTTTATCATTAGATTGTAATGATTTCTTTTCATGGTGTTTTCGAATTCATTATTTATATTGATTTCCTATCTTGTGTCTCGATTAAACATTTATCTACACTTCCGTATTTTTCATTCACGATGTAACATGATCATCAATCTGCTGGTTCTTCCGTTGTTTTAATATATTTGTTAAAAAATATTCTCCGGCCTTATAAGATGACCGAACTAATGGTCCACTGGCAGTATACAAGAAGCCTAGTTGATTCCCCATATTTTCCCACGCTTTAAATTTCTCAGGTGTTATATACTCAATGACTCTTAAGTGTCTTTTGGTAGGTTGCATGTACTGTCCCAATGTTATAGCATCCACATTAGCGTCCTTTAGATCTTGCATAGTTTGTTCGACTTCCTGGTCAGTTTCACCTAGCCCCAGCATTATCGATGATTTCGTAATCAAATCGGGATTTAACTTTTTAGCTGCTTTTAATACAGCCAATGACTGTCTGTATGTAGCAAACAACAAATTAATTCAAATTAATAAACGTATTATTAATAGATATCTATCTATATATTAAATCATATAGCGTTATTTCTGATGAAAACTGAGTCGAAAAGTCCTTAACAATTTTGTAATTTTCGCAATAGTTGACGGAATATTAATTTCTAAAGATTGCCGATCTGAATTGAAAATGAACCGATCTTTCGCAGCTTATTAAAAGTCAACGTTTCGTCGACAATGACTCGCTGATTCAGCACTTTTATGTTTGGGAATCGCATACTCTCGCATCACCGCCTCTCTAGCATTACCGTCGCAGAAACCATACACGAAAATCACGTCAGCGTTAGAATATTATGTACGCCCACGTATTATGACAGGAGTAATTTACTCGATGGTTTATGATGAATAACTGACGAATTTATAGGAGAACGGTAGATATGTAAACAAACAAAACGTTTTCTTCAAAAAACGAAATATTATCGTTTTGATGTACTTCGATAATATTAAGTATAGTAAAAAGAAATCCATTATTTTTCCAATAGATGGTTTTAGTAATCTGTATTTCGTCTACGCGTGAAAGCCACCTATTGGAAAAATAATGGATTTCTTTTTACTACACCTAATACTTTAGAGGCAGAGTGCGCGCCGATTTCCAAACAGAAGAGAGTGTCGGATCGACGAGTCATTACGTTGACCAGATCAGTGTTTGGCTGCTATATACGAGCTGTTCATACAAGATGCAATGCATGCATTGCTGCAAGAGGTCAACATTTTGAATAATGTTTGCATTAAACAAGTGAATAAATAAGTGTGAATGAACAAGTAATAAATAAGTACAAAACTCAAAACGTTTTGTCTCTTTCTGTAATTTTCTCTAAAATGATTTCTAAAGGACTTTTTTTTTAATTTATCGATTTTCTATACGCTTCTGAGATTTGGCCATTTAAATTCACGAAACAATAATTATACATATAATTATTATAATGGTACATTATAATAATATACATACCTATATCGAGCGCGCATATCACGAACAAAGGGAGTTAAACGCTCTACTGTTTCGATATTATGTGCAAATACATCTAAATTAGAATTTACAATTGTAGCGATACAATTTTCATCACCTCTGAAGTCTGGTACCAAGCATTCCACTAATATATTGCTCCTATGAAACATAAAGTATTTCAATGCTATATGATTTGAACACTAACTATTGCTTGATTCGTTTTATTAAATAAAAAAAAAACTAACTGTAGATAAAATACCTCTTTTTTATTTCCTTAACAGTAGATGCAATATGGTTAGCTCCACCATCCTTTAAATCTGAAATAATAAATGTCGCGTTAATAATAAATTCTGAACCTATGGGCGGTATTCATAGTCCATTCTTATTTTAAGACTTTCTGTTTGGTTTATGACATCTTAATGACCGGCATAGATTTTTGCATAATGCATAGTGCATAAAAGAATCAACCAATTAAAGTTCTTCTTTTCCATGAAGTGAATACCGGCCTATAATAGTACAATTTAATTTTATAGTTTATGACTAGTCACATTTAGCAGAATATTTTGCAACTTTGGAGATTTTCTTCGTGTTGATTGGAGATTATACTTTTAGATTATACTTTTCTGAAGATATAACCCAATCCAGGGTGAAGAAAACTTCCAATGTTGCAAAATAAATATTCAGCCGAACACATCCATTAATCTGTAACTAACCATCACGATCTACAGATGTTAAAACAATATAATCCAAATTCCAAGCAGCTACTGCGCTAGCAGTATTGATGGGCTCCTCTACATCCAACGGCGGTGGTTTACGTGCAGTTTTGACAGAGCAGAAACGACAGCCACGAGTGCACGTGTCTCCCATTAACTAAGAGAATAAAGGATGTATATCAATTGGACACGAGCCAATAACGCACAAACTAATCAGCGTTAGAAAAAAAAATAAGGAAAACTTATGCAGAAGTCGCTATTGACTATGTTTACACGGTATCCTTAATTGGGTTTAATGACATCCGTAGTTATGAAATTGAAATCAATCATAGCTGTTCCTTCGAAGAATGGAACGACTGTAATTGATCAGTTTCATAACTACGGATGTTATTAAACTTGATTAAGAGTGCTGTGTAAATGTAGTCATTATTGACTGACAGCAGGCAATTGCTACAGTGTGCAAGTAAACCATTCGCGATAATCAATCTATTGTTATCTTGGCACAGGAACCCGGACCGAAATGAAATTTGATCAATTTTTGATCAATTTCTTAAGGTTGAGGCTACTACAGCTATTGTGTTTGCGTGATTAAGGCTTAATCCTACATTGCGTTTGCGAAATAAAGACGTGATCAGACTATGCATTGAAGATTGAGATTGAGAATCTCTTTCATCACTCACAGTTATGCTAACCGACTTACATGAGTCCACTGAACAAGCCTCATGTAACGTCAGTTAACTTAACTGAGGTTAGTGAAAGAAACTTTGAGATTGTTCAATCACACTGTAAATTCTAATCAACAGCAGTTAAGATTGAGATTAGTAAGAGTGTGGAACAGAGAGGTTCTCGGATCTCTCTGTTTTGCAACCAATTAACAGGCTTAAAAAGCCTTGTCGATCGCCACATAAAATATTAGGCTCACACTGTAAACACAGTAAGTGTAATAAACCTTAAGAAATTGATCGCTCATAGTCGAATGTGAGAAGAATAATTGGCTATGATTCCCATCAATCTCCTGAGGCTGGAATCAGACTAGGCATGGAAGATTAATAGCAGGTTTGTACCAATCTGAATTGGATTATTAATGACATTGTTTTCCTATTGGTAGAACACATGTAACATCAACCAATAACAGTTTAGTAATAAATAGAACAATATCCAATCTAAATCAGTGTAAACCCCTCTGGTAAAAAAAATGCTACAAGATTGAAATTTGACCAATTGAATAATATATGTATAGGAGCTAAAACTTCTTTGTCCTCATTGATCGAATCTCAATTTTTCATATAATTCATTTAATCAGAGCGAGAAGCATTGGTATGTCCTTTATTTATTATACAAACCATAATAGTGGCTGTTGCTGTACCGTGAGTGCTTCCACCCCAGCATTCTCCGATGTTAGGACACCTGGCTTCTTCGCAAACCGTACTTAGTCGTAATTGCCTCAGTTGCGCTTTTATCCTACTGTAACTCTTAGCCGCCCCGACTCACCTATCTCTAATTTTAACTTGCCATTATAGTTTTGAACATTGTTTTTGAGAAAGTCGTCAAATTGTGGACCTTCCGCTAGTTTCTCGGAGAATTTACCTTTGTTACTCTCTGTTGAAGCTTGCGCACACTGAAATATTAAATTTTCGTTAGAACCATTTCAGATACGAATATTTACATAATTCAATATTGCGATGACTAGGGTTTAAGACTAGCTAGAAATGTTTAAACACATTCCGGAAATGAAACAAATTGTTGAAATTTACCGCCAGGTAAAAGTGGCAACTGAGGATGCATTTGGAATTTCTGGTCTTGATTGTTCGTAACATGTTTTTAGAGTGTATAAACGGTCTTCCTATTCGACAATGATTCTCGCCCCGTCAGAACTTTTTTTGACCAGTATATTTACGTCTTTACGATGAAAAATCATATATCAGCTATAAAAAAAGAGATGATTAGGAACGATTCATGTAATGTTTTTCAATAATTTTACCAAGAATGGGTTTTTACTCAAAGATTCTTTCTCACTGATTTCGAATGAAATTAGACTCACGATGCGTTTTTACACAAAATGAATGACTCTAACAGAAAAAAGTATTGCTCTGCCCTATTGCTATGAACCGAGATAATAAGCATCAAAATAAAGTTGACGAGACTATTCAGGTTAGGAAATCTGTCACAGCCATGCAACGATTCGTTCGCGTTGCTTGTTCTTTTGATTTGCACTCGACATCTTCACTTTCTCTCTTCTCAAGGTGAAATATCTCATTCATCTATCTCATTTTAAGTGCAGAAATATATGGGGATTTCATGCAACACGAATAGATTTATTGGGCGCATTCAGAACAGCAGACAACCACTCATTGAACGTTCAGTTAACATGTTAACAGTTTTTATTTGTCGAATACGACAGGCCCATGGCCTATGATACGACAATAATCTGAAAAAGTTCGCACCCAGTATGCACTAGCATGCACTCAGTGCAGTCTTCATCTGCCCCGAATTTAATCGGAGTATTAATCGGAGTTGATAATAGTGAGGTTGCGTTAATCTTGATGATGCACGTATTAACTAGTAACTTTTTATTAAATTGTCTTAATTTCAAGTACATCATTCTTTAAATACAATATTTAAAGAATGATGTACTAAACCGAAAATATGCACTAAAATGATTAATTAAATACTCATATTACGTATATGTTTATACGTATTGCTGAAATTGAGATAATTCAATAGAAAATTATAATACCCGTATAGTATTCCGTATTAAGTGTACATTGTAAACTAGGCCATATATACATATGTACTACATACATACATACACACACACGTATATATACTATATATATATATATATATATATATATGTACATATGAGCATGCGCCGCACCCCCAATCATGACATGACAGTCATATGATTTTAGAAGAGGACGTGCATCGATATCTAACTTGATATAGGATTTTTACGTCAATATCTTTGAGGAAATTTGTATTTCGAAATGAAGGGGTGCTTATTCAACATCGACGGCGGTTACCTGGAGGGTTTGTGTCGTGGTTTCAAATGTGGCATACTTCAACAGAGCGATTATTTGAATCTAGTCCAATGCGAAACACTTGAAGGTACTTATTCGATTCACTTGATCGGTCGACAAATATAATCTTTCCAGAACGTTTTAAACGTATATTTAATTAAAAAAGATATTTAATATTTTTACAAGGTGTAATTTTTTACTTTGTAAAAAATATAGTTTTAAGAACATTAAAAAAGAAAAACTAAAATCTTTATTAAACGCACGAAAAATCAATTTTCATTCGATTTGTTCCTCTTTAATAAATTTATTCTTTCTTCTCGCTTAAACTAATCGATTGTCTATTTAGATTTGAAGTTACACTTGGCTGGTACAGATTATGGCAGCTTTTTAGCCAATGAGCCATCTCCGCTTTCTGTTAGCGTGATTGATGACAAATTGAGGGAGAAACTGGTTGTGGAATTTCAGCATATGCGCAATCATTCCGTCGAGCCTCTGTCTCAATTTTTGGATTTTATCACTTATAGTTACATGATCGACAATATCATTTTGTTAATTACTGGTACTTTGCATCAACGGCCTATTTCAGAATTGATTCCAAAATGTCATCCACTTGGCAGTTTTGAGCAAATGGAAGCGATTCATGTTGCTGCCACACCTGCCGAATTGTATAATGCAGTACTGGTAGATACACCTTTAGGTATTGGAATTATATTTCTTACTTGTTTATAATATTGTTCCGTATCCTATCATATTGTATACGTATACTATACTATAGGTATATGAGCATTACACGATATAAGTTACCTTTCTGAACTATAAGTAACAATTATATCTTGTTGTAGCACCTTTTTTTGTGGATTGCATTTCTGAACAAGATTTAGATGAGATGAATATCGAAATAATACGAAACACGCTCTATAAGGCATATCTGGAAGCGTTTTATAAATTTTGTAAAGAACTTGGTGGTACAACTGCAGATACTATGTGTGAAATACTTGCCGTAAGATATTGTTCGAATAAAATCATGAGACTATTACTTTGTAAAATTATACTCGATTTTCATCTTTATATTACAGTTTGAAGCAGATAGAAGAGCGATCATTATAACCATCAATTCATTTGGCACTGAATTAGGTAAAGATGACCGTGCAAAATTATATCCACGCTGTGGACGTTTGAATCCAGATGGACTGGCAGCCTTAGCGAGAGCTGATGATTACGAACAAGTGAAAGCTGTAGCAGAATATTATGCCGTGAGTAAAAGTTTAAATACATAGTTCAATTAGCTATTTAGGTACCTTTACATACAAGTATCAAACGTTAGAGAGTGCGCGGTGATTTATTCAATAATTTTACTGAACTATGACTCATTTAATAATTAAATTCAATATGTCAACACTCCTACTAGTGGAATCATGTAGTATACATATAATGTAAATAGCTATAAATTTTCAGTGTTATATGTGATGACAGTAGTATATATCAAAATCAGGGCTGTATTTAAAATATTTTTATTTGGAAAACGGTACTTGTAAGACAATTGTATTTTGTATTTTAGGAAAGCGTATAAAAATCTTATTAGAATCTTATTATTTGAATTACAAAGTAGAAAAAACTTTCAATCCTTTGATTTTAAATACAAAATACGTAATACTTGCATGTGACTCGCTGAAATACAAAATACAATACAATAGTATTGCAAATGTGTTTTAGATAAAAAAAAGTATCTATTTCCAATACAGCCTGATCAGAACCTGTCGCAATTCATGTTACATGTCGTTATCATTTTACATTAAAAAGCTGGAGATTTACAATCAGGAGATTTACAATCGCGCATAATAAATTTCTGCAGATGCTCGGCACTTGATGCTGTCATCAATGGCACATCAAAATAAATTTTTATTTCTACAATAGTATTAGCATTTTATTTTCTTTTCTATTTTACTTTCTATATATCGCATGTATGTGTATGGAAGACGCAAGCCTTTTAAAGTTAAGGGTTCACTTAAAAGTGGAATATATTATATCCAAGTGTTTCAGACTATCCTATTTAAAAACGAGAGAAATGGTTATTTTGAAAAATATTTCAGGCAAAAGTTGTTAGGAATCAAGTAATGCATTCCCATTTAAAAAATTTAAATCGACCTCGATACGATTCGATCTTCACGACGCCACTAAAGGTCAATCGCATATGCCATATAATGCATTATTTGAACTCTAACAACTTTTGTTTTAAATTTGAATATTTTGAGATATTCTACTGAATGGATAAAAATGGATTAATATACTGTATACTTATATGTAATTACAATTACAATATTTAAACAGGAATACAGCGCCTTATTTGAAGGCGCGGGTAATAATCCTGGTGATAAGACCTTGGAAGATAAATTCTTCGAACATGAGGCAAGTGCATTTATTGTAATATAAAAAATATTCATAATATGCAAATTAATAATTTAATATAAATTTACACACGCACACGCATGCACGCACGCGCGCGCGTGCGCGCGCGCACACACACACACACATTTTATTTACATATATATATGAATATATGTATATATAATTCGATTTTAATTTTTTATATGTATAGGTTCGTTTAAACGTCCATGCATTCCTTCAACAATTTCATTTTGGAGTGTTCTATAGCTACTTGAAATTGAAGGAGCAAGAGTGTCGTAATATTGTATGGATCGCGGAATGTGTTGCTCAAAAACATCGGGCTAAAATAGATAATTACATCCCTATCTTTTAAATATGCATAAACCGATAATATCGATTATTTACGTCTCAATGTAATCTAATTTTCTTTTGCATAATATAAAATTATGCGGTAATAATCTAACTATTATTAGAAAAGCTTTTAAAAGTTATTTGTGTAATAATATTATCACACAAAAATTTATTTTAGAAAATCGAATAGACACGTACAAGTATAAAGGAATATCTCATTTTAATCGATCAACTCCTACAATATTCTTCATTTTTAATTTTACAGAAAAAAATGTTGAGATAAAAGGTATAATTTGAAAGGACGTAAATAATGATAAAATCAGTTAAAAGATCAATATTTTATCGTCATTTTTTAATGGAATTGTATATTTTTTTCACATAAATGATTTTTCTTTAGTTATTCTATATATAAATGTATTAGGTAAAGCTATCAAAAAATCAAATAGTTACGAGAAATACTTTACAAAAATACTTTATTTAACAACTTTACGAGAGATATTTTATGCTTTATTTAGCACATTTGGACATAAAACATAAAATATCTTTTAAATTAATATTTTCTTATAATAGTGTTAATATTTTTATGCAGAATGTAATGAAATGAATCAATTGGTGTAAAGGAAATGTATATTTGCTTTAAAAAAACATTTAGTTGCATATTGTAAAACGCATACATTTTTAAATAAGCAACCATATTTTTTTTTACACCAATTGATTCATGTCATTATTATGCGTATAAACAATATTAAGGTATGATTATCAATAAATTAATAGTTTACGAGATATTTTATATTCCATGTCAATATGTACCGGATTGAAAGTATAAAATAATTTTAAAAGTATAATTTTTTTCGATATCTCGATGTTAATTCTTTTATATTAGTAGTATTATTAGAGGAATCATATTACGTAAAAACAAATATCATATAATTCCATTAAAAAATGGCGATAATCTTCAAAAAATTGATTTATTTCAAAAATTAATTTTATTATTATTTACTCCTTTAAACCATACAATTCTCGCCTAAATCTTTTTCTGTAAAAAACTAAAAACAAACAAAATTTTGGGGTCGATTAAAATGGGACCTGTATATAATTATTGAACTTTGATAAGCCACTTGCACATATTAAAAATTATGATTTAGCATTGTTATTATAAGACAAAATAGCAAAATCTATATGTACATAATATATAATTTTGATCTTCAATATAAATCATTACCACGTATTATTGTAATGATTAATATAATATATAAAATAAATGAAAATATAAATGTATTCCATATAATTAATAACACAATCACTAATTCCATAATTTCTATACGTACAATGTGTATCATAATTTCCCACTTTTTTTATATATAAAATCAGTGCGGCAGTGATAATACGTAAGGAAAATTCCATAAACAAAACGAATGACGAGGGCAATTGGGAATTGGCGCTGTAATAATTTTGCTGTAAAGAAGCTTTATCTTAATAACGAAAAAAAAAATCGTACATACTAATCTTTTAGCCTTTTTCAACGAAACAATATAAAAAATTATTACAGTTAATTGAGATGCATTCGTTCATAATCATTGTGTGACAGTAACCATTCCTCCATTATAGAACAAACTCACCAGTTGAAAGAAAGACTGAGTGGTAGCGAATGACTAAGAATCTTTAACTTGTAAACGTCTTAATTAAGGAAAAATTTAATATTGATCATTATAAATTTACCCTATAATAACGTGACCAATGACCAAAATCGTCGTGCAATTATTTTGATCTCAATTTGATACAATAATATCAATATAATTAAAAACGTAGTCAATGAATAAAACCATATTGAAATTAAAAAAGTGTCCACACCACTATCAAAAATGTAAATAATTTAACAGGATAATAAAGACAGTTTTTATGCAACCTATGGCTATATTAAAGATGTACTGACGAATGTACCCAAAATTCTCCACTGAAGTAAATGAAATGTCGCAAAATATTATAAATATATAATATATAGTATATTTTAAGTTATTTAAAAAGGAGGGTTTATGTTTTGTCTAGAACTTTGACGTTCGTTTGTCGATTGATACAATTCTTCTGTCTCTTGATATGTATTATCTTAGACATAATCTTATTATAATCATGTTCACAGTCTAAAATGTCAACCCAGTCTAAATCATGACTACGCTGCAATCTATGGTCAGTTATTAATGAAAGAGTATAAGACGGATATGTTGTATTCCGAGATTCTGGTTTTTAATTGCCCGCACGTCTATTTAACAGGTTACATTATTACAAGATATTCTTAAACAATATTTTTAGATAACGGCGGAAGAGGGTCTTTGTGAACTCTAATAACACCATGAAGCTTGTTAATGTTTAAAAAAAAAATCTAGAGTCTAATTCCCAATTGCTTTCGTCATTCGTTTTGTTTATAGAATTTGTTATCTTGGGAATTTCGTCAAAATAATGATTGATTAACAGCAGCTTTTTTTATTCTAATAATAGGATTGTTAATTATTTATATAAAGACGGACTTTTAAAGACGGATATTCTACAAGTATGAAGGATCATTTTCATTCTGTTTGAATTTATCATTGAATTTATTAACAAATTCATTTATCAATCTTTATACTCGTTTCTCGTATCTTATTTCTTAAACACATTTCTTATTGTTATGCTACATATCTTGAAACGTAACAATTGATCCTTTCAAAGACTAAAGAAGTGTTTATTTTTTATGGTGTTCTTCTATTTGGTTCTCAGGATTTTTCCTCTTGCAATAGACAATCTGTTACTATCACGTATAGATATAGTTCCAATTCAACTTTATTATATACAAAAAAACAAAGTACAAACTTATTTCCTACAAATACGTTCACTCTCACACTGCATTTGATTTCCATTTGTTTCTCTGCTTTTATTAGAATGCGTTTCTTCATTGACTGAATTTATCACTTGTGAAGAGGAGGGTACGTTGTTCTCAAGTTTTACTATAGTAGATGAAGAAGGAGTAGACACGGACATTGTACTTTTAAAGCTATTCGTTAAGCTTGGTGGTTGATAAGTTACTAAACTTTTCAAACCAATAACTTCAGGATTCTCTTTCCAAAAACGGTCACCGATAATATCATCTATTAAAGGAACTATAGTAGGTTTCAATCTTCCTGTACTGTCAGGTACCAATTTCCGAATAAGTGTTGTACCCTTTCGAAACAATGGCGGTTCATTATTATAGTTTATACTAAATTCTTGAAAAAGCAACTCGTTCTTATGCGATGCCAGTGTGCCCCTCAGTTTTTCCTCAGCCTGTAACATTCATAAATTATACAGATCTTTGTCTTATCACAAATATTCTATTGTATTTTATAAGAGCAAATTTAAAACTTAATATATTTTTTAGACTGGCAATTAAATTCCAAACATAATTTATATTAAAATTGTTTTCAGAAGAAAAAATTTGTTTTCTATTTACAAATTTAAAAGTAATCTGAATTCATTGAAAAGTAACATGATTGTTTTAAAATATACATTAATGATAAATATATAAATAATTATTAGGCTATAATCAATATATTAATAATTCTGTATGTGATCTACATGTAACGTACATTTTTTACCTATTTTTTATCTACTTTTCTATAAAGTCATCATTTCTTTTTTTTACTTGTCATACACAGCAACTTTTTCATACCTTTCTTCCATAAGAATCCGTCGCCTAGATTCTATTCTACCACTTCTTAAAATAAAGAAAAACAACGGATTGTCAGGAATTATGCTTAACTCAAAAAATTCAACAATATAAACTTTTCAAATACCTTCCATATAATCCAAGCTTTGATGAGGGAAATCCCAGAAGTGTTTATCGAGTTTTTCGATGTTTATTTTTTTTTAATGATTCTTGAAGGCAAAAAAATATACGTGGAGCGGCGTTTATCAACTTGCGACTTTATTTTTGAGTTATAAATTTTTGAAAAATTGAACTATCATTCTAGCGAATCGGATTCGCATTCGAGGTTCAGCAACTTTTCTCTTTCTTTAAAATATATGTTCTGTTGTGTTTATTAATTCTTTCAAACAATTAGAATATTAATATCATAATATTCTCTACAAAAGCAATATTAAACCGTTTCTAAATGGTTGAAAGATATAGTTTCGCAAACAAAAACTATTAACGGCACGTTTCGAAATAACGGAACCTCTATTTATTGTAAAAAAAAAGTTTTCTAAACGTTTCCTTCATAAACTTTCCTTGATAAACTTTCCTTGAAGAACAAGCGTGATTTGAATTTCTCGGATTTTAAAAAATTTATAATTCGAAGACGAAACCGCATGTTAATAAATGCTGCGACATGTGTTATGTTTTTTGGCCTCAAGAATCATAAAAAAAATTGATTGGTATTGAAAAACTTAAACACTTCTCTTTGTAAGTATACATTTTCACATTTTCCTTTATCTCAAGAAATACTTTGAACCTCAGTGATCAAATAAGGAATGAAAAGCAGCAGTACTGAGCTGTATTCTCAGATAGCAAATTTCTATATGAAAAAGTTAGCGTTCCGATTAAAAAAAAAAAAAAAAAAAATATATATATATACTTCAGAAAAAATGCGAATCCTTTCACTAGCAGATTTTGGACGAAAAGTCTTATATGAAATGTCGAGGATATAATACTTTTCATTATTAAACAATTAAAGTTCGCTAGTTGTAGCGTCTGAAATTTGCACTCAGGCATGATATTTCGCGCGCGAGGTTGCGAAGATGTCCTTGTATAAAAAATTTAGAGGAAATAAGCAGCAGAGAAGCTATCAACGTCAGGGCTATGTGGCTTGGTGATAGGACGGAAATCTATTAATATGGAGGAGACCAGGCCTCGATTCGAATCCTGAAGCGCTCTGATGTTTGATATAAAAGTCGTTTATTTCTTACACTTGTACAGTGGGTCACAGAAAAATAGCGATACTTTTTCAATGGCTTTCAGAATTCAGCTTTACTCGTAAAACGATTGAACATAAATGGTGAGATCCAAGAGTAAGATCCAATTGCTAAAACCCAGGCTGCATTTCTAAAAAAATCTACTGAAAAAAGTGCAACAACCTTTCTGTGACTCACTGTACACTGATTCGCTTTTAAATATTGACATAATTGTGATGCGCTTACTGTAAAGATGCTTAATTGAAATTCATATTTTAAAGTATTTATGATGTTATAAAATAAGTGCTTTAAAATAAGATGATTATTGTAGAGTTTTTCTACATTGGTAATTTTATAAAAAAGATTGAATATGTCAAATACCGGGAAAATAGGAAAAAATTCGAAAAAGTATGCAAATGTTAGTCGAATGTATTTTAATGTATTTATATACAATAAGTTGTCGACACATTGTTAGCCCAGCAATTGCAATTGCGATGCAATATTAAAAGGTGAGAAAAATGGTGTTAATTTTGTAGAAAATGTATATACTTTTAACATTAATAGAATTAAGCATACCATTCTTTCAGACATGAGATATTTTTCAATTTTTTTTTGAATATTTTATTTAGATAAAGAAATAAATAGCTAAAAGAAGGTACATTCTTTCTGATCGACCGTTTGGGGATCGTTTTATTTCTACAATTTCTTATGCATTTTTCTTCATGGAAACTGAAAATTGTCATAATAATGACGCTCAAGGAAAAATTGGTACGTTGAAATGAAATTAGTAAAAAATCTTTATTCATACATTAATAATTTAAAAACTAATAGTTTTCGTAACAATGTGAATAAGGATTTTATTAACTTCGTTTCCATTTTTTCATAAGCATAGCGTCATTATAATTTTCGGTTTTCAAGAAGAAAAATACGTAAAGAAATGTAGACATAAGACATCTGAACGATCGCGAAAAAAGTATATCTTCCTTTATTCTTTATCTACATGAAATATTCACAGAAGTCGAAAAATATTTTATTTTTAAAAGAATGGTGTTCAATTTTATAAATTTTAAAAAGTGTACATGCATTTTTAAAATATAATTTATGCAATTACACCATTTTTCTTATCTTCTGATATTTCATTACAATTGCTGAACAGATAATGTATCGACAACTTATTATGTATAAATACATTAAAATTGAACTAAAATTTGTGACTTTTTCAGATTTTTTTCTTTTGCCGATTTTACATACTCAATCTTTTTTATAAATATCAATATAGGAAAACTCTACGTGATCATTCCTATTTTAAAGCTCTTACTTATAATACCTTTAACATCTTAAAACTTTTTATTTCATAAAATAATAATATTTCACAGAATCTGCCAGTGAAAGGATTCGTACTCTTTCTAAGACATCCTGTATAGAAAAGTAAAGCATATAT
>NW_011627155.1:50472-62151 GCF_000204515.1 Acromyrmex echinatior
TATCTTTTTTTTATCAGCAGTTGGCTCCTATGTTTGAAATATGCCTTATACTGATTTAAAAATCCTAGATTATTATTTATGTTTACCTGACTCGGAGTTAATTTTCCTTTCAAAATAAGATTCCAAAAACAAGTGTTATATAAGTTATTGATGTGTACGTCAGCCTGTCGCCAAGCTAAATAATCCCTTAAATTCTTGTCTGTTGGATATAATATAACACGAGCATCAAATGACGGTGGGTAATACAATTCTTTGCTTCTGAAGAAATGTGACCAGTGATAAACGTATGCCGAAGCAAATAATGAATTCACATTAGACATCAATTTTGACGCTGAAACAAACATACAAAAAAAAATGCCATCGATCGAACATCTCGGGTAATGCTAATATCGGCGATACTGTAATTTTCAAGCCTAACTCGACAAGTACTTAATAAAAATAAACTTTATTATAGTGTTTTAAAAAGCTCTTGACAGCAGCTATTAAATTCTAGAATGAAAAATAGGGTGTTCTATTTACTAAAGAATGAAAAAATCAATGTGACCTTGACCTGACCTTGGTGTCGCCAGCCAAGATCAAACTCATAGCGCCAGTAAATAGATCTTTTGAAACCCTACAATTTATCTGAAACAGTTTTTTTTCTAAAATGCTTAGTTTTCGAGATATTTTGCCGTCCTGATACTCTTTACACATTCTGTATATTCAAAGTTCTAGTTAAATATTTTAATAGCTGTGGAACACTAGAAAAGTGATAAAACAAAACCAAGATCGCTTTAAGGAGTTAAACAAAAATACAAGAAAGTTACATCGATTCGACGCTTAAGGACCAAATGAAAGTGGTAACAGATTTAAAAAGTTAAAATAAATTTTTGAATATACATTAAATTTTTAATGAAGCGTTTAAAAATAGCACAATTATTGATGATATAGATATTGCTATCGAGCTAAACTTCTCGAGCACAAAAAAAAAAGAAAATGTACCAGGATTCAGTTTCAGAAACGTGGATAAGAAGATTTAAAGTTAACGTATAATATTGTGTCTGAAAAAATAACAAATTTTATCGGTCACAAAAATCTTTATTATCAAAAGTAGATGGATTTGGAAAATAAGTGCGATACATTTATTGAAAATGTAATATATTACATTGATCAATAGGGAAAATATTTATAATTTGAATCAGAGTATTCCGGTTAAAATTATATACTTCTTGGTCTCATGAAAAAAGATGGAATATATAGTACAGTATAGTCAATATCAGCAACGATGCTGTACATATAGAAATAATATCATAAATTGGTTATGAGCCCTTTTAATTATTTGATTTATTAAACATAAGCGTTACTTTAATAAAAAAAAAGTTAAAATCTTAAAAAGAAACATTTCTCAACTTAAGTAAAGTTATTCATGACTCTTAATTACATGACTAATTACTACTCCTATCTGTTATTACCTCTACGTCTTTCATACTCTTTCTGTCGAGGTCTATCAAGGTGGTTTCAATTCTATGCTTCATTTAGTACTACGGTTGCATTTGGTTTGAGTGCTCATGCCACACTTGTGGCTTATGCACTGTAAGCGTCATTCTATTTTTTTCCACATATATAATAAATGATACAGATAAAAAAGGCAAAATGAAACTTACACACACAGCATGTGAGCACTCAAAACAATCGCAGCTTATGTTGATGACATAATAATGATTCAATTATAGAATAGTAAACAAGTGTTTAAAACACTTAAAAATTAGTTAATATTGTAAATTTATAATATTCAATAATAGGCTAAAATAATGCAGTACGAAATATAATTAAAAAACTCGAAAATTAATTGCTAACGTCATCGAGATACAAATTCTAAAATAAAAAATAATTATGTAATTAACAGTAAAGAATGAAACATTTGTAACTGTACGCAGGCAAAAATGAATTAATACTGTGATTCTATATCAGACAAATCTCACATTGTCAAGGCACACGATGAATATACCTCTGCGTTTGTAAAGCTGTGTATCTTTCCGGAACACAAACGAATATTCGTCGCTCTGACCAAAACCCAATATAATCTCTTTAAAGTCCTCCATAACAGTAATAGCAGCACGATTCATTAATTCGAGAGCAGCCACATCATTCGGTTTGACAAACTGGTGTGTATCACAAAATCTCGAAAAATTCCTGCCATCTATTCTAATCACAATCCAGCAATTTGGCAAGCAGTTGTCGTCCCTTTCAAATCCCTTCACATACTCGAACTTGCTCTTAGCCATTGTGGTCAGGCATAAATAGCGGCGCGTGACCACTTGTTTAGCCCGAGTAATCCTTGAGAGAACGCTCTTCATTCAGTTGTGGGTATTCGTTCAATTTGGCACACACAATCACAAAAATTGATAAAAATATACTAATTAATGCATTTTCAGATTAAATACTCAAGAATTCTGTCTTCCTCACCGATTTTGATGAGATTAGCCTCATTCGACGCGTTTTCGCGCGAAATAAATGAATCTAACAGAAAAAAGCATTGTTCTGCCCCGTGGACTGAGATATTAATTGTTAAACTTGATGACCACGATTCAGGTTAGGAAATGTGTCATAGACACAAGTGACAAAAAAGTCTGTCAGTATACGAGATAAATATGCATGCTGTCTAAGGATGAAATCACACGGTACGGAAATCAGCATGCGGGACAGAGGATGCGTGATTCGAACAGCCAATCAGCGCTCTTTCGCATTTTTCTATCCCATGTCTTTCCCATGATTGGCTGTTGATTTCCGTACTGTGTAATTTCACCCTAATGACTGCATTCAGTACTACATGACCGCTCACTAAGCGCTCAGTAAGCTTTTGCCTTTGATTGGTATATTCCATTAGATTTAAAAATATAGACCAAACAGATACAAGAGCTCACTGAGCGCTCAATGAGCGGTCATAATACTGAATACACCCATTGGCTCTTATCAGCCTATCATGAAGTCGGTTCGGGGTACGGTCTACGCGATGCTATAAATCAATTTTTGATTGGTCAATTTGTAAAATTCTTTTTTCCAATTGGTCAACCAAACGCTTTAAAGCATTTGTAGTGAGACTTTCCTGTAGTGAGATCGTAGCCTCGGTTAAGGGTCCGGTGAAATAAGAGTCCGGCCAATGATGTCTCCATTCTCATTGGCTAGAAAAGAATATGGCGCGACCAATCGCTGTTGTCACCGACGAGATACTATTAAAGACCGTCAACCTTGGGCAAATTTTCGGCGATGTAAAAAGGGTCCGGATTAAAGAATGCTGACATTATCGACAATTAATATATTATAAATTTATTATTATTAGCTATTATTAGCATAAATAATAAATATTTGCCTCATATATTATTAAATTAATGATTTTTTATTACATAAATGTTCCATAAATAAATATGCATACTTGTAAAACTGTAATATCTTATATATTGTAAAAAAAAATTACAATTTTTTCTCTGCAATTATTGAGTTCAAAATGCATAAATACGTCTACTAAATTAATAAATCATAAAATTAGTGTAATATTATCAGTTTTTAACTCTCAATCACTTCAATATTCACAAGAACGTGAACTTCCGTAAAGATGTCGGTCTTTAATAATATCTCGTCGGATTTCGGAATACAGCTTACTCACCGAGCGATTAGTTCTTCTTCATGGATCCACAAATAAGAACATCGCTGAGTGTTATAATTTTTTTGTGACCGGTTGTATACGTTTACATGTAATTTTCTTTTGAATTATTTTAATTTCATCGATGTAATTCAAAGAATATTTTACTACATTGGTACAACATGCATTAAAATGATTAATTAAATGCACATCTCATGTATATGTTTACACGTATCGCCGAAATTAAGATAATTCAATAGAAAGTTGCTAGTTGGTATCCACATCAAGTGCACGATGTAAACTAAGCAAATTTCAAAGTTGCACGACGCTTAGGATGAAATCACATGGTGCGAAAAAGGGTTGCGGAATAGAGAATCACATGGTGCAGAAAAGAGAATGCGTCATAGAAGCAACTAATCAGCGCTATTCGGAATAACGCTGCGATTGGTTACTTCTATGACGCATTCTCTTTTCTGCACCGTGTGATTTCATCCTAAGAGTCATTATCACATTTATGTAAATCATCTTACGTGCGTCTTTATAGGAAAAATGCGATTTTATATATAAATAATTAATATTAATATAATTAATAATTTTCTTTATGCATACGTTTATGTGGCTATGCAAGTTTATGTGGATATATCCTAAGCAGTAAGAAATTGACCATTCATAGACGAATATAAAAAAAATAATTGAATACGGCCGGTAGTCATATGGCTTCTGCACACTGAATGTGGAAACGCTTGCCGCGCAGCAAAATGTGATGCGATAACCAATAAGCTTACAGCTCTTAATGTGTTCATTAGTTACCTCATTTTGTCGTACGGTAAGCGTTTCCGCGTCCAATATGCAGAAGCCACTAGTTTTATTTTAAGATCATCTTAAGTCGCTAATACAACCCTCTGATTAATTCATGACATCTTAAAATTGTACTTAAGATGATCTTAAATATAAGATCCGACTACTCCACAAAGAATGGACGAATCACAATCAATTATTCTCTTCGCATTTAACTGTGGTTGGTCAATTTCTCAATTTTTTACGACTGAAGGTCGTAAAAATTGATTGATTAAAATATCTATTGTAAATCCGAACCTATGAATACCGGCCAACGACTGGTTAATTTCTTACGACTTGCAGCTTTATTATATAAAGTGGGGTCTACAATAATCTTAAGTCGTAGAAAATTAATCAATCTCGAGAAGAATACTCGACTATGATTGATCACTTTTCTACGACTTAATATTGACACTTAGGGCCGGTTGTTCCATCTTTTGGTAAATTTTACCTGTGAGATAAATTTGGTAATCGTGCATGTGATTGAATAATCTTGCTGCTTATCCAACAGATAAAATTTACCAAAAGGAACAACCGGCCCTTAATCAGGACTGCGAAACTATAAGAACCTAGAATATGAGATTTAATCGAGAACCAAAATCCATAAGAAATATGCAAGGTCCTTTTTTTGTCAGAGGACATACGTCATGGTTTACACAATACATATTATTGATGTGAGACAGCGTTTTTCTGTTGGTAAACAACAAGAATGTAATGATTCATTGTGTTATGTTACACTGTGTCCTTGCTAAAAAAAATAGTTTTTTGTCGAACCAATTAAAGAAATAAATGTTTCATTTAAGTGGAACTCTTTTTCTTACTTTTTAAAAAATTATATTTTTTTATTAATCATAGAATTCTTTTTTCTATGATTAGAATATCCATGCAGTATTATAAATGTATTTAGATAGAAACGTAGCACTTCAATCGATGCGCTATTGCGTTATTACATATAAACAATATTGTTACCTTGCGAAAGGAAGGATTCACAAATCGGCCTATCATAAATAAGTACGTCACTAAATGTAGATTGCTTAACCTTAGACCGCGCGGAGACTGATACATCGGCTTTTTACGATTAAAGTGAATTTTATTGGATTGTTATTTTTTATAGTACTTTAGTATCTCTCATATAAATCATTGGCCTAGTTTCCACCGAGAGTTTAAACCGGATCAAAATGTAAGAACCAACCAACTACAGTCTAGCATTCCCTTGTCGTTCGACTGTAACAAGGGAATACTCGACTGTAGTTGGTTGATTCTTACATTCTGATCCGGTTTAAATCCTCGGTGGAAACTGGGCCATTGATATCGAAATTTCCTACTTGTAGCGTAGGAGAAGAGGGGGGTGGAGGGCGGGAGGGGAAGGAAAATTAATTTTTAGGTTCCTGTCGGAGCCTCCCCTCATAACAAAGAGTCATATTCACGTCACAATAGAGTCACAAATATAGTCAAGAAGAAAAATATGATGATCATTGCAATGTGAGATGTGAGATTGTCATAACAAAATAATACATGTTGTAAAGCAGCATTTGCACATATATCAGCATGACATTACTGTGACATATTTATGATAAAGCGGATATTCGCACGTATGTCACTATAATTGTGTGACGTAACTATAACATTGTTTGTTATCTGTCTAATTGTAACAAACAATTTTTAGTAGTCGCAATTTTTTTTCTATTCCATAAAAGGATAAATTCTTTTATAATTCTTTCATTGCTTCATTTGTATTCATATACAATTGATATTTGTTACGATGTAAGTTGATGTCATACAATGTCTTAACTTTACTTTACATCCAAAATTTCGATATAATGCTTTTGTAACTTGCCTGTCCTCATTAAGAAGTTATAATATCATTTTTCTTGTAATCATTTTTCTCTCACGTCGCAGTAAAAATCAAATATTACGTCTTTCAAATATTACGTAGAGCATACCACGCCTCCAAATCAATATTTATGACGGTTGTAAATTTTTGAGAATCGAATAAGCGTTCTTGTAAATAACAATGCGCATGCTGCTTCTCTGTCTACACTTATCAGACGCGGAGGGAAACGTGCGATTATCAACATGTTTTTAACTCCTTGGTCGCGCGAGCGAGCATGTGTGTCTTGACGTAATTTTCCTCCCCTTTCTCGAACGATCATGCGATGCCGGTGTTATTTTGACATCTCCTTCTTATACACATCAAATTATCGTTTACTCCTTCCTGTCTCCTCTCGTCGTTATATTATCATTTGACAAGCGATTGGGAAGAAAAGGAGGGACGCTGGTTCGTAGAAGTCATGTTCCTGTCTCTCTCTGTGTCTGTTCTCTCTCTCTCTCTCTCTCTCTCTCTCTCTCTCTCTCACACACACTCTATTCCTCCCTCCACAATGTGTTTGTCATTTTCTCTTTCTCTCCCCCTTATTCTTTACTGATAAATAAAATATTAACTGACGTGCGCTTAATTCGAGCATGCTGTATTCATGATTGGGCGACCGAATCAGTAATTAGTGAACGAACGAGTGAGCGAGCGAGTGAGTGAACAAACAAACGAACGAACGAATGAAAATTTCACCTAAATAAATACGCTCGTTTTCCCCAATACTCAACAATTGTTCGGCCTCCATCGTTGTTCGAGTTAGTAGACCATTTAATTTAAGGCATTGAAAACGGGCTCTCTGCTTTTCCAAAATTCTTTCTACGTTTCTTATTGTCTGTGGAGATATACATTACAATCAACTATAATATTTAACGTGAACGATATTGTTGTCCATTTGATGTTTACTTTGTTTCTTCAATTCGAAATTGAATGATATTCGACAATCCTGCGGGGAAAGGAAAGAGTAAAAAGAAGTACAAGAACGGAGCGATCAGTACGTAGAATGAACTGCGCGGATACTCGAAGCAGCGTAAACAAATTGCTACAATCGCGTGTCCTTTATTGAGAGCTTTCTTCTTTTCTGTCTCTTCAAGTAAATATTCAATATGGTTTACCTACGACGCAAGGTAAGTAATTTATTTTTACGATTGCGTATTCGTATTCGATTTCTCAGTCAAGCCACTAAATTACAACCATCAAAGTTATTCGGGAAATTAAAAATTCAGTCAACAATTTTATGCATTATCTCGATTATGAGAAAGTCGATAATTCTCGAAGATGAAACGGAAGTAGTGCCTTTTATCTTCCATCGATTTTATCTTTTTTTTACTTCTTTATTCTTTAGTTTGTTTTTGTTCGAAATCAATTGATAAATGTATATAATTATCAACCGGATACAACATAAATTCAATATAACCGTGTTGATGGGTATATATTTTGAACGTGAAAAGACTGAACTATGGATAATTACGTGCATTTAAATGTTAAATACAAACTAAATTAAAACAAATATTTAAAACATATTTTTAATTAAGGAGAAATTTAAATATAAGTTTCACGATAAAAATATTAATATAATTGTTTTCATTCAGATATATAAATAGTAATTTATTTATTTCTTTAAGGGGGCATTCTTGCTTTTAGTATAACTTTATATAACCATTTTTTAGAAATTATTCTTTTTTATTATAATGTAACAGCCATATAATTGAAATTTGTTACATTTATTCTTTGATGTTTGAATATTCTTTACATAAATTTTTTCAGACACTATAAACAATTTTCTCCCTTATGATTTGTTAGATATTTGTTATAGATATAATATAAAAAAGTACAGGATACATATTTTGTTCGCAATATACAAATCAATCAGGCGATCTTGAAATGTCAAACTTAACAGATAATTATTTGCATCGTATAATCGGTTAGAAATTTTTGCATCTGAAGTAACTAATTGCAATGTAAATATGGTAGTTAAATATCGAAAAGATAAGCAAGCATATTGTATTGGTTTAAAATATAGTAACTATAACTAAATTTTATCACGAAACGAAATTTAATAGCACACGTAAAGATACGATCGTTTACCATAAAATTAAATATTTGATATTTATATAATATATTGAAATATTTTAATGTATTATATCATGTGAAATCAGCTAACAATTCCGAGCAGCAAAAATTGTTGCAAAAAGGAATCACAAGTATATATAAAAGCTGCTGGAATATTATATTTTTAATTTATTTTATAAATACTTATAAATAAATAAAAGATCGATTACTTTTATGTATAAAACATTAAAATATTTAAAGCACAGGTAAAATATATATAAAAATTATAAACAAAATTATACTTTGGATCTAAAATCTAAATTTTAACTAATTAATGGGTAATCATTCATTGAAAATTGAACTTTGTTAAAAATCCTAATAAAAATCGTGCAACACTCAATGCAACACTCTTGTAAAACATACAAACAATCGAGATTATCTTAGCTAATTACATGATCATCCAACAAGAGTTATGCAAAGTTGTGCAGATGTAATTTCAAAACGCATCCATGAACTCGACTTAACGTTGACATGTGTCATCTTGAGATATAGGCATTTTAGTGTGGTGTCACATGGAGCGATACAATATTGAATCACACGTGAAAATTATTCAAACATTTTATGAAAATTCGTAGAATGTGATCAGAAACACATTCCGATTATTTTGGTCAGAAAATTGAGATTGAGATTGCTGAGAATGAGTCGTATCAAAATGACAAAAATTTCACCAAGCGTCAGAATCTATAAGAGTCGAGGTAGTTATTTGACCGATATTCAAATAATTTTGTCATAGTCTACTAAAGATTAAAGAGATATTTTATAGAATAAAAAAAGATTCTGCTGAAAAGTATATGTTTTATTTAAAAAAAAGTTTGTATAACTCTTATTGGATAAGCATATATACATTTTAATACAATCTAATTTTTTGGTACAAACAAAGACAATAAGGTCTTTTAAATATGTCTTAATATAAAAGTTGTATTCTGTTAGTTATGTCAAAAATTATCTTTTTCGTTACGAGATTGGTAGTACTATAACTAGTTGTGTTCCGTAATGGATTAGCTGATACTGCGATTTTCATTTGTATTTTTCAAGATAGTGGCGTATTTTTTTACTCACTTTTTAATATAATAATTTATAGTTAATTATTTACCATTATACACATATACATATATATTATTTATTAAAATATTTTATAATAACAATTTTGACTTTAGAAATTTAGAAAACTAATTAAATAAATTCCAAAGAAATATATGAAGTTAAAAGTTGTAAGTTTTTATTATTTATGTTAATGAATTACATTAAATGTTTTATTGATGCATGATAATAAAATTTATTGTATTTTAAAATATATATATATATACATATTCTTTAGTATGTAAGTAAGTGAAGTATGTATTCTAAAATATAGAAATATAATATAGTTTTGTGCGTATTTTTTTATTTATATATATTTATACGTTCTTAATTAATTATTACAATAAAAAATAAAAAAGCACTTCTCTCCTAAACAACACAAATGGAAATTACAGATCCATTACAGTATCAGATCCATTACAAAATAGCTAAGTTACAGCGGTACCTGCAATCCCGTTTACCAACTAAAAACATAATTTTCGATATAGCTATCGGAATATAATTAAAAGCGTATAGAATTAATAGATGAATGATTTTATGATAAAATATCTTATGTTTCATTTTTCAATGATTCATTCACATTCAATACATTTTAAAGCTGTTGTATACAAATCGATGTGTGTTCAAAGATGTATGTTCAATGAAAATATAGAAACGAGTTAAACCATAAAATCCTCAATACATTTTATTGTGTTATTTGATAAAACATACATCGGATATTTTATCAATTAAGATGTTTCACTATTACATTTAGATTAGATTAGTGTACAATGGCTTTAATGTGTCGCATCGAGTGTGCAGCTACCAATGAAAAACGCTATCAGATATTTCACATGTACATAAACTTCATGTTTTATTTAAAATTAATATACGATATGCATGTATGTTGATGTATAAAACTGTGAGTCTGTCAATACTTTAGATAAATAAAAAAAAATTTATTTCGAAAAAAAATCTCTTGGAAAATAAAAGTTTTTTCTCATGCAAAATCCAAGTTATTGTGACTTTTGTATACATGATTACCCTAATATGTATAGTGTATCCGGTAGTCATAATTTCATATTTGATACTGTCTTCAGATGTCATAAGCCAATCACATAGCCGCATTTTAGCATCTTAAGATATTATTTTACATCTCAAAATATTGTAACTGACTATGAATTTCGCCCATGCTATGAATATCTCTTAATAATTAATTATTAATTTGATGCAAATAATTCAATGTGATAATTGTTCTAAAATATTTAAAAACATCTTAAGATTATAAAAACATTGTAAACTAAAAATAAAAAAAAAACAATTTTACGATCTTTAAAACGTATTATATTGACTTGTAGCATTTGCAAAATATCCTATACAAATAAATCTTACATTTCACCTATCAATAAGATCAATTTTAATTGCATATGTTGTGCATATGTTGATATTACATACAGAAATGTACGTATTACTTTTTTTTTTTAATTTTAATGCTCTTCAAGGAATGAAATCCTCAATTATTAGTAAATTTATGATACAAAGTATTTTAACAATATAAATATTTTGTCGAAGAATGTGTTAATATTTAAGAATGAAAAATTTATAAGCTTATTAATTCGATTAAATAATACAATATCATAATAATATTGCTATTATTTTGTATCTGAAATATTATTATATGTATTGTAATTATTTAATTGAATTAATACTTATAAACTTATAAACTTTCATCCTTAAATATTGATATATCTTCCCAGAAAATATTAATATATCATAAACATGTGAGACAGTTCAAAACAGTTATATACATACGTTGTACATGTATACGTTAAACATATTTCTCATTGAATACAAATCTTATATTTGCCAAGTTATAATTTTAATTTAATCCAAATCTATTTAAATACATATAATTAACGAAATTAATATAATTAACTATATATATAATATTTATTATATTATTTATATATTTCTAATTAAATAACTAATATTTATATATATATTATTTCATATTTATGTTTCTAAATGTACTAATGTATATATCTTCATATAAAATACAAAGATTTATATTATTTTAATATTTGTACTTTGAAGAGAGAAAATAGGAATAACAAAGTTTAAAAAGAATAAAACGAATAGAGTAATATTTATGCCAACGCGTCAGCAGATTCATCGTTCATTT
>NW_011627155.1:62311-158661 GCF_000204515.1 Acromyrmex echinatior
TGTTAAAAAGTTTTAACCAGAAGTAGTTAAAACAAGAATCTTACATTTTTATGTCTACTCTTCGCCTCATAGAATATTTTATTATTAATTATTAATTAATTAATAATTTACCATAATAATTATTATATTAATTAGTAATTTATTATAATTTTATTTGTAGCGCGTTTTTTTATTTTAAAGCTTAACACCACATTCTTTTATTAAAAGAATGTTAAGTTTTGGTTGTCTTGTGGCACGAATAAGTTCCATATGGTTTTGCCAGAAAAATGAGGAAAAATAACAGAAAACAATAGAAAATATTCTGATTGACGTATTAATTCATATTCTTATTGAAGTAAATACATTTTTCAAGCAAAAAAAGTCGATGAAAACTAAGTTTAACAAATTTTTCAGCACATTAACATCCTTCTAATATGATATTTATTCAACATCAAAATTATTATTAAAATTTGCTTGTCAATTTAATTTAATTTGTGATATTATTCCAGTAGTTTAATTGCGTTTGTAAGTCCGGAAAACCAATTCAGCGCGTAGTTTGAAATAATTACAAATATGGTACATATGTATGTACATATATAGTACATACATACATAATTCACATTGAATTATTTAAGCATTAAAGATCTAGTTTTGACCATTATAAGTTTGAATATTCTTATTTCTTAGTATTTATTACATTACGGTCTTAATAAAATCATTTACTAAGTTTAATACCTATAAATATTTGAAAATATTTTTATTAACATTCAGAAATGTTTCCTCTTTTAAACATGACCATCAGTTTTCAATTTTGGACTCGGCAAAAAATTAGAAAAAATAATCTCAAATCTTAGTAAGGGAATATAGTTCCGGTTGCTTTACATAGTAATTATTTTAGTATACAATGCATACAATCATTAAAAATTTTTTTTGTTCAAGAAAGAATATTGGTTTCAACCTGTTTTACCCTGCAAATTCTTGGAAATTGAAGATCCATTTAAATACCTTTTAATTTTCCTCTATTATGCATGCGAGCATTGTCTGTAATACTAGTCTCACCGTAGCGCAAAGTTTAGGCTAGAAGATAATATTTCAACTTATATTCTTCTATATAAAATTATTAAAAGTATTTATGCTTCGTATGTAACATTAAAAAAACGATCAAATAAATATATGGTCTAGCTGATGTTTATGTCGATGTATATGTATAGACTTATAGATATGTACTTCTTTAACTGATAAGTGTGATAAGAACATATAACGTCATATGTTTAAGAGTTTTGCTGATCTACATTCCGTATAACAAATAATTACATTAATAGGCAATGAATTCATTATGTCGAACGTTTTAATGGTTTTAAGGAAAAGAGAAAGCAGAAATTTTTAACCTTTTCAATTTACGGCATAAAAAATTATAATGACTCATATGTTCTTATCATTTATAATTTGATATTCTTAACTGACTTCGTCGATTCTATTAACAAAGATTAAAATTAGTGGCACATATTAAGTGACGAGGCAAATTTTTCGAAGTATATCATTAGTGAACATGCTTTTCTAGCATAGATTTTTTTACAGTTAATATTATATTCAAACATAAAAATAAAATTCTAAAATTTTTATTTTTATTTTACTGTTTTAAAAGTTTTTATAATGATGACATTATATATACTTTGGTGAAATACGAAATGAATAAGAAATACAATATAAAAATATCTAATCTGAATAAAGCTAATTAATTTTATTTTTTTTAAATTCCATTTATGGAGATATTAAGTTAAGCTAAGTAAAAATAAAGTCTTTATTTCACTCACTCACAAAAATAAAATTCATTTTCCATATAGAATATTTGTAAATGCACGCACATAAATATAATATAGCCCAAATTATTAAGAATTTTAAATTTCGTAATTGCGGACTTCGAGTTTCTAAATTGTTATAATCAGCCTTTTTTTACTAGAAACAGAAATAAATGTATATATTCTTATTCTAGATTTTATTTTTCGGAAATGTGATTAATCAGCTGCAACAGAGTGTTAGGTGGAGCTCTTCTTTGAGAACTAAAGATAAGAATTCTGTACCGCAACGTTTTTTTAAGGTATTCACTTATTACAATAAGAATAATTAAGTAAAATGTAATATAGATGAAACTGAAAACGTAATTTATTCAGTATGTTTTTATCAGTATGCAGATTTATCTGTTCGCCTCGCTGGACCAAATCAGTTAAATCCTAAACCTGATGTTAATAAGCTTTCATTTGGGAAATATTTCACTGATCACATGCTCAAAGTACATTATTACGAAGGCATGAATGGTTGGCAAGCACCAGAAATTATGCCTTTTGAAAACATAGTTCTTCATCCAGCTGCGAAAGTACTTCATTATGCTGTGGAGGTATTTATATTTTGTATTTCGAAGATGACATGTGAGATAGTATCAAGAAAATTAATTTATTTTTATGATTTATCTCTTATTTTTTATTATATTATTATGTTTAACAAATTCTTTTTGTACTTATAAAAAATATTGTTTTTAATATTTAATTATGTATGTATCATTCTCAGTAGTGCTTATAATGTTAATGACATTCTTGTTTTAATAATTAAGATAGAATTATTTTTCTTTCGTATGATGTAAAGCTGAGAAGTCTTCTTTAATATATTATAAAATATTATATATCCCATAAAAAAATATATATTATCTTGAAATTCTTCTGTCAAAAATATTTAATATCGATAATCGCTATCTTGGAGGATATTTTACTATCTCTGTGAAATTAGATTTAAAAAATGTACATATATATAATATATATATAATAGATAATATATATTTAAAACTGTAGGATATGCAAAGATTATTAGATTTGTACATATGTATACAAATTATTGTGGAACTGAAATTCCTTGATTTAACTTGACAGTAGTAATATATGTATAAATCTTTTTTCAGTTGTTCGAAGGTATGAAAGCTTACAGAGGTGTTGATGGCAAAATAAGGTTGTTTAGACCAGAGTTAAATATGGAAAGAATGAATAATTCAGCAGTAAGAGCTGGTCTGCCACCTTTCAGAGGGGAAGAATTAATTAAGTGCATTTGTCGATTAATTAGCATAGACCAAGAATGGGTTCCACATTCTACCGCCTCTAGTCTTTACATTCGTCCTACGCTTATAGGCATCGACGTGAGTACTATTTTATTATTAAATATATCATCGAGTATTCTGCTAGTATTTATCTCATTAAATTTAGGTATTATTAATTGTAAAAAGGTTAAACTTCACCAATGACTTTGATTTTTACATAAAATTGAAGCCAATATAATCCTAAGTCACGCACACTTTGCGAATCACGTGACGGATTCTTCTAGTTTCTGAGATATATGTACTTTAAAGTATTAAATTTTTATTCCCGATTACATTCACTTTCCACGAGAAGCAAGAGGTCCACCTTTAGACAGAAGGGGAGGTGAGGTAGTCCTCGCTTCGTTGTAAAGTGTACGCTGTCTCTAGACAGAGGAAAGATATGGGGTGAACCTCGCTTCACATAGAAAATCGAACGCCCCGAGGTGAAATAATTTTTAATATTATATGTCGTGGAAATAAGACGTTATTTCGTTTTATTATATTTTATTAAAATACAGATGAATAACATTTTGCTATATTGGATAGAAGAAAAGTACAAATAACACAATACGAAAAACTGTAATCAGAAATAAAAATTCAATACTTTAAAGTGTCTCAGAAACTAAAAGAGTCCGCCACGTGATTCAAAGTATACGTGACTCAAGATTATATCTTTAATTATATGTAAAAATCGTTGGTGAAGTTTAACCTTTTCACAATCGCAATAATTACCGAAGTTTACATTGTAATGCTATTTTACAATAAATGATGTAATTACGAGGGTCGTTTGAAAAATTTTGAGCCTCAATATGAAGATAGCATTACTTGTCAAAACCATTCTGGTATATATTATAATCATGTTTTGCAAGATATTGTACGAAACACTGACATCGACTGGCGCAAATGACTCTCAAAAATAACTGAGCTAACCAAAATGGCTACAGTTTTCATTTAGGTATCTTGCAAAAAATATGTACATACGATTGTAGTACCAGAATGGTTTTGACGAATAATACTATCTTCGTGTTGAGGCTCAAAACTTTTCGAACGACCCTCGTATATACATGACCGGTTGTACATTAAGTCACAGACATAATCAGTGTGAAATGGTATTACTTACGTCACGAACGTTGTCAAGACTGCTATATGTATACGTGCACAAAAGCAATCATATTTCTCAATGTTTAATGATAATACATGATAAACAGAATCACAACTTTCTGTTGATATACCGGTTACATGTTACATACGAAACGACGCATGCTCTTATAATCATGTTATTTGGATACAAGACAGCATCGATTTATTATTCAAATGCTTTTCTTCTTTTCCCTTTTTGATAAATTTGATATGATATATTTGAACGTTACTTTTGTGAAAATCAGTTCTTATCATATCTTAATATGTAATTATAAAAGACCTATTTATTACATATTCAATTTTTTACAATTTTTGTAATTATTTATTTAAGTAATTATTCACGTATTTTAACTATATCATATATGTACTTTAATTATCGCATTAATCCGACATGTGAAATCTTCTTTATTTAACTTTAACATTTTAACTGTTTGCAAGATAATAAGTGTTGCCTCAGAGTATATTTATTAGACTTTACGATAACATCGTATTCTTCTTTTTATCATAATCGATTTTCGTAACCTTCTTGAAATATGACTATTTCTGATACGTATTAATTCTGATATAAATTGTACGTACAGTGATTGATGAAATAAATTAATGTAATAATGTTGATAAGCAATAAACTTTTGAATTGTTATTATTAGAGACGCACCAGATCGTAAAATTACTGGATACTGGATATAATAAATTTATTTCATATCTAGTATGCAAAAGTAATGAAGTAAAAAGAAATTTCATTCGAAATTAAAATTTCATTTTTTATATATATATTGCCATTTCAACATTAAATATCTTTCCAGAATGTGCTATGACCTATTACTTTTTTGTGATCATTACAATCGTAATTTTTTTAACTACAATATTATAATCTTATACGTATTTTAAAGAACTCTATGATAATGTTTGTGTATGCAGTTAATCGAAAAAACGTCTTCGACTCTTATCTATCACTATAGGTTATATGTTAAAAGTTACATCTTCAATATTTTTTTTTTCTCTCTCTTATTTCATCGATAACCTACCCCAGAATTTTGCACACGTCAAGTTCGGTACTTTAACTTCATTATATTAAAAAATTAGACATTTCTCTATGATAACTCGATTTACTGTAGAACGTCGTCGATCGTCAGTAACCATTGAGATGTGTTATCTTTGCTTTCTTTGAAGACAGAAAGAGATGCAACGAATCACAGACCTTTAAACTGTCATCTTTCGGCTACGAACAGAATGCATGATCTATATATACAAAGGTACCGCAATTTTTGAGCAAGCGCCGTTTGGTAGATCAAACTGAGTCGAAAAGTTCTCTACCGTTTTGCAATTTTTGCAATGGATTAACGAGATATTAATTTGTGAAAATAGCAAATTCGTTCAGTCTACCGTTAAATGAAAATGCACGGCAAAATAAAACCGCCCACGTTCTTCGTCGCTGGACATGTTGTTTACAAGCGACATTAGGTGTGTGTTACTCTTAATGTTCGCAAGTATCATTTCATCCTCATTGTCATCAACTGTTAAATAAGAATAAAATGATGTATACGAACGTTGTTAACGTTAAGTGGAACTCTCTCATTGACATTAATGTGCCTAATTGGCATTAGCGATGGCTTCACTAGGCGGTCTTATCTCACCGCCTGCTTGCATTTGGCGGTAGGTCGAGCAAATTTGACTATTTTTATAGATTAATATCTCGTTAACCACTGCAAAAATTGTAAAATCGTAGAGGATTTTTCGACTCAGTTTAATCCGCTCTATTTATATACACAAGAGCGCTTTGTAAAAAATTAGCGGGACACTCTGTACATCTCATTGATCTATATATATTATGTCATTACATTAAACTTAATTTAACCCCCAAAAGAAATCGATTTTCCAATGTTTAAAATACTACTGATTTTTAAAAAGCATATGACAAAAGACAATTATCCAAACATTTTTGTAAGTGTGCTGCATAAGTAGTAGTTCGACGTAAAATAAAATTTGTTTACACAATTTGTTTTTTTAAATAAAAAATATTTTAAAAAATAACTAAATCTTTTAGATACTTCTGTATTATATCTGTACTTAAGTAATTTTTAAAAAATGTATTTATGCCTATAATTAGATACTTTTCCTACACAGTACCTGTATATATATCTAGATACCTTTCAAAATGTATTTGTTACAATACTGTATTCTATATTAAATGGTTTTATATATAATAATATTTTGAATAAATTAAAAAATCATTTTTATATTACTCATTGTCAGTAATGAGAATAGATTGAAATGGATTCAGATATTCAGAAATACACATTTGCGAACGTTAAAATAAATTCTTTTTAATCCGAATGCATTTTTATTTATTTATAGGAATTGCATGAAACTTATTTCTGTGCCTTTCAATATAAAGATAATATTAACTTTTCTCTCTCTCTCTCTCTCTCTCTCTGTGTGTGTGTGTGTGTGTGTGTGTGTGTGTGTGTGTGTGTGTGTGTGTGTGTGTGTGTGTGTGTGTGTGTGTGTGCACGTGCGTGCGTGCGTGCATCATGTATACGTATTGCTCAATTCACAATTCTAAATAAGAGAATGCAGTTTTTCAATCAAATGAATCCAGTTGAATCAAATGGAATCCAATTGAATAAAAAAAAATTCTTTTTTTTTATTGAATTAGATTCAATAGAACAGAATAATGAGAACTAAATAAATAAGACTGAAAAAAAGAATAAGACAAAAAGAAAATAAGACAAAAAAATTTTTTTTTATTCAATTAAATTCATGTATAAAATAAATCCTTTTAACGTGATACAACAGCCTTAAAGAACCGGGCAAAATGGGTCACGAGCGAATATTAAATCATGCTATTTTGCAGGTATTGTTATATATATTAGCAGAATATATCCTATGCATGAAAATATAAAAATTTACACAATAACAAGCAAAGTATTGGAGAAGGGAGCATTATACTGCACATTTACTAAAAATAATTTTCGGAGAGGCTAAAGAATTAATAGTTATAATCTACCATTGATATTACCATTATTATTCACTATTCATTATTGATTTCATCAGAATTACTAGAAATTCACTGGAACTGTCAGAAAATGATATGAAAATGTTTTCTGTATGCTGAAATTGTAATTTTATTCTTGCATTTTTGTTATGTTTATGTGTCTTAAATACAGGGAATGGAATTATGCGGTTTACTTGTTAAGATGATCCTACACGGTCAATAATTCTGATCTATAATATTGAATCAGTAATATTGATAGTATGCATCAATATTTTTAATATTTTTAAAACCTTACACAATCAATATTATTATTGACTAATATTTCTCTTTAGTTTGTACATTATCTATTATATTGTATCACACTGGATCTTAGTAAAGCGATATTGATGCTCAACAATAAAATCCAGATCATTACTCTATATATTCTACGTCAATCTATTAATATTATAACCACATATGATGAAAATAGACAAGGCGTGTTTGTAACTAATTGTAAGACAAGTTTGCGCATACAAACTATAATTATAGGAAAAATTATAAGAAAAAGAAAACTATAAATAAAACGAATGTAGGAAACTTCAAACATGTAAAATTATCAACGTAATTATCAATAATATATTCATTATTATTTAAACTACACAATTTGCAAAAGAAAGTCGTGAGAATTTTATTCTTGCATTTACAGAATTTGTTTTTAGCTGATTTTATATAGAAACGACACATCGATATTAAAATTACGAGTTTTTCCTTCTTTAATTATCTAAACATCTAAACAGATGTTTTTAGCAGTATTAATAAAATGCAATATTTAATTTCCGAGAAAATAGGAAATTCTTTTAGACTGGAATCAGACAGATTGAAATTTGACCAATGAGAACAAAAAAAATTTTAGCTCTTATTGTTTTGATTAATAACATTTCAATCTTCAATCTCAATCTTCAATGCGTAGTCTGATTTCGATCTTAGAAGAACTATGTCATTGGCGACTTTCCTCTAAATCTTTTAATACGTTAACAGATAACGATAAAAAAGATATATGAAAAATATGTATAATAATATATATAATTCATTACATAATTATTCCAGCTGGATGTTATTCTGCGTATGTAAATCTTCAGATTCATTTATGAAAGAAATATATTTGAATACGTGAAGAAATATATTTAAATACGTTTTATCTTTTTGACATCTATTATATCACAACTGAGTCTTGCATTAACATTACAGTATTCGTGGATCATTGAAGTAGCAATTTCCGTATTATCGAAATCAAGCAGCGCTAAATGTGATACAGCTTAGGATGGTGATGATACCATGAAATTAATTCCCTAATTCAGGGGAAAATTTTTGTTTATTTTACCGTGTGTATTCTGGAATTTTATACTAATCGATAAATTTTTCAGCAATAAGACTAATTAATTAATTTTATATCTTTCAGTTTTTCTGAGAGTGTTATATTTATATTATATAGCTGTAGTTTCCAATGAATGGAAATTACAACTAACGTGTATGTTACATAGGTTAATACATAGGTTATATTACCTGTTACATTCTGTTTTATTAAAGCAATATAACAATACATATTTGTGTTTGTTGGGTAAATCAGCTGTTTCGAAGCGCTGCTTCGCTCATAGTTATGCAATGTCGAACTATGAGCGTTCCTTCGCTAGCTACGCATTTGTACATGAATCGGCGGAATAGAGGAATTTCGCCAGCGAAGCTTCGCTACACGAAACTGTGTCTTATTTACACAATTAACTAATATCATATATGGTAATATATTCACTCTCTATCAATTTCCTTTCTCCCTGTTATTTCACTATTATTTCCTCTAATTTCCTCTACAAATATATATAGAAGTCAAGTGTGTTCGCTCGTGGCCCAGAACAATTGATAAAAATTCTCAAAGTTTTTTTCTGGAAAAAAAAATTTATTTGTTGCATTTTGCTTGTTCCTGTAGCCTACACTTGGAGTCGCAACTTCGGATTCAGCTTTATTGTATGTAATCCTATCTCCCGTCGGATCTTACTTTAAAGCTACAGATCAGCAAGTCGGGATTTCCCTGCTTGCAGATCCTAGGTATACGAGAGCATGGCCTGGCGGTTGTGGTAATGCTAAATTAGGCAGCAATTATGGACCTACAATTCAAGTTCAACAAGAAGCCACCGAAAAAGGTTTACAGCAAGTATTATGGCTGTACGGTGAAAACAATGAACTTACAGAAATTGGCACTATGAACATCTTCGTTGTTTATATAAATAATAACGGAGGTAAGAAACAACTTTTGGTGAATTTTATAAAATGTTTGTGAAAAGCGTCATAAGGAAGAATAACTTGATTTAATGATTCAGTTTAGAAATTACCGATTACTATTCCTATGTTATTTTATACAGAAAAGGAACTACTTACACCACCTTTAAATGGCTTGATCTTACCCGGAGTTGTAAGAAATTCGCTTTTAGCTATATCTAGGCAATGGAATCAATATAAAATTACGGAAAGATCCATTACGATGAAAGAGATTATACAATTAAATTCAGATAATAGGGTAAGATTTACGTAACATTTTTCCTCTTTTCTTCTCTCTCTTAGCATATTGTCTATTATTACAATTAATTTTTTTGTTATAGCTGTTGGAAATATTCGGAGCAGGAACAGCGTGCGTAGTCAGTCCTGTATCTTATATTAACTTCCAAGGTCAAGAATTGCATATACCAACGACAGAACAGCCTGAACCAATTTATCAGATGCTTAAAAAACGTTTATTGGATATACAGTATGGTATTATACCTGACCATCCATGGAGTTTAATCATCGAGTAAAATATGGATGATAGAAGATTATAACAATTATTTTAATCCACTTAGTAAAATATTTCAAAATCCTTAAATTTAAAAGGGAAAAATTGTTAAGTCTTTAATTAACCCACAAAAGGTAGCGTATCGCGCTTGCGCGCGCGTGTATGTATATATATCAGTGTCGGAACTAGATATTTTGACATTCGAGGTAAAAAAATATACGCCCCTCAATAACAAAAACACTTCTTGTAAGGCATGTAAAAGATAATATTAATTAATAATATTTAATATTAATTTAGTATTAACATTAATTTAATAGAAATATCAGTATAATAGTTATATGTACAGATATACATTATAAATATATATATTATGTGTATGTACATACGTACGTATGTCACAAACGAATGCAACATAGTTATTAAAGTCACAGTAGAATCAGAGTGTATACGTACATTGTATAGTATACATTTTATAGATAATATTAATGTATAATATGTATATTTATATATTTATATAAATAATATTAATTTTTGTAAAAATTCATAGAAGATATGTTTTTCATTTAAAGTAATATCATAATTTGCACGATGTTATTCATGCATCCGATATGGGCCCCTATTCACGAAAAGTATCGCATACGAAGAACTAGAGAATCGGCGGTCTTCTTTTTACGGTACATTAGCTGCGTTCAGCAGAGAAAGCAGCATTACAACTGTTGTAAAATTCTTCAATATAATTTGTTTACACATTTAGATCCATAAAGAATCAAAAGCAAGAACCAATCGTATTGAAAAAATTTACAGTTGCAAAGCTGCTTTCTTTGCTGAACGTAATCACTATTTCACATTTTTATTATTTACGTTAATTTGTATACAACTTATTTGATATTAAAATACAATGTATAATAATAAAAATTAATAATAAGTATACTTCAGATTAAAAAAGCTATAAAATATAAAATTACAATATATAATAGTTCATTCAAATCATTTTATAAGGCTATTCTGCTTTTATCAAATATCGCCATAGTTATTATGCATCTTTTTGTCTAAACTATATTTTATAATTTCCTTTATAAATAAAGTAATATCTTTAGATTAAAATTTCATTTGATAAAAATCATCGGATTAACCTTGTAGAAGCCCGCCACTACCCCCGCTGATTCCGATCCGCGATCCTCTTTTTCTTTAGACCTCGAATACATAGGTACAGTAAGCCTCTTATAAAAATTATCCAATTATAATAAAATATTCTTCTTACAATCGAATCTATGATTTCTTAAGGCTTATTGCACCTATTGTGTTTCAGGATTTACACTGGTCGTACTGTAAAATGACGGTTTGGAAAATCTTTGGGATAACTTTGACACAAATTTTGACAATGCCCAAATAACAATGCATGTCAAAATCTAAACATAAAAAAATCTTTAAAAAGTCTTTGGATATGCGTGCTTTCTTAAGCATTTTTCAAAATTTGAATAAATGATATCTCGACTAGACTAAAATTATCCCATAAGAATAAAAGATTAATAAATATAAATGCAAGTTTCACTTACCGATTGAATGAGTAATTACATCCACCTCATCCAGAGCGGACAATCTGTCTCGAGCTGTCATCAGTTGTTATGTATCACATCCTGCAAATGAAACAAATGAAACGTGAATGCGTTAAGATAACGAGAAAACTTTGTTCTCGGGGCGCGGACCACTGCGGACCGAGGACAACAAAGATAACTTTGTGCGCGCCAAATGATAAGTTTAAAGTGACGCCAGACGGCAGACGCTGAGCGACGATGACGCTGCGGCTTACGTAGAGAGAAATCTGAGAGAGAACATGATGGCTGACGGCTCAAAATCTGTAACCGCAAAATGGCCGCTGCCGCGCACTACTGCCCTCTGACAAAGTGGATTAAACTACATAGGTTTTCCGAGGGTCCACTTTTCAAGGCTGCAGATGATAAAATCCGATATTACCCTCAGAACGGTGAACCTTGGTATATAGTTTACATTCACTTTGTCAGGGGGCAGTAGTGCGCGGCAACATTTTGCGATTAGAAGTTTTGAGTCATGTGAAGTCATGTGAAGTCAGTCATGTCTTCTCTCAGGTTTCTCTCTGCGTACATTACCTAGAAGCTTCCAAATGTCATGCGAAAAAATTTAGGATGGCCGCATTAGCTATTCTCATGTTTCAGAGATACTGTATAAAGCTTGATCCTACTCTTCTCGTTAGTACATGCATATATTTTTTGTGACGTCGCATAGAGAGATGAGGGAGCAGAGATGGCATACATACGTCACTGGTCTGAGGTGCATCAACGTGCACAGTGCACACCGGCCTGCACCGTTAAACACATGCATATCGATACATATATGTACATGTACCGCGTATCGTCACTCGTTAGTGCGATAATGCCAGGCACTGCATCAGCTGCTCGCTGTTGTGAATTGTGAGTCGCTATCATCCATTGTCAGTATTATCAGTATTACTATACTATGATCAATGTGACACTGTGAAGTGTAACCGTCGGAGTGATCGTGGAACGAGGTGTTCCGACTTTCGACCAAAAAGTCGCGGCAGCATAAATTGGTACAACATATATATATATATATATATATATATATGTATTGTATTGTATGAGGCGTGCGAGCGAGTGCGATACATGATAATGTGAGATACACGATAATGATCGGAGAGGAGAGAAGAGGATATCTGAGGATACCATTGTTGTTATATTGCATCGAATCGTTCTTTATCATTTCTGAATTCTGATTTCCCTGGATAACGCATTACGCATGTACGCGCGCGCATGCGGTCCCTTTTGGGCGGCTTGGAAGACATTGGGAGAGAGCGAGACAGCGAGATAACGTGGCTCTCGACTCGATCGCCAGATTCGCGAGCGGGATTTATGTCACTACAGCTATAATTTCTGCAAGAGGCGAAAATCATCGGAATATTCCTTGCCATGTTCTCTCTCTCTTTCTCTCTCTCCTCTCTTTTTTCCTCTCTTCCGTTTTATGTTTGGCATGTCTCACGTTTTTCTTCGCGCTCGTGCAAAGTTCATCTCCGTCGATTCGTCATCGAGATAGCGCGAGGGTGACAGCTCTGCGACAAAAGTCGCGTCTATCATAGTCTCGTGATCGCTGCCCACGCGCGGCGACAACTATCGCTGTTGTTTGTTGAACTCACGAAGCTTGAGCGTGTTCGAGTTCTGACAATAAATCGCCGGTCGCCCAACAGCTCAACGGGATGTCCATTAATCTGAGCGAGGTTGATCCGTTCAGTGAGACGCCGATGGAGCTGCCCATGGAGCAAGAATCCTACGAAGGTACGACAATAAGACACACGAGACATCCGGATGATTACGATCATCGTGACGTGATAATCAAAGAACGTTATCATATAATCAGGCGCTATTATTTGATACGCTCCATCGCGACCATCATATTTAGGCGCGTTCAGCGGCCTTGACAGTCCGCTAAATAAGTGCTCGCTGCTATTCTTCTAGAGATCTAAAGGTTTGATTGGATGATCTAGAGATTCTAGAGGAGGAATACACCAATAACAGTGAGCTCTCATTCAACTGTTGAGTCTTCTGAACGCGCAGTCATTGACAGAGAAAAGATTGATTAGTAAGTGCTTTTTTTTTTCTTTAATGTAGAGTCAGTTTCTTCACTTGTAGATCCAGCGAGGAATTAAAAGTAAAAATCAATTGTAACCAATTAAAGAATTACTGAGTAATTATACTAATCAGTTTTCTGCGCAGTCATTTGTTATCACGAGTAGACGCTATGTATTCGTGAGATATTTAAATTGGGAGATTCTTGGGAGTGCGCGCGCGCGATTGAGCGTGTTGCACAATTTATCAAGCATGCCAGAATTTTTTCCATTAGATTTCAAGTATTCTAAAATTTATTAGTCATCATTTGATAGATCGAGTTTGCTTACCTAGTTAGACTTTTTTTTACAACAATACACAAGTATCTCCCAAAAATATCAACTATAAAAATTTTAACAAAAACGTGTAAACATTTGTGTAAATGTTTATTTGTATTTAAAAGATTATTTTTATATTTTTTTTTAATATCTTTCCTCGAAACATGATGCTTTAAAAAGTATAAATAATTTTGACTTATTTAATATTTATTTTCACCTTTTTCTTTTTGTAAAAATTAATCTAATGCACGATAAAAATCCGAGTGTATTAAATTATTATTTGTTAATATAATTACTAATTATTGAAAGAATATTAGATGTGTAATGATTCAATTTTTGTCTCGTACAAAGATAACGACCAAGCAATAGTGGAATCAAGTCCAAAGAACGATATAGCTAATGCTGTGAATGAAGCAGATTACGCCGAGCCTTTGACTCCGGAAGAAATACGTTGGTTTTATAAAGACGGCGTTGACAAAAGGTGGAACGAATTTTGCGGGTACGACAGTTTAAGAATTGAGAGAATTTATCAAGAACGTCAGAATTTAATTAGCGAAAGTAATAATGGAACAAACGGTTTGTCACCCGCTGAAAAAATTGTGGTTAGAGGTGGCATGTACGATATCGAAATAGATAATATGAAATGCGTTTCGATATATTGGCCAGGTGAATATATCACATATTTTATTTCTCTTTTAGTTGTATTCTATTTTTTACACCATTGCATATTTACTAATTACTTTTTGCCTATTGCCAAAGTCAACTCATGTAGTACAGAATTTATGCAAGTGAGCACAAGTGCTTTCTAACTTTGTAGGCATTGCTGGGCTACGTGAAAATAATAGTGCCAATGAATCGACAATTGATACAAATATCCATGAATGCCTTAATAATGATTCATTCACAATGGCTCTTTAGATTTCTGTATATTTTTCCATTATGCATGCAGTAATGCATGTCTTTATACTGCACAAATTACTTTATCCTTGAAGTTATTATAGCCAATTCGTATTGACTATGCCTATTATGACTTGCAACATGTGCGAAATAAATATAACACAGACAATACATTCTATCATTGTAAAAAGGAATTTATTCAGAGCTCTCAATAAAATGTATTAGTTGTTATTTATATATGTCACAATCAAAGTGTTGATTTATTTTTAAATGTATACACTTATTAATTTGATAAATAAATGTATTCACAAGCACACAATGAAATTTAAACTGTTACGAGTAATGGTAACGATTTGACTAATTATTTTTATCGTTACTTTAAATCGTCTCATAAATTGATTTCTAGCAAAAAAATTACTTTTCGCCGCGAAACAATTTTCACATTTTATGTATAATCGTTATGTAAGATATGACAAATTTTATTTATTGGCAATGTCTATTATTGTTGGATGATGGAGTACTTTGATAACAAGAATTAAATAATTTGGATTTTATATATATATATATATATATATATATCAGCATCATATATATTTCAGTTGAAAGAAGACTTATTTAATAATATAAAAATAACATCAAAATTTTAGTTGAGCTGCACTATCATTGTATTTTATACATGAAACAAATATTAAAAATAAAAGAAATAATTTAATGAGCCAAAGTGGATCTTAATCATGCTAATTTTTAATATTATAAATTGCATGTATAGGATGCTTCCTTTAATTCGAGCATTTAGAAAATTTTTCTTGTTTTTAATAACATGACAATGTGATAAAATATAAAATAGAAAAGTTGTTTGTTTCATAGGAGCAAATATTATCGTAAATAGCATATTTTTTCATACTTATTATTTTACGAGATTTCAAAATCATTTCCAAATGGAGTTCTATAAATTTTTCGCTTAATATGATTCCGTTAATAAAAGTGAAAATGAAGTTATCAAAAAGTCAATAGTTAACGAGATATTTTGTATTTTATATTTTATTTTATTTGCATATTTTATGTAAATAATTTTTAATTATAAATTGAAATATAATTCCGATGTGATTGCAATAATTTATTTTATTATTTTAAAATTATTTTTAGCTGTTTGAGTTGGAAATGTGGAAGTTTCCAAACTGTATTTTATTTATGATTGACTATGATGACTACGATTAACTTTTGCTTATATTATCATTTCTTATTAGTGGACTGAATATGGTCTGATTAGAAGTCAAAGCCATTATATAGTATACTTACACAGTGTTTCCTCCATCTAAAACATTTAAAATATTTCCGTTGTTTTTAATAATACGACAAAATGTTAGAGATAAAATAGAAAGAGATTGTTTTGAAGGGACAAATATTATCACAAATATTTTAACTATTCATTATTTTTTAAATAAAATTATGTGATTTCTTTTACATAATAATTCCTTTAGTTATTCTGTACATGAGAAAATATCAAAATAATTTTACTTTGTACCTGTTGTACCATGATCCTTAGTTAAGTCTACATCTTAGGTCTGTTTTCTCTAGCTGAACTAGTGTACATTTTTAGAACTTAAAGTGAGCTAGATATATGTCTGATATTTCTCGAAAGCAAGAAAGAGAATTCTAGTGCAATCTAGTGCAGGAACGGAAAACAGACCATTTGTTTATTTGCATCATGGCTTATAATGAAGAAGCAGCAGATTGAAGTCGGCTGCATCGTTATAATCAAGTTTGTTAGCATACTGCTAGCGTACTACTAGCATTTTATTATCTGGGTAATTGGAAGCCAATGATAGCTATAATATTAACACTCATAACTATTGAATGACAAATAATAACTATTGGATTACTACAATAGTTATTATTTATTAATTAATGATTAGGTCCTTACCTAATGGCAACCGTGACATACAAAGGATATGTACGATTGAGAAAATTAACAGTTACAGAAACTTATTAGGTGTTGGAATTAATTCGTAGCGTTTTTTAATGAAAGAATGTTATTTATTTCACATGAGCATTAAAAAATACATTAATGAAAGTACTTCCCATCACTTGTAAAACGCTACGAATTAATTCCAACACCTAATATAAGATCGAATCTATTTGTCAATGAAGAGTGATGATTGAGTGTCAGTAGTTACCATTTATATTTTGACAAACTGAAAATAATTGTTACGATATTCAATCAGTAAAATCTATAAATTTTTAGATCACTTATGAAAAAAATATTTTAATTATACGCGTTCCATCTTTTTAACAATTTCTATTAACCAGATATGTCAGTTATACAATTAACATTGTGCGATGTTCGTGGATTATCAAAGTAACAATTCTCATATGATCGCAGAAGTAAAATAGCTAGATGAGGTATAATTTAAGATGGGTGACCGGTTAGAAGCATCATGAAACTAATTTTCGAATTTAGAAGGGAAACATTCTTTTATCATAATTTTGCCGTACGTATTCTGGAATATGATGCGCTAATCAGTAATATTCATTTTAGCATTAATAAGTAATAATTAATTCATACCTATTGGTAATACCATTCGCCAATGGTTACTAATCGAAGATTACTATATGCCAATAGTTACTATTCGCCAAATTACAGTTCACCAACAGTTATTATTGGTCAAGAGTATCGTTAACTCCCAATCGTATTTTTTTTATAAGGATTGAGGTAAGAGTAAATATGTTTTTACTATGTATTATATAGTAAATGTACATATTATCTAGTAAATTAATAATTTATTAAGGATAGCGACATTTTTATATTTAATTGATACTTTTGCTCAAATTTTACGTATAGTCTGTTCCACAAGAAAGTGTATGTGGCAGCATTTGAACACACAGTACACAACTTAGAAAAAAATTAAGGATTTTAATATATTAAAGTAGACTCAAAAAGATATTGCGCAATTATTTAATAATGGGTCCAGTTACATCTATTGTCAATTATTGCTTGCCAACTTTTTGATATACTTTTACCTAATTTTTCAGTATATTCAAATAGATAGAGAGCTTGATTTTAATCGACAACTGCTTAAGATACACTAAAAATAGATTTTTCTCTTAGTTCGAACTTCATCTAAGATCAAACATTCTCAATGGACTTTGCGTCTGGAGATAAGTAGGTCAATCCACTGTTAATGTTACTTTCATATTTTCTTCTATGCGAAAAAGCGACTTCGATGTTTAGGATCATTTCTGAAGCTTCCAATTGTCTCTAATTTTCACATAAAATTTCTCAGCGGATGTCAATAAATATTTCTAATAAATATTATGCATATTGTCAGCGTTTAGATTATCGATAAACAAATAGAGACAATTGGAAGCTTCGCTTACAGAAACACCCCCAAGTATGGATACTTTACTGCTGAATGATTCTATTACTAGGGATTGACCAGACTCTTCGTATGAATAATCAAAAAGAATCCAAAAAGAAGCTTTATATTACGTTATTCCAATCACTATTCAAATTTTTTTGAGCCCATGCCAGTCGTTTTGTTTTTGTATTGGAAGAAGTTTTTGAACTGTGAAACGACAGTCTACCTTTGCTTCATAAAATGACGTCTGATGATATTTATTCCAACATTTATATCCTTCTCACGTAGTTGATTTCGAGCTTAATGCAATACTAGCATAGGATTTCATTAAAAAATAGACGAATGATCATTTTATTCTCTCTTAATGAGTTAATCCACTTTCTGGCAAATCGTCAACATTTCCTACTTTTTTGTATTTTTTAATTCACTTCTAACCAAATGACTTTAACTTTTTAAGATATTTTTAATTCTGAGCATACTAATTTTGGTACTTTTTAGAACTAAAAAACACTTTTGCAAAACTAAGAACACTACCTCATAACGCTTGAGATACTTTTTGAAAATTACATTTCTGACAAAAACTAAAGCTTGGTTTACACGATGCGAGCTACTAACTTGCCAATACTAGTCTTCGAATTGCATGGCTAGTTATCTTATTAGCTGTATGTTCTTTACTACGTATTGTTTGAACATCTACTAGTCATACTAATTTGTGCGTTTATAAAGGACCAGTAGCCTATTGCATAGTGGGCGAAGAGAGTGAACAGTAGAACAAAAATATTTGAAATAGTTGACTTTGCTAGTTACTGCCCAACTCACACGATTGATAATTCGGCCAATCCGTTTACATGAAGCCAATAGCTGATTGGAGTCTTTATAATATAGAGTCTAGCCACTCAATGTGACTGGTTTCATTGGTTAATCCTAAATTTCTTCAAAATGGCAGTACCAGTCAAAGCGTAGCATACATTCAAAGAACATACATTCCACATTTACTGTACACACACACACACACACACACACACACACACACACACACACACATTCGCACCAGATTTACACATATATTTCTCATTTTGAATTAGGATCATGGCACACAAAAAACTTAAGGCAATAAGACATATAAGCAGTAAAGAAATCAACATGTTCGTTGGCTACTGTTTATGTTATGGTCTTACGAACTTTATTGTGATTGATCATTTCGCTTACTGCTTAAGTTTTTTGTGTGCTATGGCTATTAAGATTATATATTTTCTTATGAAACAGACTAAATGCATATATTTTCTAGTAAGTGTATACATTTATTAAATTTTATGCTTTGACTGTGACATATATTGTACATTACCAAACTAAACGTTTGAGGTCATATAAATATAGCATTTAAGAATATTTTAGTGAAACTCTACTTAAAAATTTGATTTATGCATTACTCAATAATTGTTATCAATTTCAATCTTAGATAAGCATATTTAGTATAGTTATTATTATCATCATTATTTAAATAATATAAAAGAAATCGGTTATGACAGGCTGTAAAACTTTTTTTCCAAAACTAAGCTATGGATTATTTTAGGAAATTGATAAAAAAATAAAAAATAAATAAACAAACTTGTAACTAGATTATTTAAGGATGTATTAGACAGACAATTTCACTGCAAAGAAAATTAAATTTGGAAGTATGTTTAATAAATATTTACATTTCAAATAAATTATTATATATGAAAGTTGTGTGAATAATTATATATTCGTTTACATACTAATAATACATTTTTATTTATTTTATTTAATTATTTTTATTGTTAAAAATTAAAATTTTAAAAATGATTAAAAAATTTTTCTTTTTCTTTTATAAGTACTTTAAATATTTAAAATAATTTATGCAAAGTTTCATTGTGATTCACTGCGATTAGTTACAAAGAATAAATAAATATTTTGTTTATTTACTGGACAACTAGTTTATGCATCGCAATGTAACTCTACGTAAATAATCTTTAATACATAATGTATTTATATGAAAAAATTGAGATTTTTATCTTTTATTTTGTAATACATTTCCATATATTTTTATTAAAGCATAGATTAAAAAATCTATTATTTATTAAAATAATATGATCTAGATAGTAAACCAAATTTGTCGCATTATATTTTTAAACTTAAATGATTTAGAATAATCTATAATTTTTTCATAATTTTGTTATCGTTTTGAAAAAAATAAAAAAAGAAGATTAAATATAATATCTAAAGATGAGATTAAATGTATAATATCTATAATATCTAAAGATGAGATTAAATGTAAATTACTTTGACGAAAAAAAGTCTGGTGTTCTGTTATTCTTTTTGTAAAAACTTTGTTAGAATTTTCAAACATTTCATATTATTTTTTATTTTATTGTAAAAAAAATTAAATAATAAAAATATGTTAAATTATGATATATTTAAAAGAGTATAAGATAAAATTTAATTTTATTTTATATTGTAGATATTTTTAGTTAATGGATTTAAACTTTTGGCTCACTATGTATTTCGCTTTGTAATATGTATTATGTAAATGTAAACTATTTAAATTACTAATAATGGACTATTTAGAAATGCAATATTTTGTGATTCAAGATAGTATTTTACAAGTTATTCCCATTTTTATCCTTGATACATCGTTAAATATGCTAATTGTGAACTATAATGTTCACGAAATGTTAGCATATTTGACAGTGTACTAATTAAGACACAAAGATAATATTTGTAAACCATGTAACTTCCTTGAAAAAAATACTTGCGGAAGCCTCAAAAGTATTATTTTGTAATTTTTATATTAACAAATTCTGTAGTTTTTTCAAATTTTTCATGAAAGTTAGGAGTATTATCAATAGAAGCATTAAAAAAATTATTACTTTGGAACATCGCCTTAGTAAAATTAAGTAACGAGTGTTCAGGTTTAGAGTTTATGTAGAAATTTATTTGATCACACATACACATACACATACGCGCGCGCGCACAAGGCACTCAATTATTAGTTCATACAAATATAGTAACCTTTGTAAATTCTTGTTGAAGGTGAAGAATGGGAAATTATGAGGGGTACATGGTATTATGATGGCAGTTGGATACCCTTGGAAACAGAACATTCTAAAGTAATAGAAAAGGTACATCTTGAATTATTTCAAAAGGAAAGCAGCAATCAAAATATCATTACGTGTGAAACAAATCCTCCTCAATCTTATAAAGGTACTCTTTTCATTGTTTTCATATTTTTCTTGATTTTCTTACTTGTGTAACATGTCCTTACATAAATTTTAAAACTTATTGCGTTTTCAGTGTTACATACTGAGCAATTTTCCGAGTTTCACGTTGATTGGCACTCGGTTAACGATGTGACATTATATAGCGAATATACACCTACTAAATTAATGCGTAGCGTTACATCAAAGTTGGGTTTTGCTAAAAGTAAGTTCAGGATTAATAATAATAAAAATTAAACTATAAATAATAAAAAGGGAATCATTCGTATTTTTATGTATTATTTCAATACATTTTTTTCTACTCTAAATTGACAGCAACAGGCTATCGATTAAAAAGAGGCTATAAAACGCGTACAAATATGGAGGATAAGCCACGTGATATCGATCATCTAGTATTTGTTGTTCATGGAATAGGACAAAAGCGAGATACGGGGAAAATTATCCGTAATACCACATGGTATAATAATAATAATCATTTTTTGTAGTATACAGAGTGTTTCGTAAACAAATTGATAAAGTTCTAAAATGTTCTGTAGTCACTAATCATATTAATAGGCGCATTTTTTAATGGACTCATTCTAAATGATCGAGAATGCTAACTATGTTTATTTCTGTTGTATATATTTGAAGTATAATTATCTTTTTTGACATTCTTAATTAACGAAAATACGTTTTAATCTTTTACCGGCAACAACGAATTTTACTCTCTTCGTTAACAACAGAGATCTTTGAGAGACAGAACAAATTTTGATAATTATTGGTTTTAGGGGAAGCATCTTTGATGACCTTACTCTTAACATATATTGTTAAAAGCATTCTTTTGAGTGAATTCCGGAAAGTTTTAACCGTCACTTATTCTTTGTTTATTAAAAAAGAAATTATTACAAATTTATTTAAAAATTATTTAACAAGGAAAGTTAAATTTTATTTAAATAAGTAAATAATAGATATCGATTTAATAAATATAGCATTAGTGACATATTTGCATGCTCTATAATTACATATGCATGCATCATTAGGATCAAAATGTACACGAAACAGAAAATAGGCTGTGTGTTCGTAATTTTTCTCCGTAAGAGTTGTATCTGCGATTAATCGATCGATTAAGGAGTTAGTCCATCCAAAAGGCCTCAAAATCATATCTTATTTTAGAAGTTTATTAATAAAAAACTATACATGATACAAAAAATCTTTTTGTACTTATTTATTATTCTTATCTGAGTGTACAAAACGTATAACAATTATGTTCCTAGCAAACAAAATAGCGGCGTTATAGCACGTTTTTTGGAGGCTTATACACGATAAAGGCGTGATCCGAAATATGCTGTATCAAAAATTTGATTAATTATTTTTAATCTACATTAAATTTATTAAAGAAATACCTGTCAAATTAAAAAAAATATTTAAAAAATGTGAAAATGTTCATGCGAAAAAAGTTCAATTTTTACGTTAAAATTCAATGTAAAAGTATCTGTAATTACAGAAAAAATATGTAAGTTGTCGCAAAAAACCACAGGGTTGTTTTTCTCTTCAATTGACAATAATGTGCAAGATTTCAGAGCATTTGGATCAATTTCGTAATACGTTGAAAGCATCATTCTGAGAAAAACGCGATTAAAGTTTTAAGTAAGGTTTTTTCTAAACTAGTATAATCTATAATTAAATTGTATGTCGATATCATCTATAGTATAAATACATAACTATAAACCTATTTTACAATCATGTAAGCGTATAAAATCTATTTTACAATCATGTAAGCGTAGTTGTAAGTGGTTATAGTTACAAAAATTGACCAATCACAGTAGAATATTCTCATATTCGATTGGTCAATTTTTACAACTATAACCACTTAACAACTTATGCAGTTGTAGAATTGTTAAAATTAATAGTTCAAATAATGACTGAATTATTTAGATAAACGGTGCGGTGCCAACTGTATCTTCGTTAATATTGGAATTTTACTTTTGGTTAAATTCTTCTACATCTTTTCTTCTATCTTTTTTATTTAGAATGGTCTCCAAAATATGTTTTAGAAGTTTGTCAGTTTTTTCGTACAACATTTTGTATAATACTGTATTTTGTATGGTATTATATTTTTATAAAATAATATTATTTTTAAGTGTCAATAAATTAATAGTTTTAGAGATTGCGTGGATTGGCTTAAGCAAAAATACTTTCCAAATTCTAAACACAGAGTAGAATTCTTTCCAGTTGAATGGCGATCATCGTTAAAGTTAGATGGAGGTAAAATACACATACTTTACAGCACTAATAACTATCTACTTAATTTTATCGAATGTGCAATCTCTTCTTTCAGATATAGTAGACGCAATTACACCTTACAGTGTATTAAGTATACGTCACTTGCTTAATACATCAGCAATGGATATTTTGTATTATACAAGTCCTCTGTATGGTGCTGAAGTTCGAGCTGGATTACAAAAAGAGTTAAATAGTTTATACTGTATGTTTGCGAGTCGGCATCCCGATTGGCAAGGAAAGATTTCAATTTTAGCGCACTCTCTAGGATGTGTGATTGTATATGACATAGTTACAGGCTGGATAGGACCTGACATGCGACTCTCATGTCCGCAGGCGCAAGAAGTTTTATTGCAAGGATTACAATTTCCTGTGAGCAATTACATGGAAAGAAATTTACTTGTTTTAAGTAAAATTTGTTTTATATAAATAATTTTCACATAGTCCATAACAAATATAAAATTGATTCTTAGAAACAACTTTCTCGTTACTAGTAAATAATTTTTATAATAAATAATTATCTCTAATTATAAAATGATTAGAAATAATTAATTAATTGGAGTCCTAAGGTTGCTTTCGAGCAAGCATTAGAATATGAATACCACGGTGGAAAAATTTCGCTGAAATTTCGTTGAAACTCCACTGATTTTGCTGAAATTGTCTTTCGTTTCGGAACATTTTTTAGTGAAATTTCAGAAAAATAAAATTAATTAATTCAGTTTTATTGCTAAAATAAATATTATTTTCACATGATAAAATTACGATTAAAAAAAAACATTCCTGAATTCGGTAATTAATTTCATACTTCCAAGCAGTCACCCATCTTAAGCTGTACCGCACATAGCGTGCTTGATTTCTGTGATCGTACGGGAACTGCTCCTTCGACGATCCACGAATATATCTATAATACTAATAGACATATAGTTGTAATATACCTGATCAAAGATGTACAAAGAATGGAAACACGCATACAGAAAAAAAATTATTAGGTGTACAAATAAGTTTCCGCCGTTTGACAAAAGACGGTGCCACTAGCAAGCTATGGTTAAAATTGTCTGATGTAAAACATATCGTAAGGTTGGGCATCTATCAACATAATAACCTTGAAATACTAGCTATTTTGTATCAGCATCATATTTTTTTTTGTGCGAAAATGCCGAGCCGAATAAGTGTTCATTTGCGGGAACTTTTGATTTACTTCTTTAATTTGAAGAAATCTGCAGCTGAGGCTCATCGATTGCTTGTAGAAGCATATGGTGAGGCTGCCTTAAGTGAGAGAAGTTGTCGTGAATGGTTTCAAAAATTTAAGAACGGGTGAATTTGACGTCGAAGATAAAGAACGTAGCGGAAGGCCGAAAGTGTACGAAGACGCGGAATTGGAAGCATTATTGAATGAAGATTCGTGCCAAAAAGAACTTGCACTTACATTTTGACTTACATCAATAAAACATTATGTATCGTTCTTTCACAATAAATGCTTAATTTTTGATAAAAACGGCGGAAACTTATTTGTACACCTAATAATATTAAATATAATTATAATGTATTAATAAAAACATGTTATATTTTCATATATACACACACACATATATATATATATATATATATATATATTAAAAAATTTATTTAAAAAATTAATATAAAAAATTAATTTTCGCGTACTTGTAATAATTTTGCAATATTTTTAGCGAAAAATTAAAGAATATTTAATATATTTTTTAGAGAAATATAAAATTTTCGAAACAATTTTCAGACTTTGGAAAATAGTCGGAACTTAAATTTTTACTAACTGTAAAAACTTAACTGTTTACAAAATTTGCAACAAATTATTTCTAATTATTGGAATTATATCAAGTGAAAATTGTTTTCTCATTTACAGATTGAAAATTTGTTTTGCTTGGGTTCGCCATTGTCCGTATTTTTAGCTCTGCGCACTCGTACTCCATCCAACAGATTAGATGTGATGCCGCAAGGTTTATGTAAAAGATTCTATAACATATTTCACTGGTCCGATCCAGTGGCTTATAGAATGGAACCGCTTTTGGAAAGGGGTTACAGTAAAATCGAGCCAGTTCTAATACCACCATACGGAGGAATTGATGGTCAACAAATACCACAATCGCCTTCATCACTGAACAACGTCGATCCGACTCTACCGCCAACAGGTATTTTATTTATCAGTCTATTCTTAAGATATTTAAATATCTTTTATGACATGTTTTAAAGTTCGAAATATAAAGTCTAATTAATTTTTGTGTTTTTTTAAATTTTTGTATTTTCGACTTTGTCTTCTAATTCGTATTTGTCTTCTAAAATATCGATATATAATTAACAATTATTTTATATATAAACTTGTATTAATACTTTTACATAGACATATATTACTCTGCAGTTATTGCAATAAACATTCAGTTCAAAATTGATCTAAATTAAAATAGGACAAGTAATGAGAAAGTATCTTCATTTTTAAACTATATACAGATATACAGATCAAATTAATCATAACATTTTAACAAAAGTGGATTATCATGATTTTCATGTAAAAAAACATGTTTTAATGAAAATTAAAATGTTTCATATTTGCAAAATGGACGCAAAAAATGTGTTCTATTTAATACTTAATTCTTCAAAAAAATATTGATTTCTTCCTTGGAAATATAACTATTTTCAAAAATCTGAACTGACAATAAGAGTATTTAAAATAGTATAGAGTTAACGAATTTAACACATACAGGTTAAGTCAACTAAAGTAAATGAACAAAAATTTTACTTAATATAGAGTTTTTATATGTATCAATAGAAAATGATGATAAAGATGATAGTCCAGTGGATAGTCCACCCAATCGTAATGCAGAGAAGGGCTGGAGTCTTTGGGATTTAGTGCGAGGTGGTTGGAACATTAGAGAAGGTCCATCTTCGCCAACACCAGATTCAAATCCACCAATCCGTCCAGGTCAAGGTAATTCTATACATATTATTACAATGTACAGAAACCTTCTCTGCATCATAAATTATTTATAAATATTTTTTGCGTCATTAGAATTAGCACAACGATTGGATTATGTGCTTCGTGCGGTTGGCTTAGGAAGAAATTATTTATATACTGTAACGGCACATACGGCATATTGGAATAACTACGATGTAGCCTATTTCGTATTAACAAGACTCTTTCCAACGCTGGAAACTTGATGGCGGTTTAAACAGTTTAAAGCAGAGTCCCAGCAGTTTCTGCTAAGATGCTCTAGTCCATTGTAGGCCTTCTCTAGAACGTGATATCGCAAATAGGTCTGCTACCAAAACAATCTGTGATAACGGAAAAATGATACAATAATGTTGCGAATTCTATGAAAATCGATCATTTTATATAATTGTATAATTTAGTAATCGCTCTGCATCAAGTTATATGAGACGAACGTTGTCTTTACTCGTTTTGGAAAGTAATTGTTTGTACTAAACATTAGGTAATCGACATTTGTACATAACATAATAAATTCGGTATACAGAAGCGCATGAGAGAAAATGATAAATTTTATGAAATTTTATGTTACTATTTAATAGATACAGTATATGAATATGCTAGATATTTATTAAGTATAATATTTTGTAAAACTCTCTATGACTTGTTATGACACGGCAAGCTGTTTTCAAATAATAAAATCATTCTACAACAAGCCGTTACTAGTCTAAAGTCTTAAGCCGTAAATTTATCAATCACAGTCGAATGTGAAAAGAATAATTGATTGCGATTGGTCAATTTCTTATGTCTTAAGACTTAAAAACTTAGGTAATGGTTTGTTGTAGAAAACTCATAACTGATACATTAGTTTGGTAACTAATGTATTCTCTATGTTGATTGCCTTTGTTATTGCCATATGTATAAATAACATTTTAAGATTAGCGCCAAATACGCTAAATATATTATTGATCTTACAATGAAATGAAGTAAGATATTGTGATGCTTACGAATTTTTCTTACATATATATTTGTTGTTAATCGATTTACGAATGTATACTCAGAAGTATTCATATAATGTAGAAATACTTGAATAATGCAAAAACACGAGACACCATATAACACAGATTTTTAAATAATATATAACTTATTAAAATACAGTATACAAGTATTTTGGTATAGCTTTATATCTCTCTAATTCATACTTTTAATTTAATAACAAGTTCGTATTATATAATTGTGTTCCTTTATATTGTTTTAAAGAACTTAAGGAAGTGCAAAATATTCGTATGAATTCTATTAAGAGGCTTCTGAGTATAGTCGCCATTATATTGGGTCGTGGCATCATAAGCCAGAAATAGCACGTTGAAATTTTTTGTATGCCATTTGTAAATAAATTTGGATAAAACGAAATATGTAATGAAATCGATTTTAAAATACTCATAAACTATCCTTCCTCCCTCTCACGGGAAATAATCGCAAAAAGCATGTGAAATCTTAGAACATGTATAAATGGAAGGAGAATTGCCTACGCTGCCCATGTATCGAGCTTAAAATCAACATTTGTGCGAGAGAGAAAGCTAGAGAGTTCCAAATCGCAATGCGCATGCTCAGGCTGTCGTCTGTGTGAGTTGTACATTTTTTTTAGTGTTCCTCACACATTAACAACAAAGTAAAACGGGGGAAAACGGAATGACACATGTGCATTACAGTCAATTGGGACTATAATTTTCTGAACTGTCGTAATAGATATTGGCTTCAGGGAATAGCGATTATGTAACTTTTTCTCCAAGGCGGAAACGTGAAGAGTGAACATTTTTTGTACATAAAAATTTTCATTTTTCACGTTTCCGCTCTAAAGAAAAAGTTATATGATTGCTACCCAGATTCAATACTCAATTCCTCTTCCATTTATATAGGTATATGTTTTATGTGTGAAATACATTTACTTAACTGTACATAGGCGTAGCCTATTTTTATCTTACGACTATTTGCGAACTGTCAGGGGAGATAAGAATTTCTTTTATTTTTTGTTAAAGCGATCTTATTTTGTTTGTCTTTTGTTTGTCAAATTTTCTTCATTTATAAATAGCGTGCAAAAAACTTCAACGTATTATTTCTCGCTTATGACATCATGATTCAATGTGGCTGCAGCAATCATTCAGAAACTTAATAGAATGCGGTCCGTGCGTGGTTTGCGCTTGCAGCGCTTTTAAGCACTAACAATAAGCATCATTTGTCCTTTAATATTTAAAGTTCGACCGAAATTTTGGTTTTGGTTTCGATTTCGGTCAGTTTCAATAAAAAATCAGAGTTTCAATTTGATTTCGATTTCTGAGTACAAACTTTGATATGATCCTAATAATAACTGATTTGATTTTTCTAAAAGTTGAAAATGCAATATTATTATATTATTATAGTTAGATATTTTGATAAAATATTGTTTTTTAAAGAGTACATAACTCTTTCTTTTTTTTTTAATAAGACTTATCTAAGTTTCAGTTTCGATTTCGTTTTCGGTCGAAATTGAATGACAATCGAATATTCGTTTTCAGTTTCGGCCGGAGGTCAAAATTATCCTGAAAAAGATCCTGAGTTATCTTCAAGGCTGTGTTCGAAAATACTTTCTAAGTACCTCCGAGTATCATTATATCCTTGTTCAACATTTGGTGAACAACAAGAATAAAATAATATTTGGATATACTCGTAGTATTTTTTAACGCAGCTCAAAAAATTTTAGTTATTTATTAAAGAATTATTAACAAATAAAGTCAATGTAATAAATGAGTTTAACTTTATAATTAAAATCTATATGAAACTTCAATTCACGTAAACGTGATAGTGAATTCCGCCCTCTCCTCTTGCACGAGGGCCTCCATCTCCGAAAAATATAATCCTAACCCAAATCTAAATCAAATTTTGGTATTGAGTATAGGCCTCGATTTGAGTTGAAAGTTGTAATCCTAAGTGGAACCTCGCTTCACATTGTAAAAGACATATCCGGAAGCGCAATACTGTAGATTTCGCCTCCGTTGTGGGCTGCAATACTAAAAAATTGATCTAACCATCTGTTAAATACTTTCGTATGAATTTATAGCTTTCCACGCGAAGCAAGGTTTCATATGGATTTCAACAACTTTCCATGGTTGAATTCGAAAGGTTTACCCATTATGCATGATCTGTCGGAGGACTCGTCACATAATCTGAAATCTCAACTAATCAGAAATTGAGCTCATTACAGCGTGAATGAGTCATGTGAATCACTGCAAATAAGTTCAAAACTTGATTGGCTGACAGATCCCGCATTACTTTCAACTTACTGCGCATCCGTAGAAATGGGAAACCTTTCTAATTCAAAAAATCAAAAAATCTTTCTAATTCAATCAAGCAACTTCCATGTGAAAGTAACAATTTGGATTAGGTTACTTTTTTGATAGACTTTATTCGCAGGGAGGGGCGGAATCCACTATATCCATACACAGGGTGACCTTTATGATTCCTGCATACTAAGAATAGCCAAAAAATGAATTGATTTGATTTCTGCGTCGTAAATCAATAAGATCGAATATACTATATATATATATATATATATACATATACATATAAAATGTATAAAAAATATATAAATATGAAACACATTAATCCTCATCAGATATTATCATATTTAATATATTTTTACAGTAAAACTGCCCTGGTGGAAAAAAAATCGCCGAAATTATTGAAATCGACAATTATTGAAAGCGTTGAAATAAGAAATGAAAATGACTGACATATTATTGAAAATATTTCAGCATAAATAATACTTTTAATATTGAAAATAATATGAATTTTAAAGATAATGAAAATTAATGAAAATTAATGAAGAGTGCATGTAAAATGCACAAAATACTATTTTCTAAACAATAAACTCATGAATTTATTTATTGATCTATTTATCTATTTATTTTCATGATGTTTAATAGGTGAATTAGAATCCATGATTGAAATAATAAAAATACTAAAGAAACGTTACAATCGATGTATGTACACTCGGTATTCCTTGGTTGGTCATATTGTTTCTATCTTACAAAGAGCGTTTTCTTTTCGGTTATAAATAAAATCTTGTGACGAAAATATAAACTAAATATGTACATTGTAAAGTATGAATACAGAATTATAATAAAATGAGAACTAAGGAAATTATAAACCATCCATGGTAGTTATAGAAGGCAATTATTTGCTTATGATAGACGACCACGATTTTACATTTATCTTTATTAACAATAACAGAATAAATAAACTGAGTAATAAATTGATACAAATCTCTTTTCTGAGGATTTATGCCAGCTTCTGGAGTAGGAAAACTTGAATTTATCCATCATGACATTGAAATCGATGTCATTTCTCACTGGGTAACGACGAAGCATTTTAGTGGTCATAAATTTCCAGCGCAATCACGTAACCAGACAAAACGTATGTCGCAACAAGAACCGGACGTTCGTGTAGCGAATTTAATTTTTTATTATATTCTGCGAATATCATTAATTAAACGACTGACGTCCACGCAATCATACGGAGCTCTTGCTCATTTATAAAAACATAAACTCAACGACCAGCAAAATTTATGGTCTCTTTTGATAAAAATTATTTCATAATCTTAATGGAATATATTTTGTACTAATTAATTATTGAATCAACTCATTCTTTCTAGAATCATACACGTTATGTTTTTAATACATACACGAACTACAATTGGACCTTTCATATTCAATCAAATATTTGTACACATAACTCTGAAAAAACTATATATTTCGACTAATATAAAAACTATATATCTCTACTAATTTTTTTCCAGAAAAACGTCAGACATCAAGAGATATGATTTGATAAAATCAAAATTCAAGTTTGTTGATAAATTACAAGAGGTAAAAATGTTTAAAAAAGAACTTTCAAAGGAAGTTAACGATTTGAAATTTTTACTAAATTTCATAGATTTACGTGTGTAATTCTAGGATTAAGCCATTCGAGTACTCATAAAAATACTTTTGTCGCAAAATTATTAAAAACCGTTTCTAGAAAAAAAAATGTATGAATAAAATTGACAGTTTTCTATTAATGGAAAAAAATAATTAAAATAAGTAAAAATAAAATGTATAATTGATGTAAACACGAATGTTTTCTCCTACGCTTTTAATGTATGAGAAAGGGTTAATTACGTTGACATTGCATCGTGATCTTTGCGCGAGAACGTAGTATTATGAAGCACTATTATTTATTACCGACATCATATATTAACCTTTGGCTCTTAATATAATGTGATAAAGCAATTTATACTGGCACATATGCCGATAAACACATATCGAGAATAAAAAATGTACAGAATTTAAATAACGCTCAATATTACTAAAAGTTATATTTCTATTATTTCTATTTAAAGATAGTCTAGTAGAATTTTTCTATATTTTATTAAAAAGTATATATTTTGTTTTAATAATATATAAATATATGATAATATATGATATAATTAATAATTTAGTTATCTTTATGTCAATGGCAAATTGTAACATATTAAAAATTACAATAAATTCTTTGGAAAATCAAGTAAGTGCAAAGAAATAAACGAATTTTCTCTACACCTCAATTTTAATAAAGCCAATATTGTGCCGATATATAAGGTTTCTTGAACTTGATTATAGATACGATAATCAATAACCATCATGATAACTACAGAAATCAATAATCATCTCTTGTAGTAGTTATAGAAAGTAATGACTTACGAAGTATTACATCACGGTACTGACAATAACAGAAGAAAGAAACTAAGCAATAAATTAATGTAATTGAATTCAGATGGATAGCTTGCATTATTACTTATTAATGCTATCTGTTGAATTCATCGTATAATTATCTATAAATAACGAGTAAGGTCACAGGTTTGGTTATCTCATTAAACTTACAAATAAACTATGTAGCAAGTCTTAAAAATTTTCAATTAACAATTAAGCGATTGTTGCCTCGAAATGATTCTATAGCTCCAACATAGCTTGCTTTTTCAAATCATTTAATTTCGTTCTCTACAAAAAGAAGTCCATTAAAAGCATAATATCTCACGTTGTAATTGATACCATTAGCCGAATCGTAGAAAATTCGATAGATCCGGATAGCTCAGTACAATGTACATCATCATTGTTCAATGGGTAATAGAAACTCGAGTCATTACATAAATGATCGTGTCACTCACCTTTTTTCCAGAGTAACTTTCAATGTTCCGAAATCAGAATGTTATCTGTCATGATAAATCCACCTAATGCGTAACTCCTTTCGTCATTAGGACATACGCTAAACTAAGATCACAATCCAAATACGCTCATCTTAATAAACGTCAAGAGAGAGGAAATGCAGGAAAGGAAGACGAAATCGCGCATCTTGTAAAGATGAAAATCCTTACATTCTTCTCCTTTACATTTTTTAATCCACTACTTATTTTAATATATGTAAATTACAGACAGAATCCCTACTGAAAAAGATCATGTCACACAGTTGGATGATGAAATCATGTAATTAAAACAACGTAAATTATGTAACGAATTGTTCCAAATCCGTTCCATAGTATCCGTTCATATGATGATATTTTCTTTTTTCTTCTATTTCTATCATTCAATTCTTTAAAATTTGACAACTATAAAATCACATGATGGATGAAATTAATTATTTCTAATATCATGTGATTTTTCAAATTATGTCATTTTAAAAAATCACGTACTGATTTGGAACAATCTGTTACGTGATTTACATGTTTTAATTACACGATTTCATCATGTAACATTGTGACATGATTTTTTTTTTCAGGGAACGACTTCGCTCATTCTTACTAGCATACAAAAATGAAAGCCGAAAAATTTAATAAATGGAAAATTTAACAGGAGAAAAGATAAATATAAAATTAAATATAATGCATTTAAATTTTACACATAAATTTTACACATTTTACTACAATATTTTTAATAAAAATATAATTAAACGCGTCGTCAGCATGTTGAGCTTGCGTTTACTTGTTAGTAAACCATAATTTTAGTGAAATGCTCGCGCGATCGTATCAAGGATGGAATTCAATCGTATTTTTTGGTATTAAAAATAATTCTAAAAAAATATTTTTTGTTTTCAATCGAATTCGAGTTTTCTCGTCATCTCAAAGATGAAAGAACACGCTAAAATACGCGTGATGCATTCCAAAACGGTGAAAAGCATCACAAACGTGACGAGATATCGCCGTACGAAAGCGGATACAAAAAAAAATCATCATTGACTTTTTGAGCAAAAAGCCGAAAGTGCTATTCACACAGGACTCTATTAGCGCATATAGATTTAATTAAAATGGGCATATGGTTCAGTGCGATGGTGCCTGCGCGCGCTTGACTTAATTGAAAAGCTGCGACCCGAAAAGTACTTCCAAGAGTAATAAACGAACAAGCGAGCGGAACTGGTCTTCGGTCTTTGCCTACGATATGAATACACTTATGAATAAGGAAAATGTTTCGTATATATTCGCCCATAAAACAATCTATCGTTGACGAGATTAATCCCCCCCCCCCCCCCCCCTGTCAGAGTTAGCTCGTTTCAATCAAGTAATACATCTTTTTGAGCGAGCGAAGTTAGTTAGAGCGGAATATAACGGCTTGTAAAAGAAAAGTTTGGCTTAGATTCGCAAAGAAAGATCTTTTTATCTTTCTATCCTATTAGCGAAGATAATTTGTTTAATTTATTAAGTGATGCAAGAGAATAGAAGTTGAAAAGAAAAAATAAGTCGAGTGGATAAATGGTGCTTGCGTAGGGATGCTTAAGTTTATTAATTCCCATTCATTCATTTGGAATATCACAAGACACTTGATGTAATAGTCACATTAATTATACGTAGAATAATTGTTATACATTTCTATTAATAATCTCTCTCGATTTTACACGTTACATTGCGAATTGTTTTCTCTGTTGGATGATTATTGCGGTTGCCACCTTTCAATTAATGTCTCACTAAATTCCGAAGGCATATATATCGGAAATGAATAATTATTGTCGGCAACTCTCTTACCATTTCTCTAAATAAACAGAGTCACTTTTGTATTTTGTATCGGAAATTGCTATTACTCTACCGCAGATCTAGCATCAATTGTTCTTTACTTATGATGTAAGAATTTTAAATGGATTTTAAATAATAAAAAGTCATTGGATGTTTGACTCTGGAGATTTCTTTTTAGAACCGGAGGAAAAGATCGAGATTATTACCTTTATATAATATCATTTCTCGTTTCTTAAGAAAAAGATCATCAAAATTTAGGATTAGAGATTTTTCCCGCCGACAGAAAACTAACGAGATGGCAACCATGGTGATTATGTGAAAAAGTCATGAATTTTGCAAATGTATTTTGCGCACATGCCAAATGCGGCCATATTTAAACAGTTCCGCCGTGGTAACTTTAAAGTAACATATCGCAAATCGCAAAAATGAATACGTGTTAAATAAAAACGTGTAAGAATGTTTACGGAAAAGAAAAATTCAAAAATATGTAGTTTTATGGTTTCCCAAAAGAAAAGGTGGTAAAATGATAGAAGAAACTTGCCATAACATGGAATAAGCTTTGGCATAACGTCAAATTCAAATAACCGTGGCACTATGGCGACATCGATTTCGCTCTTCTGATGTTCAAAATGCACAACTGGGTTTCTTCCACCATGGTTGCTATATAGCAAATATGATCTAAAAACATCCAATACGACATACTATTAGAAAACTCTCTACAAATCAATTTCTTGCTCTATATACTTAGAATAAACTTGCAACATATCAAAAGAGTCGCATTTTATAAATAAATTATCTATCATGTCAGTATATACTTACTTTAAGCAATAAGAATTTAATGCAATAAACCCATTTTTAAAGATATTTTAATGATTATTACGAATCCGAAAATAATTAATTTAAATTTTGCTATTGTAAGGTTGTACAGTTATATGTTTAAGAATGAAGTGAATAAAAGAGTAAAGTAATACAACATGAAGTTTCGATAGAATGCAACCTTAATCCTAAACATCCCTAAACATTCAAGAGTACAATAATTAAATCAGCAATATTTTTACACATATTATTTAGCCTTAGTGTAATTCTAATCAAGTTGTATGAGAATATGCGATATGTACCGACGAATACATACATACATAGTTTACTTGGTCGAAGAGATAACGCACATATGTTTACGAGTGATCTCCACATGTGAAGAATATTTAAACCGTTTCTATTTACGGTATCGCGAGATACGGTATCGTAAGTAGAAACAGTTTAAATATTCAAAATATCCATAAAATTATACAATACATACTATTCTGAAATTTGTTCCTTTATAAAATATAATACTCATTATATATGTATACTATGTAGTTTCGTTGCTAGATATTCTTAGAAGATTCGAATGTCTTACGTACAGATGGAACGTACGGATGGACTACCAATAGTCAGATATATTAACAATCAGGATCATCACTCCGTGATATTCTTAGTCCCGATCGTTAGTATCATCGTTACTTTGATTTTAAGCGAAGCTTAAACTCTCTCTTTCTCTTTAAAGCTGATAGACAGACAGAAAGGGAGAGTTTAAGTCTTGCTTAAAGTTAAACGTTGATGTAATCAGGCCTGCTTAATCACTTACGATCAGTCAGAACGGATGCTTGTTACGAATGTCATTGTTAAGACACAGAAGTTTGAGCACAATCATGGAGCCCGCGCGGTGGACCGCTGCGCGCGTGAATTGGGTTGCTTGCTGAAGTGAGATCGCAACATTTCGCCCAGACGCATGAACTATTCAATATAAACAAAACGCACAGCGATTTTCCGCGTGCGTCCCACGATCATGCTCGAACTTCCGCGTCCTATTCGCATAGATAATGTTAAGATGATGGAAATTAGTTATATAAATAATCTATCTATAAAATAAAACAACATGTACAGATTTCTTGAGTATAAATGCTACTTTATCACGTATTAATGAAAATAAATTATACTTAATACATTGAATAATAATTATAAATTAAAACGATTAATACAAGAATATCAAGATTATTATCATTTTTTGGGTACGAGCCGCGTTTAGGAAAGGTATATAAACCCGAATCCTCATGCAGATGATATCTGCGCTTTCACACCGAGCGCCGATTGATGAAAAAGGGATTACACGTAGGAATAAAATTTACTTCCACTTTACTCTTTTTTTTTTTATCAATCACGCTCGGTATTAAGTGCCAACATCTGAGGAATTGAGCTAAAGAAAGCTTTTGTGACTTGCAAACGTCACTCGTTTTCTTTTACACGCGCGAAATTCGAATATTATGCAATAGTAGAATTTTTATCATTCGAGTGGATAATTCGCGGTATAAAAGGTATTAAATTTGGCAGCTTCAGTCTGAATAATATAAAAGCCTCCATGAGTATCTCTTAAATGAATAGATAAATACTAATCATGTATAATATTCGTTCAGTCTGCGGTTCTCTCGCCGAGAACAAGAGAATATTGCTTCCTCTAACAATAAGTTATAAATATGTAAAAAAAATATCAATAATAAAATGTATTTTCGTATAAAAGAAACTATTGATGAGCAATTCCGTCCGATAGGATATTGCTTCCACAAATGTGATGCAATGGACATGTTCCACTATGTGTTCTCTTAAACCTTTCTGATCTAAGAATATTTTTCGTACCAGAAGAGCATGGTCCGTTGTGTGCAGGGATACGAATTCGTTCTCGTCAAAGTGCACCGATAATCCATCAATAGTTTATAATCTGAGACGTTTTTTATGCCATTACGTCTATAACATGAGGTGAATACGATTAAGCATATGAAGAATAAGATATCTGTATGATTACACATAACGAGCCAAAAATTTCAATTATATCCTATTCCCGAATTTGAGAATTTTCATTCAAAACGACTGACTTGTAGCCAAATCGGTTGAACGCACTAGTGCTTACTAGTAAATAATAAAGTCGTTCTACATTGATTTAATCTGTGTAAAAGTAAAATGCAAATATTTCGAATTATAAAATATAGATTTTATTTAATAGCATAAAATATAAAATGTATTGAAAATTTTATCCGTTTAATCCGTTTTTATATTTATATTAAATATGTATTTTTATGTCAATTTATGTATAATGACTTTAATATGCATCAATAAGTATATTAAGTGCATTCAATCGAATTTGCTATCGTTCGCTATTAAAAAGTTGTTAAAGATCGTTACTCCTTTTATCTTTTTCGCACTTACATTTTATAAGAATATACAATCGTATAATTTATGACGTTAATTCGATCCTTTTCTCTCTTATACTTGTGCCCCCCTACATATTTTCTTTTCGGTAAGTTTTGCTGCCCTATAAATATATTACAATTTGATTTACATTTATACACATACAGATAAGTCCACGTATCTTATAGCCAGACGTACGTTTGTCTCAGATATAAAGAATAACATACGTTTCTCGTTGCAAAATATCGTGATATTTTAGCATTGAGAACGAATTCACGTCGGCATACACGGATATCTACTAAATTTCTTCGCCTCTTTCTTTGAAAAAAATCACTATTTTATATTTTGGCTTTACATTAATTAATTGTCAAGATTAAACAGGTACTATTATATGTCCACAAAGGCATGATCTTTGTTCTTCGTCTTGTATAATCTCAATGAATGTTTATCGCATCGATCTACTAAATAGTCAAAGTATATACTTGTGTTGTGAAAATTAGCGTCCGCGGAAATTCAATGGACAATACGCGCCACTCGCAAGTGCAAATTTACCGATGCTACATAAACTTGCACGATAATAAAAGCCTTTTAATCGACCCGCCCACACTTAGGTACGATGTTTTTGTTTATCCAGAAATCGCAACTCGAATAACTTTGCGCGAGCAGAGCGTCTTGACCAACAATCAAGACTCTCTTCGCGCCTGACCGATCAGCCTGCACGACTTCATTATGCCACACATAATGGTTAAATAACTGTTGCATAGCTGACACGTGTCTCTTCTCCTCGGGCGTAACAGCACCATAGGTTCCTAGAATGGCCGCGGCGTCACTGTCAGGATCGGCCAAATGCTGTCGGCGTGGTTGAGTGGCTACGTAAAATGGTATATTGGTGTTCATTCTGGCGAGCGTCAGTAACGGGCATACTACACGAATATCGGAAATCATTGTGATCAATCCCTTCAACGTAGCATTGTAGTGCCTGGAAAACAGGGGAATGATTCACTCACATACTGTAGCAATTGCCACTGCCAATCACAGCGACTTCTGCGTAAGGAGTTTTTTCCATTTCTTTTTTTTTCTAGCGCTGTGACTTGTGCACAAGTGGCTTGTGTACAATTGATATACACCCGGAAAATACACACAATACGCGATGTTTACTATTACTTTTGAGAAAAAGATTAAAAATTAATCTAAATACATCACATCGATCATTAATCATAACTAAATCGCTCACCTCAGAGCTTCATGTGTATAGCCTCTAATTCCGAGCAAGGATTCTCGTACGAGATTTTCGACCTGTGTCGCATTAAGAGTGACATTTGATGACAGGTATTGCAGCGGGGTACCGGCATGCGCGGTGGTACCCATCACTACCTTTATCATAAGATTATCTTGCGACAAGATTTCACCGACGTGTTCCTGAAGAATCGTTCCGTCCAAAACGAGCCACTCATGCCTCCTTTCCATATAGATGCTCGAATCTTCTTTCATTTCTGGCAGACCAACGGTACCTACGTACCACGACTCTGGCACAGCATCCATCAAATCTTCGGCGCTCTTGCTTTTGAGACAGGCAGCGTCGCTGCAACGAATTGAATCAAGGAATGGTCGGTTTATGTCTTCAGACAAACTCAATTCCCTGCCTGGAAAGATTGCGCTACCGCTGGATATCCACACTTTCGAGAAAAGGCTCTTAGCTCGACGATAACCGATCAATGTCGTTGCAAGAGTGCCGCCTGCTCGATGTCCCCACAGAGTAACGGAGGATTTGTTACCACCAAAGTTTTCAATATTTAACTGTATCCATTGAAGGGCTGTTATGATGTCTGACAATCCATAGTTGCCCGATGTTGGAGGATGGGTCGCTCTAGTAAGAGGTTCAACCGCCAAAAATCCGAAAATTCCCATTCTGAAGAATGTAATAAATATTTTTATTATAAAATATTTTTAATTATAACAGGATTGTCAGCGAAAAAGAAAAAAAAATTTTCTGACTTTTCCCAGTTTTCTCTGTCACTTTTTGAAAAAATTCCCCAACTAAAACCTTAAAGATTCTTTGAATAAAAACAAAGAAAAATATTAAAATATTTTATTTTATAAACAGAACAATAAAAAATATTTATATTCAATGAATTATTTACCTTAAAGAACAAGTTACAAATATAAATAATAATGTGACTTGCAGTGAGCGTGTTGCAAATGTTAAGAACATACTACTGATACATTACGAGTTAAACAAAAAAAAAAACAATTTTTTTTTAATTATGAGAAACGGCGGATATACACGTATCTTTGTTTTACACATTGCTTATTGAGATTTTTGTCCGTATTTGTAATCAGATCTTATATTTAAGGCTTCCTCAAATTAAATTATATTCTTTAGATGCTCAGTAGCCAATAAAATAATTCGTAGCATCTAAAAACAAATTTAAGGAAGCCTTAAATATCTGACTAATACGGGCATTAACTATTTCATTAAAACACTATATTCTAATTATCATTTTAATTAATTTTAATTAGAAATAATTTACGAAATGTTCATCATTAATACATATATATTTTGACTTTTGCAAAGTTAAGTTCTTTTCTTTTTGACAATGTCTGTTAATAGGTTTTCTGCAAATTGTTTATTGCAAAATTAAAAATAAAAACAAATATTTGCATTGCTTTTTTAAAAAATTTATTTAAAAAATTCTATTTCATAATTTTTAAAGAAATTTAAACTTAGAATTTTATAATAATTTAATTTTGTCTTCAGATTAATAAATTTTTTGATAATAATTTCCCATTTTTTAATTTCACTGACTTTTTCCTGATTTCCTTGATTGCTAACAATCCTGTGTAAGCTATATTCTTAATTATAAGTATTTATTAACCCCATATTATCTTTGGGTATGAAAAATTTGAACAAAAAGATCATTCAGGTAACAATAGTTTCTTTGCATCATAGAATTAAAACAAACGACTAGGAGAGTTCCTCTCTTAAGGGAATTCCAAAATCGTCTGTTTTATTGACTAAGCGCGCGCTCGCGCGCGCGTGTGTGCGTGTATATACGTTTAAGAATGAAGAAAAAATTTTGATTGAAAAAGGCAGGAATATATAATAAGTTCAATGTATACCGGAAGTTTGGCCGTACGAATACGATGTCACGAACGTGTGACAGCTTGGCGGAAGGTTGCATTACTCCGGGCGAACCGCCACTCAGAGTTTCGGCGCCGATCATTACGACCACGGGTAACGGAAAATCGTATCCAACTATTGGTGTAAATACATCAAGATAGAGGCAATCCTCGTCGCCGTCGATGAGATTGTGCATATCACGCTGCCAACAGTTCTTAGAGGAGTTGTGCGCCAAGTAAGTGCCGTTCCAGCAATGTTCGATGCGACTCAAAGATTCAGCTGGTTGCCAGCGACGATTGCCCACCGGTGGCATTGCGTACGGAATGCCACGGAACGCGTAAGCACCATCCTCCAAGATACCCTGCACCAATCCACACGACGTCACTGCTTCGATGTACTTGTTGTTCTTTAAAGGTTTGGTAGAAATTCTCCTAGGTCCGACGCAGACGATACATATAATAACGATGATGCCGATCAGCATCAGCAGAGTCGCCACTATATAAATCGATTTAAATATATCAATTTTACATATAATAATTAATACGAATAAATATAAATTAAATACTGCGAGATAAATTCTGTATCTTCATACCTGAGACGGACACATGTGTCCTGTATGTAGATAGATAGATCACCAGGGGATGCTTTGGTCGCTTAATGCTGTCAAGTTCATCTTCTTCATCAAGTCGCACGGTTTCCATGCCATCCTCATCGACGATAGGCCTCTTCTCAGAAACGCCGTCGTCGAGTGTTTCGATACTCGCTAATCCAGCAGTACCGGTTGGTCCTAATTCGGTATCGACTTCCTAAAAAGGAAATATTATGGCAATTTATTCTCTAAATTCTTTGGACTGGAATTTTACTCTAAAGAAAAAAGAAGGAATGAAAATTGAAACAGTTTTGAAAAAGGCGGACTCAATTTTCAATTTAAGTAAGAGTGAGATTTCATTCTTCAGAGTGACAATTTACTCTAAAAATTTTAGAGAAAAAAAATAGATTAATTTTTTATAATATCAATATTATATTTTCTATCTGTTTGTCTAATTTAAACATACAGGTTGTTCTGTCATGAAATCGACAAGCTTTGCCAGCGTGTGCGGATAGTCTAACAAGTAAAACAGTTTATATACAGGGTGTCTCTGCATACAATGTCAAAACTGCTTTAACATATGAAAACAAGTTACGAGATATTAAAGTAAGAAAATATAAATCGTAGTAAATGTTTAATGTTCGTTTTTATGTTGTTCTAAATCTTGAATTTTTTTCTGATAGATCTTTCATTCTCCCCAAAATGTACATAAATACACATTTTTCCATGATCACTATCTTCATTGAATTGAAAGAGACCAGGACGTTCCTAGTAAATGGCCAGCGAGAAGTCCTGATCTCATGTTCATCCATTTATCTGCTTCTCACTCTACGCGTCTTTCTACGTCCCCCACCACTCAGCAATCCATTTTAATCGATAGGCTATGAATGTAGTATCATAGGTAATGTGTATTCATAGAATCTAATATTCCTTATTCTGAACAAATAAGGGTGATATAAGCGATATAACGTGGCCGTTCGAATTGTGGAGGCCATTGAACTCTGTCTGTAAGAGTAGACAGTGCAACGGGTTGTTCTATCGCCTGACATAGGTGCTCACTGGACATGGCTGGTATATTGCTTGTACCAGAATAGAAAAGGAGTGTCGTTGGACACACAGGAAAGCGCAGTGTCATTGTGCGTCTCGGACTTCGCGCAGTATATTTTAGAGATATGCTAAGCATATAACAGATTATAAAGTCTTGGTCGTAGTGGTAAAGGAGGACCTTTCGACAATATGTATACCGGTGGGAGAGCACATATTAATTGGGGTTACAACAATTTAAAGGGTTGTTGAAGTGACAGTCGAATTTGATCGATGTCGATAGTACAGATTTTTCTAATTCCAAATTTAAAAAGTCGATAATAGTGACATGTGTTTAATTCATTTCTTACATTATCGTTCTCTCTCTCAAACGCATACATCTGTCCTTATCTAACATATTGCAACGCCATCTCTTGCAAGACCGAACATCTAGACACAATGATTGTTATAGACACAATGTACAAGAAAAACGCATACAATCGCTTTTTTAGCTTTTTGCAAACGCTGCCATACTACTTGGGATTTTTCATTGGAAAATTTTAGAAAATATCTCTAGGCATAAAAGACACTTACTTTTTTTCTTCTGGAGAAAACGGACGACATCAAAGGTATCCGAATGGAATTTAAAATTCCCCTTCGTCCTTCCTTTTCCTTAGAATCCTTAACAGGTATAATAGGCTTTTCCGTGGACAAAGCGTTCTGCTCGTTTTCCTTTATTACCACGGAAGCTGATTCTACATCCGTAGACTCCGTTGGTTGAGCCACATCATTCTAAAATCAATCAAACATACTGAAGTAATTAATACACGCCAATAAATAGGAGAAATTAATTTTTGTCCGCTTCTTTATACGATGACATTAGACTCCTTTCTTCGAACCTTAATTTCTTCTTTAAACAAAGTATTGTATTTAAAGAAAAAGAGCAGTGTGGAAGGTATAATTAGAAGAAACAAATCATTGCTTCGAAAATAATTTTATTCTGAAGAATAGTGAGATAAACTCTCTTTCTCTCTACACCTTGCATTTAAAAATAAAGTGGAATAAATTTTTAAAAGAATAAAAACTCAAGTGGTACTATTTTTAGTGTACATACATATCAATTTATTGCTAAGAGATACGAAACGCAGCATTAGTAATTTTCAATGGTGTCAACTTTACTTCCTTTACTGGCCGTAACCTTATTTAATCTTTTGCAAATTCCATATTTATTTATTTGGCTAATCCATCGAGTTAAGGATCTTCGCCTTGGTCTACGTCTTCCTTCTACTTTTCCCTAAATAATAAGTTTCTCCATATCCGGTTCTCTTCTCGTAATATGTCCAAAGTATCAACTGCTGTAGTTGTATTTTGCTGGAGATCCTTCTTTCGATTTTGAGTTCTTTTAATATGGAGTTGTTTGTACGATAGGCAGTCCATGAGATTCGTAGCATTCTTCGCCAGCAAAACATCTCAGTGGCTTCTATCTTTCTTCTCTCTGTCTGCTTTATCGTCCAAGACTCACTTCATATGTCAGTATCGGGAATACCAGACAATTAACCAGTTCTGTTTTCAACTTTTTTGAGATTTGGTGATCCTTCCAAATCTTTGTTAGTTTTCCCATTATTATCTTGGTCAGATCGCATCTGCGTTTTATTTCTTCTTCTGTTGAGCCAGCGTTCGATATTATTGATCTCAGATACATATAGTTTTTAATCACTTCGAATCTGTCAACCTGTGTTATTTCAGGGTGGTTTTGGCGTCATCTATTCATTATCATAACCTTTGTTTTAGATGTGTTGAATTCTAGCCCGAGTGTTGATTTTCGTTTTCCACTCTATGGATGAGTTCGACGAGTTCCTCTTTGCTGTTCTCGAGTAATGTTGTATCGCCTGCAAATCATAAGTTATTTATTTTTTACCCACCCTTCCATCCATCAAGCACTCTTCTCATAATATACTCTCTGTAAATGTTAAATAATTGTAGAGATAATATGCATCCCTGTCTTACATCTTGTTCTGGATGGAATTCTCTTGATATAGTATCAAGTACTCTTACTGATCCTGTTGTATGATGATACAGCTCCATTATAAGATTTGTAATTTATCCTGGTACTCCCATTTCTTCCAACACTGGTCATCAGAGACAGTATCATCTTACTCTGTCAAAGACTTTTCGGTAGTTTATGAAACATATGTATAGTGAGATGTATTCTCTTGCCTTTTCGATGAGCTGCCTCATCGAAGCTGTTTAAGATGTGTTCCTCTGCCTTTGACAAATCCCGCTTATTCTGCCGATATTTCTTTTTGGATGTAGTTTGCTTTTAGTCTTTGTTGATAATGTGTAGCATTACTTTACTGGCATACGAGATGAGGGAGATAGTCATGTAATTGTCACATTTATTAGTTGGCTTCCCTTCTTGTGAATGGCGATAATGGTAGATTGCGTCTAGTCTTTAGGCCATTGTCAGGTGCCATATTCTATTGCAGAGAATGTATAGAAGGTTCACTCCAATTTCTTTCGTAACTTTAAGTAATTCCGCCGTCCCCTGGTGCTTTGTTGAGTTTAAGTTTCCTAATCGCCGATTCTACTTCACATTTCAAAATTTCGGGTTCCTCTGCCTCCTCATTGTTACGAGCTCTGTTGTGATTTTCGTCTTTGTACAGATCTTGGCAATATTCTCTCCACGTTTCCGCGATTTCTTCTTTGTTTGTTCTTGGCTTTCCCGATCGATCTTCCACCCTTACATATCCCTTGGCTATTTATTTTGATCGTGGATCTTTACCTCTTCACATATCTGTGTGTAATATCGTTGTTTATCTGCTTAGCATCTACTTCTTATTTCCTTGTTTTACATGCACAATCTCTTTTTCCTCTACCGTCTTTCGGCAAAGGGGAGTTACATTTCTTTATTACATCATTAGATTTACATTCAATATAATTTTCACAAATTTGGACAGATTGAATGATACTGTGATTAGTACATAGATAAAGAATATTAAATAATTGCATTTATTAAATGAAATATCTTCACATGTACGTTTTTCAAAATTTAAACAAAATCATGAAAATGTTTAAATATGAAAAATGTGAAATATATTTGTCGAAAGATACCAGAAGTTTACGAGTTATCGTATTTTCATCTATTGTTAATGCCCATGGAATTCTCTGATATCTTTGAAGATAATACCCATGAAAGCCTAAAAAGCGTTATGTTTGTGGAAAATGTAGCTGATTTTTTTTTATATAACCTGCTTTATACCATGCGTAAAACAATTGTTCAACAATATGTTTATTTGGCATAAAACTGTTTACAAATGCAAAATTAATTAATTTTTTTAAATATTGATACATTCATAAGAGAAAAAATGCCCAAAAAATATTTTTAAAAAATATAAGAAATGTGTACAAATATGTATTTAAAAGAAAATAAAAAAAGATTCACAAAATATTAAAGAAATAAAAAATATTTAAAGTATAAAAAATGAAAAAAAGAGAGAAGTTAGATTTAGTTTTTCTATTGCGTAATAGCGATTTTTGTAGTTAGTGATTCTTTAATTTTTTAAGAATAACATGACGTTAATCTTCCAATTGTATTTCTGTAAAAGTTTTTTTTTAAGAAAAAAAAACATTTCTTAGTAATTATTATCTGTTATTTTGATTCCGTACATATATCGAGCTTCAAAAAATCGGATGTAGATTCATTTGTGTGTGTAAGAAATACTGTTTTAAACATGTGTAAAATTGATTGATTATTTTATTTGTAAAAAATAAAATCTTTTTTTAATAGACAGATTCAGTTTGAGCTAAAATTAATGGCAAATTTCTTTATATTTTTTTTGTCGTAAGAAATAATTGTAAAAATTTTGAAAAAAATCGGCGTCTGAATTTCTGTAAAGTTTACTCGTCAGGCAAAAGAGTCAACAATCTCTGGAATATTGTTTAAAGGTGACAATCATGAGAATAATGTACCTTGCATGATTCCTTGCTCTTTGTACGGCAAAATCCGGGCATCTTAATGCCACCGATCGGTATCTTCTTCGGTTTCTGCTCCTCGGATTCGACATCGGGCGCAGGTGCGATGCTGGCATGCTTAGTGTTTTCGGCGTTCAGCATCTTCTCTCTCTCTTCCTCGGCAATTTCTTTCTTGTCCATGCTTTCTTCCTGATATGTCTGGCTCATTCTCTATTTCTGAAATCGAATGAAGAACGCCTGTATTTAATTAAGTGTCGGGCGTAAATCTTATCGCAGTTCATCGATATCTCGAAAGAATATTTTAAATGTAACAAATGTTGCTAACGTAGAAAATTGTTTTTACACCGCAACAATTTTCCTGAAAACATTTTTTATATTTGATGCGTGGCAATAAAGTGTGTTCGAGAGATACTCCAGTCTCTATGATGCGATAAAAAATATTACGACTTGCGTGGTTCGTTTTTTGCACCCTACAATACTGCTACAGAAGCAGTAGAACTGCAGATTATTGTTTATTTTAAGTTGGTCGATCTTCATACTATGGCCGGTGTTCATAGTCGATTCTATGTCTAAGACTGTCTTAAGTACAGTCTTAAGATATCATGAATCAATCAGAGAAGTATAGCACAAGATATTATTTAAGATGGTCTTCAAATAAGAATGGATTATAAATACCGACTTACGATCACACTATAAAAAAAAATCAAATAATCAATTTTATAAAAAAAAACCCTCCTAATAAAACCCAATAAAACCCCCAAAATACCCAATGGGTTGAGCTTTTTTCCAACTCTGATTTTCCACTTGTTTCGGAATGTGCGAACGAAAATCTATCGAATAGTGTTATTTGAATTTTGTTTCTTTAAAATTCAAGCCGAAAACATATTTTTTGCGTTGTAAAGATAAACCTTCAACATTTATTTGTCGATAAAAATCGATTTATTTTGGAATGTGTAAACAAACCTATCGATTCATGCCATTTTGAGCATAGTAATTACACTAATTACGATTTGAATCGACTGACTTCGAAATAATTTAATTGTTAATAATTTTTTAACTAAAAGTATGCAAACGAAAATTTATCGATTGAGATTAGATAAATTTAATTTGCTCGTGCGCAATTAAGCATTTTATTCCGTAATTAAAGAAACAGTATTAACGTCTTAATGTTCGTTTAAGAATGGTATTAGACTAAAAAATAAAAATAGAGTAATGTAATTTTATCTTTCAAATTAATAAATAAATGCGATATTTCGTGCTGATTTGATGTACGCGAAAACAATGGCATCATATGAATTCGATATCTAATAAAATATACTCCAAAAGTATCGCCTGGCGAACGCATTACGCGAAAGAGGACGTTGAGAATCATAGTCGATCATAGTCCGCAGTTTCATACAATGGCATCGTATGAGTTTTCGACGAATTGCCGGCGCGGCGTAGAAAGAAAAAAATGCCGGCGATATACAATACAAGATGTATGCTGCGAGAAAATACGCGCGAACTGAAGTGAACCATATATATATATATATATAATATATAGAGTAACTTGCCGCGAGATCAGATCAGTCTTTTTGTTTCATAGGGAATAACGCTCGCGGAAACGCGTGGAAATGCGAGCCATCAGCTCGTGAAAATCGATTCGTAAAATTAAACAAAAAAATTATACACGATTAGTCAGATCGCGATCAGTGAATTACCCAAGTATTTTTTTCAATTTCATAGATCTCGAACTTCTCTCGCTGTACTAATAATAATAGTAATAGCCTACCTATAACGCGAACTTATTGATGAATCGCATTCACAAGTACGTGCGGAAATAAATATGCAAGAACTCACCCCTTCGGAGACGCGCTGATGGACGCCGTGTCGTTTTCCCTTGCTCACGTTCGCGCGTACACACACGCACACACACACATACAAACACACACACAGATACAGCTATAGCCGGTTACAAGGGCCACATAAAAGACAACAGAATTCCTTAATAACGTTGAGCTTGCTGTTTTCAGCTGTATTGCGGAAATAACGAGATGTCTGACAATATTGCGTATATGCGTGCGTCTTGTCTCGAATTTCCGTCGTAACCAACGCCGACGCCGACGCCGCGAAACTCGCCAAGGTGGAGGATGATAGAAACTACGAATGCGAAACACGAGAACGCCAAGCGCGCAACTAACGCAGCTAACGCAGACTAACGCAGACTAACACATCGGCTTAATCGACTATCCAACGCTACCGTCTGGCGTCAGGCTGTCAAGCGTGAGACGTGAGGCGTCTACCCAGTCTACTGTTGTTGAGTTGGGACTTGGTGGGGTGGCAATACAAAAATATTACATGGGTTGCGTTCGATTCGAAAATATACATCAGTGTATGTGCATACATACGCACCGATGCAAACCAATCATTCGGAAATACTCGTGCGTATTCGGGATGCATTAGGGGCTCCGGGCTATCCACAATAGCAGGAATAAGGAATTAGGAATGAGGAATAATGATTTCAACCTATCAGAAACCGTGAATTCCGATGTATCCGATTTCCGATAAGTTAATATCGTTATTCTTTATTCCGTCTATTGTGCGCAGGACCTTAAGTGTGAGATCGTTCAGAGAAATGATGAATACCGCCCTAGCCAAGAGGGTCGATTCTCTCTTTATACAAGGTGAAAATTACAAAAGTGAGCAAATTTACTAGGTGTTGACCAATGAAATTATCAATATTCTAGTAAATTCGTTCTTTTGTTATTTTATCGATTTCCAGGTCTCACCTAGGTATCGTATCGCATATCGCATCGCCATATGCCGGCAATCGTGCATCATGGCATCATTGGCATCGCTTCAGTCATGGTCGGCCTGGTCGGCATGGTCGGATAACCAAAAATTAACGCGGATATATACTGTGTATGTACTGCAAAGTAAAGAGAAGTAATTTCGGAATTCGATGGGAAAAAAACGATTTTCGCATTAATTAAAGTCGTTTTTATCATAGAGTGTGTACTGCAAATATAATGTTGATGGCATGATAACATTATTAAATCGAATAAAGAATCAGCGAAAGAGATGTGCAGAATTTACAATGCGAAAAGTCATGACTACGTTTTATATTTATATTCGTTATCAAACATTGAAAGATGAACGAAATGCATGATGTCTAATGTGAAAACAGGCACAACTTGCGATTCCTAGTTATCTAATTTACCACGTAATTATATCTAGTAGTTATATACGTACCGTGCTATATCTAATTGACAAAAATTATAACGCATCATAATTTACCAAAACGCAAGCAGCAACAAGAAAACAAGCAAGCTTAAGAAATACTAAATAGTTCGACAGTTTTATATAATTAGAATCAATCAAAGGAAGTAAATCCAAATAAGATGGATCTCCATAATCATTATTTACGTTTCTCGACAGTCAACATTTCGCTTTTACAAACTATAAATAAGTCTATTAGCATACATCACTTGATACAATCTTATAATTATGAAATGATTAAAGAAGAATTAGATATAAATAAACTCGAGTTCTGCCGGTTGTTGTTATGTTATGAATACCAATCTGTGTTTTACGACATTGAGAGGAGTGATAAGAAGCATAAGAAGCATGTGACATCTGTTAATGTGGAGGAACTTAACTTTCCTAGTGTAAAAATGATTTTTCCGCCAAACTCTTCACGAAATATCTCACAAATTTCACTTTTGTGTGACATAATCAATCTGCAGATGATACTTTACTGTAATATTAGTTCAATCAAACAATATCTGCAGAATTTTCTTTACTCAAACGACATGTATACCACAACTAATAATTCTAGGATTATGTATATGAAGATATTAGAACATCTTTTAGAATTTTTATGCTTGTATCAACTTCATACCACCAACAAAGATAACAAGGCAATCTTAGAAAGCCTTGGCCACATATATTTGGAGATTATCAAGTCCTGGCTGAAGCTAAAGGAAGACTGTGAATGGAGACAGTTTGCTTTAATGTTTCCTAAATTGGTAGAAATTTTTACTCCTTCATGTATTGTGTTTCCTCTGTGGAACCATTTTCTATATGAAATAAATGATTTAAAGGAATCTCTCATTGGCCTAAGTATTATGGCAGACATATGTTTTACATTGTCAAATTCAATGAATTATATACAGTGTGATATTTACTGTAACAACACATTCTGGTTATTGATACTAAGGGGATTGCGATCACCCTTGCAACAACATCGCAAACAAGCTTTATACATAATGAAAAAAGCAATCGGTTCTATGAGTACAAATGTTATATTAAATTTTGAATCACAATTGAACGTGACAAAAGCAGAAATTACACCATTTATTTGTAATAATTCTGATACCTCTTTATTAATAGATGACATTAAGGAGAAATTTTTCTTACTTTACGAAGCGTTAGAAGAGAAGAAAGAACATTTAATAACACCAACTTTAATTCATGCAGCTGCTTTAATAAAAATAAACAAAGAGCACAAAGCTTGCAACTGCTTCAACATCATATGGTTGCAGTGCATTTTTGAGAAAATCTTACTGCATGAGAACAATCATATTGCAAAGTGGGGTGTATCATATGTTTGTAAACTAGACAAGACCATGTTTGATGATCAGTTTCTCGAATTATTTATACATGTCCTAAATAATAACTTCCTTTATGAATGCCAGCCTGACGAAAAATGTCCGGGAATTGTGAAAGAGCTCTCACAATTTCTCGAATACGCGGAGAAAAGCGATTTGCTCAATAGATTTGTTAAAAAGATTAGCTGTGTAGCCTGGGGGCCTGTAGCAATATTTTATATAGTACATGTGTTACGAACAGTTTCACATCAAGAGAGTCAACATTCTGATTGGCAATCTACTGAATTAAATGCCATAAAATTTCTAGTGGAAACAAATTTGAGCATGCATTCTCGCATTCTGCGTACTGCATCTCAAACTGAACTCTTGAGAGCAATCCCTAATTATGTACGAAAAATAAACAATCTATCATTGCTCGCTAATGTTTTAGCTACATTTCCTTCTGGAGAAAGTCTCACGAGAGGAACAGTTCCTTGGAACGTTATTACAACATGGTTGGAAAAAGTATTAGCGAGAGAAGATGTAGTAACTTTCATAAAGGAGACTTGTGCGAAATATTTGAATCAAGATGCTAGTCCTGAGATAAATCCTAGGACATTTGCAATAATGGTATATTTGTTATACGACGCAAATCTTATATTCTTATGCCAGACGTGTCCTGACGTAGAAGCATTAAACAATTGGCTGTATACGTTAAATAGTATTAACGTACGACCGTATGCCGATGTCATATTAAGTATGAATGTAGTAGAATTTATATCGTATTTACTGTATCTTTCCCCGAAGGGGTCTCACAATAACATGACGGACTTTATATCGTTACACATACGCATCACTTTTCATTTTTTAATTAAAAATATGAGAAAGATGTCCACAGAACTATCTTATGAAGATTATACAAGATACACAACCATTATATCTTCACATATTGTTAACGCTCCTTTTCTCATGTCAAAAAAGGATGTAAATATTTATGCAGAAAAGTTGCAAAACGAAAGTATAAACTTGATACATGACTTGCAAAATCTAAATATACAATATTTGTATGGATTACATATCTTATATCTCTCTCAGAATATATTGATTTTGCCACTTACGAAAACTTTTTATATAAAGCGTTTATTGAATACGCGGATGAACATTCATAACAATATCAATGAGGAAAAAATTTTAAAAGGAAAAATGGCATCAGAATATGATTTGCTTCTTTTAAAACTTCTGCATCAATATCTTATAAATTCGCCAGTACCGTCATGGATTCCTATTACTACAATACTGTCTAATTTGTTACAATTTCTTGAGGTAGGCTCACCAGAAAATGTTTCTGAAATTGCAAAGATACTAACAGTAATAAATGATAATAAAATTATAAACAATGCAAGTGATAAAGAAACTTTGGAATATATTTTTAACTTGAGCTTTACATACATCATCAACAGTAAAAGAAACAATATTTTTTGGACAGCAATAGAAAACCTTATGGGAGTTATTATTAATAACAATTTCTTGCTTTTACTTAATGCCATACAATTCACAAAAAAAGTAAGTTAAAATATATATCGAAATTTATGTATCAATTATGAAATATCAATCACTTATGATCTATTTTGCTTTGCAGTATGTCGTTAAATTACTAAACGAAGGGGAGAATACACCAAGATTTAAAAGGATATTGCTTTCTAAAATGAAAAATTTGGATATACACAATTTGATGAAATTCGAAAATGTATTAGGGAATTGTTTTCTTCATGGTTCTGTACACCGACGTGACAAGAAAATTGAAAATTATGCTCATTTATTTATTGAGAACCAATTGAATAAATATTATTCAAAGCATATTTTCACGTTGTAAGCATCTCTTTTTATCAATATTTATTTTAAATACATAGCTCGTTAAAATTCAAAGCAATTTGTAAATAGTAATTAATAGAACATTAATATTTTTTAACAGGGATCATAATAATGACGCTGCAATTAGAGCAGAGGCAGTTATACTGTTACATAGAATAATTAGTAATCCAGAATTTAATTACGCAGCATCATTTGGACAGTCAGTACTCAATGAGTTGATAAAGAACAAAACCAAGAGATATTTTAAAGACTCGCCTTTACATAAATTAAAACACAGAATAATGCAAATTTTATTAATATTAGAACCAGTACTAAGTAAGGTGAACGCTAAGTTCTCGTTAAATAACTATGGAAACTTCAAAAAGTATTAAGTTCTCGTTAAATTTTATTTTTCGATTAAAAAATTAACAGATAATTACTTTATAGGAATTTGTTCCTCTGCTACAGGAACAGTTATGTGAGTTTATTTTTTCGGAAAGCAATCAGTCTAGCGTGAAAATAATGCAGGAATGGTTATTGATACGAATTTTTACAAAAAATATTCATTTGCATGATAAACTGTGGTCACTTTTTGCAAAGGTAATCCGAGATGATGACTTCTCTTATTTTATAAAAACATTTCGTTTGTTCACAGTATACATATATATGTGTGTGTGTGTGTGTGTGTGTGTGTGTGTGTGTGTGTGTGTGTGTGTGTGTGTATGTGTATGTATATATATGCTCTGGAAATATATATATATATATATTTCCAGAGCATAAAAGACCGACCGAGATGTACGATTTCTGTAGCAAGCATTGTCTATCATGTTGCAAAACTTCTTTCACGTGATAATCAAAGAATTTTCATTCAAACAGCCTTGCCATATATAGTGCAATGTTGTTTAGGACAGCAATTTAATGCACGTGTTTATAATCAGGCAAGTAAAACAATGATTGATTAAAATATGTGTGTAAATTTATATCTCATTTGATTTCACTCGTTTTAATTTTTTTTTGTCTAGTTCATTTTGACACAATTGTATGAATTAATGAAAGCAAATTATGGGGATAATAGTATATCAGAATACAGAGGTATATATCAAGCAGCTGTGATTGGTTTGCAACAAGAAAGTTTGATAAAAAATTCATCTAGAATACAAGATGATTTTTACTTTTCCAATTTTCATCCGTTCAATGATTACTGCTTACAGGTACATGAAAATGCACGTTTATCTTCAAGAATTGAATTATTTGTAAATATTGATAACATATTAATTCATCATTTTGTGACATTTGTAGACGATTTATTATCAATTGCCGCGTTTGACTAATGTAAGTTGTGATGAATGGATTAGTTCGGACGTATTTAAAGACTTAATGTTTATGGAAAACGATTGTCATCCTCTACAGCTTTGTAACACAGGTTCATTTCTGACTAAAAGTATACCTTCCGTATATCTGACAAAATCTTTTGCAGGTAATAAATTAAAACGGTAACAAAATATTGCATAAGATATAAAATAATTACGTTACAGGTGATACACACGGCGATTCATTAGAAAATAATGTTGAAATTTATATGGAAGGTTTGAACGATATTCAAAAAAAGATCGATCCATCAAAGCCTATAGGTTTATGTGGTGATACTTTCGAAGTAATAAATGAATTTATGTTTCTGCAAGATACACAATTGCAGCAAGGTCTAATAGTTGTAGCTTCTTTTGTCGATCGATCACCGAATTTAGGAGGCATCGCTAGGACATGCGAGATATTTGGAGTTAAAGCACTAGTCGTTGCGAACGCAGATTGTGTAAAGGACAAGGAGTTTCAGTATCTCAGTGTTTCTGCTGATAAATGGTTAAATATCCTGCAGGTACTTGAATAATTTATTTCTCAAATCTATATTTAAAAAATTATAAACAATGACTTTTCTGCAGTTTGGCATATAAACAATTTCAATTTTTTTTTAAATTAATACAGAATCTTTAGCTTTTGAAAGTATTAAGGCTCTTGTTTATTTACCAATATTATCTCAAATTATTGTCCTTACCAGTATTGTCTCAGAAGCAAGAAACAAATTCTTTGAATTAATATTTGAAGAATAAATAGCTTAATTATTGACAGTGTCCCAAATACTTGCAATCCGATCTTAAAGCTTCTGAGTAATCACCACAGCCATATTTAATCGTGACGTCAAGAGCGAGGAATAATATAATTTTTACGTGCCATTTGTAAATAAAGATAATTTGGATAGAACAAGAAAAGGTCACATCGAATCAGTTTTTTTAAGTAAAACATTTTATTTTTTATTCCAGAATCTAATAACTGACCTTGTGAGCTTTGCAAAAACTTTAAGTTTTTTTTTAACTAGTATTATACTTATTGAGAGTTATCAGATTTAGTATCGCCGGTATTAGCATTACCCGAGGTATCCGACCAACGGTTAAAAAAATCTTGAATGTTGTTTAGGATCATGACTTCGTCATAATGTGAATATTGTTCGGATAAACATTTGTCAAGGCCATTGAAGATTGTTCCTCTTATTTTCATTTTTATGTAATTTCACCTCATTTCAAGATATATAATCAATCCCCTGACTGAGATAGTAATAGTGAATGAATATGAGCTTTAAAGACGATTTGAAAATATTTAAATTTTGGAATATTTACTTCTTTGAAAATTCTTTATTTCAAGTTTATTGATTCAGATTTCTCAGAAAAACGCTACAATATTTTGAAATCCTTAGGTAAAGCCATATGAATTGCAGAAATTCTTGTTAGACAGGAAGAATACAGGATGGTCTTTAATTGGGGTAGAACAAACAGTCAATAGTACAAATTTGATGACAACAACATTCGAGAAAAGGACCATTCTTGTTTTAGGGTAATTAAATTTCGACTCATGAAAACTTTAAAGTCTTGAGAATATAATTAAAAACTATTTTGTAGAAATGAGAAGGATGGTATACCAGCTAATTTCATACCACTTTTTGACAAATGTGTAGAAATACCTCAAGTTGGTGTAACACGATCGTTAAATGTTCATGTTACTGCTGCAATTTGCATATGGCAATATGCGAACCAACATATATTAAAATAATTTTCCTACATTTATAAGATATAAGATAACGTTATTAAATAAATGTATTTTCAACAAAACAAAAGATGTATTATAATATTATTATATTGTAATATTTGTTGAAAGAAATGTTTCATTTATATTTTTATATATTTACGAGTAAGTCTAATTTATACAGGATTCTGTATAAAATGATACATGTACTTATACATCATATCCAACAATATGTCGCTTTCCGATACATTCTCCAACAAAGAACCAGCAATATATTTCAATAGCTACTAAGGTATTTATGATACCTTCACGCACGGTAACATCACGATAACGTCCGGTCCGTGCAGAATGGATCAACTGTGAAAATCCACTACGAATTGCAGAAACGTCTTTTAGAGTGGGTGGCGTCAGTTCTACTTTGGCATACTGCAACCATACTTGCAGTACAGGCTTTGCGTGATTAATACCAACTGCAATTCATATATATTATTTAGTTTTATTTAATTCTTTAAATCTCTACATACATACACATACACGCGCGCGCGCATATGTATGTGATACAAATAATCAAGTTATAGTAAAAGTAAGTTTACATTTTTTGTAGCAAAAGATAACAAATTTTAAGTACATTACCTTTTCTTGTCATCATCATTATAAATAATATAAATTAACAAGAAATTTTAATTTACTTGAATTTTAATTTACTTAAAATTTGTTATTATCTTTTGCTACATACACGTATATTACAGAAATATTAGATGAATTTCTTTAATTTTTGCAATATGAGACATGAAATATTTTTTGTGAAAGAGTTAGGTAAGTTTTCAATAATTTTGAAAAATATATTCGTGTTCTTATATTTATATTTTTCAAAATTCATTCTCAAAGACTGTGTTCGAAATTGACTGCCAATATTGAAAATCTATGATGTATGTAATATAAAATTCGGAACACAGCTAAAGAAAGGAGCATTTTAAATTATGATATATAATTTGTATATCTGGAATTGTTTCATTATAGCCGAAAAATATCCCTAACTTAACGTTCTTTTTTAAATTGTTTCATGTGGATTTAGGATTAATCGTAGCTTATCCTTCTGGAGGTATAACTTTTCCTCATGTAACTTTTTCCCTAGAGCAGAAATATAAAAAGTGGAAATTTATTTTATGATATAATTACATACATAAAAATTTTCACGTGTCAGGGAAAATGTTACATGATTAACCTCATGATCAAACATTTTATACTTGTTCAATCTTGATTTGTTGTAAAAAACATAACCTCAATATAGTATAAAATTTGATTGCCAGACAGGATTCAGCGATTTAACAAGACATTTAATACAAAGATCAACAAAAAAAAAGAAATTTTATTGCGTTAGGTTTACGTATGTAACTATTTTACGAAAATTTAATACGAAATGTTACATAATACGTGGTGCACGAATTGCAAGTTCTTGCTTGAAATAATTATATGATAAATATATAACGAATATTTAAAATATCATCCATACGTTTTACCAATTCGGTCGATTTTGAAACAAGCCGTGCCATTGTCTGCTTATTTTATCTCTTAAGAAAGAAATAAACGGATCCCGTATCCCGTCAGACGTCAAAGTTAAGGCGATCTACACTGTGTTGCAAATCGCAAATCGCAAGCAGACATCCACCAGTCCATACAATACACCATAGTGGAAGAAAACAGGTGAGACAACTTGAGGCTGCTTTCACATTAAAGATGGAAAGTTATCGATAGTGGTATTGTTACTATCGATTAAGCGATAGTTTTTTTTTTAAATAACATATCGATATAGTCCTATTAGAATTTTTTAAATTATTATTATTTAATATTACGTTATAGGCTAAAACCGCCAAAAATTTGAATAAATTCTATTGGATTTTATATATTACAGAGAGAAATCTGAGAGAGGACATGACAGCCCAAAACTGGCAGTCGATTCTGTATCTTCAAACAAGGTGAAAATTACAAAAGTGAGCAAATTTATTAGGTGTTAATTAATGAAATTATCAATATTCTAGTAAATTCGCTCACTTTTGTCATTTTCATTTTGTTTCAAGATATAGAATCGATTCCTTGTAACCGCAAAATGCTGCCGCGCACTACTGCTCTCTGACAAAGTGGATGTAAACTACATAGCAACATCTACTTTTCTTAGGGTACATCGTCCATTTTTCAAGACTGGAAATGATAAATCGATATTTGGTAGCACAATGTAGTACATGTAGCACGATTATATAAATCAAATATCGATTTATCGTTTCCAGACCAGAAAAATGGACGATGTATCCTAAGAAAAGTAGACGTTGCTATGTAATTTATATCCACTTTGTCAGAGGGCAGTAGTGCGCGGCAGCATTTTGCGGTTATAGGGCTGTCATGTCCTCTCTCAGGTTGCTCTCTGGTGGAAGTATTAAACATATTTAGTTTTAAATAATTTGCTAGGACTAGTAATCCCATAAAGACTTCTGGAGAACGAAAAACATAGATAACCAATATTTATGCTATATTTTGCGCGACTATCATATGACTATCAATAGCAAAAGGAGATTATCGATATATCCAATTAAAGTTAGGCTATCGATAATTTTCCATATCCCACTTGTATTCTTACATGACTTTTGATTACATCATAGATCCCTTTTTCGGTGGCTGAATTGAATTAGTGTTCTACATTTTTAGAACTTAATGTGAGATAGATATGTTTGACATTTGTCGAAAGCAAGTAAAAGAGTTCTAGAGCAGTCTAGTGCAGGAACAGAAAAGAGACCACATGACATTGAATTAGAGAGCCTATAATAAGAGAGTTACCAACATGATACATGACTCGAATCGCGCGCTGATTGGCTTGGTGCGGAATCGATATATAGTCTATCTTCAGGAAAGGTTAGCTGTTATCAGCTGTTGAAAATAAAATAGTGCATTAATCGTAGTGAATTTCATTTCTCTTTCTTTGGTGTTTCCATATTTAATCGTGTAAATCTTAAAATAGTGTCAATATTAATTTTTGCTTTACATTTTTGGTAGAATAATGTATTACAAAAATTAAAAAGGATTCGGGGAAAAAATATTTTATATATAATTGTATATTGTAAAATTATATAAAATTACATATAATTATATATAAACATAGATATATTTTATATATAAATATATATATATATATATATATACATATATATATATATAAAATATGTCCACATATATAACATTTTTTCCTAGGGAGGTTATAAAGCTCAAAATATCTCTTCTTTGCAGAAATAATAATCAGATATGCTGTACTATGCTTATTGTTGGTATTGTAACAACAATATTGACATTATTGTGAGAAAATATAAATTCTTAATGAATGGAGCAATCACGAGTATGTTGATAGAACTTTACATTACATCAGAAATATTTGTATTCAAAGTAATTCTGATTTAGACCTGTTAGAGGTTGACGAATCAAAGTCTCCGACATTGATGTGACATTGTTACAAAAAAAAAACAGGTTGGAACAGCATCTTTCTTGATGCACCTTCTATAAACGATCCAGTCATTGGGTTTAAAGTGTTTCTGCAATCACATAATTAATATTTGTATTTAATACTTTACTTTATAAATGAAGCTATGTATATCTCACTAAGAAAAAACATTTTATCTTGCATAATCAGTGATTTGACGTTACTTTTCAATTCTCTTCCCTTCCAATAATACGCCACTTTTCTCTTAATATAGGATCTTTGGGAAAGTCTTTTCTGAGCAAGATAAAACCTTTTTTGTAACTGTTGTTACAATACAAACAATAAGCTGCACAGTACATATCTGATTATTATTTCTGCGAAGAAGAGATATTTTGAGTTTTATAATCTCCCTGGAAAAAAATGTTATATATATGGATGTATTTTATATATATATTTATATATATGATATATCTATGTTTATGTATAATTATATGTAATTGCATGTAATTTTATATAATTTTACAATATATAATTATATATGAAACATTTTTTCTCCGAGTCCTTTTTAATTTTTGTAATACATTATTCTACCAAAAATGTAAAGCAAAAATTAATATTGACACTATTTTAAGGTTTAAACGATTAAATATGGAAATACTTACCAAAGGAAGAGAAATGAAATTCACTACGATTAATGCACTATTTTATTTTCAACAGCTGATAACAGCTAACCTTTCCTGAAGATAGACTATATATCGATTCCGCACCAAGCCAATCAGCGCGTTATTCAAGTCACGTGTCATGTTAGCGACTCTTATTATAGGCTCTCTACATTGCATTGTTTACATTCTTGTAGGCGTAGCAAGTTGTGACTTTATATATAGCCAAGTGTTTGAATTCACGTCAGTTTACGTCCGATGCTGTGTGATGTAGACGCGGCAGCGGAGGTGCAGTAATATGGATGCGTTTCTCTCTACACTGTTAGTGCTCGTACATTTCTTATGTAAGTTGTACAATGCGATCTGCGACGCGTGCAATGCGGTGTATCGAAGATGCATGTATTCCTGGTGCGCGAACACGACGGCGGAGCTCGACAAGTTTAACAGTTTAACGAACAAGATACCCAGGCACCTGATGATCATATTCGGACATCTCAGATTATGTGACGAATCTGTTCTGGACTGTGTGCGTATAATTGAATGGTGCATTTCACTTGATATATCTTACATCAGCTTCTTTGATAGTAATGGTAATAAAATATGATTTGAATTAATATTACTATATTTATATTACGTGAAATCATATTACGCGAAATGAAATTCAAAAGAGAAAAGAAAGCGACTGTTTTATGTGTATATTATATATAAGGGAAAGGGGAGTAAGGTAACTAAGTAAGATAACGAATTGTTACGAAGAGTGAATTAATGAAGAGCAGATGCTTAACTCATTAAAAGTTTTAGGTAATAATACATAATCTATTATAGTTTGAATTCAATACAACCACAAAAATAGATACTATATTAAGAAATGTGTTTTTCAAGCATTCACATAATTTTGTAGTATTTGTGTATAAGGAATGACACAGTATAGTAAATATTTTTATTTTTTTAATATAATCGCAATATAGTGTAACTAAAAGCGAATAAAGTAACGCGTTAATATTTTTTATTTTTCATATTGCAATAGCTTTATTAATTACATAAAAATATATGATAATCGTGGATAAGATAACGAATGTTGTACCTAGTCATCTAAACTTGACTGCGTAATGCGTACCAAACTTAGGCGTGACTCAAATGGTTAAAAATTAATTATTAATTCATTGATATTGATTATTTGTAAGTAAATTTTATTATATACAATTCATCAAGTTTATCATTTTTTAAATAAAGTATTATTAAATATGTAAGAAAAGTTGTGTGTCATATTATTCACATTAAGAAATCTCACAGTAATGATTCACTGCTTTAAAAACATAAATTCTCTGCTAAAGCAGTGAATTTGTTTTTTAGAGCAATAAAAGCAGTAAATCTTCTGTAACAGGAAATCTGAGATATTAATCGACTAAAATCAATGATTAATATCTTGGTAGTCATAAGGCAGAGCAACACTTTTTTCTTGTGAAATCTTTATTTTTACGCGAAAACACATCAATTAAGTTTTTATTTATAAAATTTATAAATATTCATTCATTTTATTCATATTTTTCTTGAAAACTCGTAATATATTGAAATATATGCACGTATCGTAATCTTTCTGAAGATCTTCAGAATCTTTTTCTGTTCATTACAAATTCATTTGTAATTAAAATTAACTCTTCAATGTCATCTTATCTCTTATTAATCACATATGGGAACAAAAAAGATAAAATTGACATGTCCTTGAAAAATTTAATTTGAAAAAAATTCTAATTTATGTAACAACTTTTTTATTTAAAAAAATTATCATTAAGACTGTAGTGAATTTGAAAAAATAAATAAATCTTTACCTGACAGAAATTACGCAAAATCAACGAATCTTAAGGTTATCATCTTACTCCCCTTTCCTCTATATACAGTCACAAAACTAATTGTCCGGATACAGATATTGCAAGTTTATTTTTTGATACAGTATCATCAAATAATATTAGGTGTTGGAATTAATTCGTAGCGTTTTTAATGAAAGAATGTTATTTATTTCACATGAGCATTAAAAAATACATTAATGAAAGTACTTCCCATCACTTGTAAAACGCTACGAATTAATTCCAACACCTAATATAATTTTTAAAGAATAATAACATTTAGAAGTGAGAACTCTCCAGTGATTTATTTTCATCTCCAATATTAGTCAAAATTCTATTTTTAGATATATTAGGTGTAGTAAAAAGAAATCCATTATTTTTCCAATAGATGGCTTTAGTAATCTGTATCTTGTCTACGCGTGAAAGTAATATGTGTAGACTTAATCAACTTCTTTTTATGCATATTCAGTAATACATGTTCGCGACCATATTTTTCATTCTCTTCTCGTCCCTTGCCGTGTGTATCAGCTCTTCCACGATGGTTAGTCCGGTCCAAGGTCTTATATTTCGGAGCCATGATAACTTCTTTCGTTCCTATCCCTCTTCTATTCTCAATCTTCCTCTCAATAATTAATTGTAATAACTGGTACCTATATTGTGTTACGTATGATATGCCTCAGATATGCAGCCTTTCTCCTCTATATTGTAATCAGTATCTCTCTATATTTGTTTAAACGTTTTAATACTTCGTTGTTGGATATTCTTTCTGTTCATTTTATCTTCAAGATTCTATGTAAGAGCCACATTTCAAAAGCCTCTATTCTATTCATTGTAGATACTTTTAATGTCCAGCCCTCCATTTCATCCATTTCATAGTAATACTGACCAGACGTAGCATTTAATGAATCTCATTCTAAGATCGAGATCGAAGTTCGGTAATATTTGTAAAGTTCGGTATATTGGTAAAGACTCTTCTGAGTCTTATAAATGCCTCTCGGGCGATTTCTATTCGATATTTTATTTCTAAATCTGATGACCAATTTTCACTTAGTCATGTTTCAAGATATTTAAATTTAGCTACTCGTTCTACTGAGTTTTCGAACGTTAGGCATTCTTGTATGCGTCCAATTCACGGCTGATAATCATGAATTTTTTTTGTTTTTTATGTTTTTGCTATGTTTGTGATTTTCCACAGCAATGTTAAGAAGTTGTTGGAGGTTGTTCATGTCATATGAGCGATCAATACTGCATCATCTGCATAGCGGATGTTGTTAATCCAGTTCTTGTTCACTTTGTTCTTTTCAATCTTCTCCAGTGCCTCCGTAAATATTTTCTCTGAATAAAGATTAATCAACAAAACTATAAAATAATTGCGAAATTAATTGATCGGACAGAAATAACATTGAAGAAAATATAATATTAAATAATATATTGAGTTTATTAATTAAATAATATATTGAGCTTTCTTTAAAAATTATACAATATTATTTGGTGATACTGTACCGAAAAATAAACTTGCAATATCTGTATCCAGACAATTAGTTTTGTGATTGTATATACAGTGAATGAAAAAAGTATTCGTACAGAGAAAAATGTTTTTAAAAAAACTTAATTTTAAAAAAATAAATATTATCCAGCAAGAAATGAATCATCGAACTGATAGTCGAAACGATATCGATACGATGATTTCAACATTAATTTGATTTCAACATCGATTCGACGTTTAATTGATGATCATTTCTTGTTGGATAATTAACAATTCATAAAGAATAAAATAGACTGTATGTTTCTTAAAATTATATGTACGAATAAGATGTGTATTAATTATAGAGAATATGTCATCTGAAAAATAATCGGAAATTAAAAATTGTATTGTTTAGCGCGCGCGCGTGTTTACATCGCGAATTTAATAAGTATACTTGTAAAGTCGTGTAAAATCGACGTGGTAAAACATTATCGCATTTCGATAACTTTAACTGATATTCGTAATTTGTTTTTAAATTTCTCATTAAAAACGCGCGTACAATCTCTGGAAGTACACGCGCGCCGGTTTTATAGAGGAATACAGATAAAATCTAGACATAAGACTTAAGTCATAAGACACTGTCTTTGGGCCTTCTACAATAAGTTATTAGTTGTAAATTAGAAGTCAAAAGCTAAAAATTGACGACTGTGATTAGTCAATTTTTTTTAATTTCTGACTTCTGATTTATGACTAATTGTTATGGCTTATTGTAGAAAGCCTATTATAAATCAGTTTTCTGTTAAGGTCCTAACTGATTCCTTTTACATCAAATAACCTTTTAATATACGTATTAACAAGTAACTTTTCATTAAATTATCTTAATTTCAGTAATGTATTTGCAGAATGATTTACTAAATTCATACAATATGTATCAAAATAATTAATTAAATACATTTAATATAATTAAATAAATATATTAATTAATTAAATACAATATCATGTATATGCTTACGCGTATTACTGAAATTAAGATAATTTAATGATAGAAAATTCCCACAGCACAGAATTTGCAACAATCTTTGCAATATTGCTGCAACATGCAGTGTTGCAACTTTTGTGCAATTTTATGCTGTAGGATTACCATTTAGTACTTGTATCAATGCACGATGTAAACTAGGCCATCACTATGGAAACGACACATTGATCATAAAATGATTACTAATTGAATATGGCAAACCGATTCCAATTTGATTGTTTATAAGTTTTATAAAAATAAACATATAAAGAATTTTTTTATTAGAGATTTAATTACATTATTGCATGCTTTATTGTTCTACAATTTAATAATAATAATTACTTATCTCTTTCTAGAAATGCATAAAGAAAATTAAAAAAATAAGTATAGATTTCTGATCACAAGTAAAGAAGATTATTATTGTGACTGAGCTTCATTTTCTTGTTGTTAGGATATAAAGATTATTATTATTATTATTATTATTATTATAACTTATGATGGTTATGATGATTACTCTTGTATTCAGGTTATTTATGATCAAACTAAAGATGATCTTGAATATAAGAGAGATGGACTAAATATTATTTTTTGTTATCCAATGCAATATCTTAGAGCAATTGTGTATAATATGAATACACGTTCTTTTAAGAATAGGTTATAAATTTTAAATGAAATTTAATAAAATTTTATATAAAATATAAAACTCTTAAGATAAGCTACAAAAATATGCAAGGAAAAATGAGGGTTTCTATTTCAAAAAATTAATTTGATCTTGATTTAATTTTGAACAACTCCACCTAAGATCAGATGGATATTATTATCCAATGCATCTTTTTAAGCTTTACAAATTTTGTCTAAATCTTTTTTTTTAAACTGTATTTATTTTTTAGATATCCGACTGTATCCATATTCGATAGATCCTATATAAATAAATTATTAACATCGTACAAAAAAAAACGTACACTGTATTATAATTTATGAGAAATGACATCTTTCAATTTAAGAACAATAACAAACAGTTATACGAATTGCAGTTTCCGATTTATATTGTTTTTTAGGTTTCTTGAAGAAAAATGAATTTATTCTTAAAGAAGAATTCGCGAGAAAACGACCTGATCTAATAGAGTGTATTACTTGGAATCCACATGCAAAGACACATCAAAATGGAGTAATTGGTAGAGTATACTATTTTCTGTTTTTCCATACTTCAATAACCTTAAGAGCGTTCTACGATAAATAGCAAATACTCAAATAGTAGCATCAATAATGATTATTGATGCCTCTAATTAGCACGAAGCATTGCGATGGATTAATAATGTTAATATGCCTCATGGGACTTCACCATTATTAGCTAGAACGTTTATGTAGCGATTGTAGCATGCGGAACAGTAATCAATCCAAATATAATAATGCCATTACTTTTTTCCGATAACAATCGTTACTTTTTTCTGCCTGTAATGATAACGTCGTTATATTTTTACAGCAACGATATCGATTCAGCCATTACTTTTACTTTAGATTTATTGGATAGGCGGATATTTGGATATTATTTTCCTATTTACTAGCGCTGAAAAATGTTTTACTTTATAGTGCCCCCAGAAGTGTACTTAAATTTTTTTAAATGCTTGTGCAAATATGCAAATATATATTTACAATTTAAGTTATTGTATGCAACAAATATAATTATAAAATGTTTATTTTCTCATTTTTATTTCTTAAAAAATATTTTATATTTTATTAATAAAAGAAATAAAAACTCGAGAGTGCTGTTCAAGATGCGCTTGTTCAAGAAAAATCTCTTAATATACAAATTAAATTTATTGAAGAGACTGTAAAACAAACAAAAATCGTTGGACTATAATTATCTCGTACGTTTCGATTAATCTTCTAATCTTCTTTAGCGATAATAGAAGTATGTATGCGTAGACAACGAGCATTAAGTATGTAATTTTTCTATTATCGCGTCTATTATACGTCTATTATCTACGTTTTATGGTCTCTTTAATAAATTTAATTTGCATATTGAGAAATTTTTCTTGAACTAACGCACCTTGAAGCCTAGCACCTATTCTCTCGAGCCCTTTTATTTCTTTTATTATTACTTTTAGTAAGTTAGGGAATTATAATATTCAAATTTTTATTTTATATTTTATATCTTAGACTGCATTCCGATAGTTACTATCAGTATTGAAAATCTATAATTCAGATTACATATAGGATATTACTATAGATTTTTAGTACTAGAAGTGATCTTAAAATATATTTTTATTAACGATATTAATGTTTAAAAACAATGTTTAATTTAAATTTGATATTTAAATTCGATCAAGTTTAACTCCCTCACGTGTGATATTGAATAAAATTAGGCACATTTGACGTTTTTGTACAAAACGACCAAATTTGGCAGAAACAAACATCGCTCTGTTCCGCAAATCGAGATATTAATCATTAAAGTTGATTATTCAGATTAGCAAATCTGTCCCACTAAATCTGTCCACTGACTGAAAAGCAATATGACCATGATGTGTTGTTTAAGAATTTGGGCATGAATTTCATTCAAATAATCTCAAGATTTGATACAAAAAAATCACATTAATAGATTATTTGGCTAAATTTATATTTTTTAAAAAGAAGATTTAATTTTAATAAACGAATTATAGAATTTTGTAAAATAATTGGTACATTATGTCCTACAACATCAATAAGTTTCTAATAAATAGAATAGGTATTAGAATAAGTAATAATAGTTCTTGAATAGTGATCAAATTTAACGATTAATATCTCGATTCGCGCGACAGAGTAACGATTTCTGACAACACATTTGGTCGTTTTGTACAAAAACTCGTCGAAGTGTATTGAATGAGTCTAATTTCATCAATTTCGGACTAAACTCAACAATCGCGAAAAATAACTAAAGATAAACGAATAACGTGTTACTTTTTTGACATAACATTCCCAACTCTGAGAAGTATTTCTAATTGTGCGACTGCATGCTTTAATTACAGAAGGCAAGTCAAAAATAAATGTATCATTACTATCGGATGTAGACAATAAAGGAAAAATAGCAACATTAACGCAGTCATTAGCAAAAATGGTGTCTTCGGGGAATCTTGATCAGGAAAAAATTACGATTGAACGAATCACCGAAGAATTACAAATAAAAGGGATGCCTGATCCCGATCTTGCTTTAATACGTGATTACTCTTGTTCCACGCATGGTGTATTACCATGGCACACAAGAACGACAGAATTTTTGTAAGTTCATAAGAAATATCTGCAAAAATATTTTGTAAAAAAATCTTATTTTTTAAAACTAACAATTTAATTTTTTCCAGAATGCTGCCGCTGTACGTTAATATTCCAGTGAAAGATTTCACGTGTCTGTTGGAGAAGTATAACAAATGTGTACAACGGCATGGTAAATGACATGTAATTATCCTTATTTATATAAGAGATATCCCGTTGCAGTAAGAAGAAATAAATTATCATAAAAACTGAATTTCTAATATGATTATTTTACATACTCTACAAATGCAAAAATTAATTTTTGTGATCATATAATACATTACTATTATAATAAAAGATCATGCGTTAAAAGAACATACATTGTACAAGATATTTTGAAGAAAAACTATGCATTTTCTATTGATCCTTTCTTCAATTTATATAGTCCGATATTTGAATTTTGAAATTTGATTGTAAATGTGATTGTTACGTAACTACAGTAGAAACAGCAATATCTCGTTACATTTTTATTTTCACATAAGCGTAAAATTTTTTTTGCATAATGTAATCCTTTCGCATAATCTACATTAATGTTACAAATATGTTTTGAAAGATAAACCACAATAGCGTTACATGTAATAATTATAAAAGCGAACATTTACGAATATCTTACATAGCTTTATGATAAAATGGTCAAATATAGAATTTTTAATAATAATTTTATGAGTTCCTGATACCCAATGCTTGTTCCAACTCTGCTCGTTTTTGTTGCACTTTTGTATAAAAGTAACGACACACGGCTTCCTGTGCCCAAGGCTGATAGTAAAATTCAGCTCTCCGTTCTTCTTCCGGATTCCCAACAACGTCGGTCATGGTCTTCAAATCTCTAGTCTGAGAGATGATCCACTTATTGATAAACTGTTGCGGATCTTTAGCGAAACTCAGGAAGAACTCACGATTGGTCTTCAACTGATTAATTGTCTCAACGGTTTCGTGAATCTTATTATCCAGACTCTGGATTTCCTGCTGGCTTGCAGTCGATAGCAAGAAATTATTCATTTGCGTTTTCAATGTATCGTCTACTTCTACATCGATGTCATAACACGCGGTTTGTTTTGTTTCCGTACCTGAATAATATAAATTTTTATATCAGATATTCATAATGAGCTATAAAGTAAGTAATTGCAATGCAATATATATCATTCACTTATAAAGTCGCCTCTAAAACAATATTTATTCAAGATAAAAATTGCACCTTCTACGCTTATAACATGATTTATCACAATGGGATCAGGTGGATGCAATAATGGATTCAGTCGTTGTGGTATCTCAGCGAATTTCATTCGCGGGCAGGCAAATATCTGTTCCAAGTATTTATCACAGTTAATAAATTCTCTCTCGTGACTGTCTTGGAGCTTGTGCGTTTTTATATATTGCCAAAGCGCGGATATGATGACGGGTCGCGTTTGCGTATGTACGCCTAGTAATCGCGCTAATCTTGGGTCCAATTTAAACTGGAATGTAATTAATAGAAATTAAATTTAAGATTAATACAAATAGACTAAATCAATTGTGATAAAATATTTGTGTAACAATTATTTTAATTTACGTAAAAGGATTACCTGTAGTGGTTGATAATCAAGAAGAAGAAGGATTGTACAGCGAACGTTCTTGTCACCTGGTCTTTTAACTTGAAATCCATCGGTTTCCTGAGTAGTCAACGTACGATGCCACTCGACCAAATGATTATCAGGACCATAGAGATCTTTGTCCAATTCTATTACCAAACTTTTGAAGAAAGATGAAAACTTTCGTTTTACCTGCGAAATTAATATAGTTATTGTTGAATATATATATATATATGTATATATATTTATAAATGAAATACTTACAATACAATTGGACTACATATTTATTTACTTGTTTATTAATAACGTAACTATATTTCTTATTCCGTCCTACTATTATACCTTATTGGGATCATTTTTAGTATCATCTAAAAGACGTCCTTCTACTCTAAGTTCCCAAGATGCTACAGATCCCTCTTCTCCTTCACCTGCCTCTTTAGCCGGATAAAATGTGTTTGAGATAAAAATACGTAATTTTCGCTTCTGCTTCATTGGACGCTTCAAAGCTTCTTGAATATCGAGACGTTTTCGCATTATAGTTGCATCCAACTTTCTTTCGAATGCCAGTAAGTCCATATAAGCTTGCGACTCTGGTACCAAATCACGCACTTTTTGAGGTAATATTTTGTCTGCCAATTTCTTCTTTTTCTTTGATGTGGAATGTGAAAAATCACTGTTCCAAAAATACCTAAATGAGTTTATTCGAAAACCATAGACACAGAAATTATAAATAATTCTGTAAGCCGTGAGTTGCAGTGGTTAAATCTCTAACAAAATTTTGATTTCAAATAATATAAACAAAAAGTATTTAGACTGGAAATATCAAGTTATAAGTAGGAATAATAATACATATACAAGTTATATGTACGAAAAAATAAAAGGATAAACATGCAAGAGTAAGGATGAATAAAAAATAGAAAGTAGCCAATTATTAAAATATAATATCTAATTAACAAAGAAATACACAATTTACACACAAGATAAATATAAAGCGTTTGTCTTAAGTTTAAATTTCTCCAGATTATACTTACGGTTTTTGCTGAGACATAGGAATACGTTGATCCGCGCTTCTTTTTCCAACAGGTGGCGTGGGCATTGGACCCTGACGCATATTTGAGTAAGGTTGGTTTGGTCTCATTATTCCACCTGGGCCAGGCCCAGCATTACCCATTTGTGGTGGCGGAGTAAATCCAGATCTCTGTTGCATCTGCAATAGAAACTCATACATGTCATCCAGACACAATTATATAATATTAATAAAAAAATATATAATTTGCAGATTGTAATTGTTGTATAATATATAATATATAATTAATCAAAGGATAGATTATTTGGAAAATTATGGCTGAGTCATTCTCTGTACTCGATTGTTTAATCAAAAAGTAGCTCCATATATATATATATATATATATATATATATATAAAATGACAGTAAAAAAAGTAACAATTTTGATTTAGATTTTTCTGATATAAAGAAAGAAGATGTATAAATAAAAGCTAAATACCCATCAAATCCTAAATGACTTAGCTACCGTCATCCAAAGATTAAATAAAAACACAAAATATCAATTTATATCATATCCAAATATTACAATCAATATTATACTGATTATGCATCGAAATTAAAAAAATATATTTACTGGAAAATTTGGCCCAGAGTACTGGCGCAAATTTGGTGGTACCGAGGATTGTGGATATCGCTGAGGTGGTGGTCCATTACTTCCTGCATTTGGCACAGGAAATCTTTGTGCCATCTTTTCTAGCACTCTTTAAAAAGAAATATAAGCAATCCTTATATCTTTCTTAGAACTACAATTGTATGATTACTAAATTGCATGACTATATAATATATACAAACACACACACACACACACGCGCGCGAGCGCACGACCATTAATTAGGTATTCCATTCACATATGTATGCAAAAACTAGTTTGAATTAAAAATAACTTGACATAATAACTTGACAATTACAATTGATACTAGAGGCATAGATAACATAACCTAATATAATATTAAAAAAATGAAAATTCATTTCCATTTGCTACAATGAGTCTATTCGTGTTGTTTGTACTTAAAAAATTCAGCATCTTTGTTTCTTTTCAACAATCAACAATATGTGTGTGTGTGTGTGTGTGTGTGTGTGTGTGTGTGTATTCATCTCGTTTTAAGTACAAAAATTTTGGAGGATTTTAAGCAACACGAATAAATCTAGTATTACGTATTGATTGCAGCGTGAATGCATTTTGTATGCTAGAAAAAAGAAAAGATAAACGAATTATTTGTATGAGAAAAATGCCGAATACGTAGTCGTTCCTCAAGATTCACGATCATTTTATCACTGAATTTCACGAGAAATAATAAAACAAAGTTTCGCGGTTTCGTTCTATCGTACTGAAAAAATATACAGGGTAATTCAATAAACATTATTTACAAAGTTTATTTGTAACAAGTGTCGTTGAATAACCTGATAACGCTTGTTTCAGCTTTAAGTTGACTACGCTTTACTCCATTTCTTGATCTTCAATATAAAGATGAAGGCGTCCCGCTTTCCCTTCACTATTCTAGGACACAACGAACTATAGACAACACTTGACATCGTACAAAATGGTTGCGTTCAGCAGACTAAAGGTGCATTTACATGCAAGCGTCAAGAGTCAGGCCGGGTTTACATCTTGGCAGAAAAGTGAAAAGCGGAAAAGCGGAAACCAATCGGAACTCGCAGTAGTAGTAGGCGGTACATTTCGCTTGTCTACTTCTGTCTTTCGCGAGTTCTAATTAGCTTTCGCTTTTCCATCAAGGTGTGAGCCCGGCCTCAAGCAGCGGAAGCAGCAATCAGCAGCAACTAATCAGCTGGGCGATACTTGACTCTTGCATGTAAATGCATTTTAAGGTATCTTTTCGACTGCGGTCGATTTGGACGCTCACGCGTTTTACCCCGAATCTATAATAGAATTCTAAGCCTTAAGCCATAAGAAATAGACGAACACGTGCATTATGCAAGAGTCTGTGTTCCCCGCTTAAGCCTGCCTAGTTTTTTGTTTTAATTACACATTTTGTATTTATTGTATTTACTCTCCCACTGGCGCCCTTTCTTTGCAAAGGTGTGTGCGGAACACATTTGATACTGGCTTATTGTTATTTGAGCTACGTTTTCATTTGAAATTTTATATTTTTATTAAACAAATTATATTTATTCATAATTATATTATTTCTTTATAACATTACAACATTTCCTCATGATTATAGACTACGTTCCAAAACTTCCTCTCCGAGAAAGATTTTATTCTATTTGTTATAGTATGCGTTATGTGTACTATATATTTCGAGTAAAATTTTCCTCGGAGAGGAAGTTTTGGAACGTGGTCATAATATGAAATACATCAATCAAGAATGTTTTGCGTTATTTCACGTCTACGGGTACAGTCAACGCGATGCTACAAACGCTTTGAAGTGTTTTTTAATTGGTCAGTTTGTAAAATTCTTTCTTCTAATTGATCCGTCAAATGCTTCAAAGCATTTATAGCGAATCTTTGACCACAGCCTATAAGTTTTTCAATAAACGAGCCATTTCCTTACATTGTGATTCGTGCTGCCATAGTGAGGGCAAGCTAACATTAGCCAATCGAAAATGTATAGATAGTTACCCAGACTCTGTTTTTCTAGAGACTTTGGCTTTTATCGATAAAGCGCTTTTTATCTCTAAAATTCTATAGTATGCGTTACGTAAATTATAGCATGTTAGCGCACTAATTCATTGTAAGCACGTTCTGAATATGAGTCTCTTGCAAACAACGCCATTTTTAATACTTTTTCTAGTACTTTTTAGTATTTTTGCGATAGTTTCCATCAAGGGTTTAAACCAAATCAGAATATAAGAATCAACCAACTACAGTCAAGTATTTCCCTGTTAGGCCGGGTTCACACCTTAACGGAAAAACGGAAAGCAGGAAAGCGGAAGCCAATCAGAACTCGCGGAAAGACAGAAGCAGACAAGCGAAATGTACCGCCTACTATTACTGTGAGTTCCGATTGGTTTCCGCTTTTCCGTCAAGAACTCCGCTTTACAGTCGACGACAGGGGCTCGAGTGTAATTGGTTGGTTCTTACATTCTGATTCGGATTAAATCCTCGGTGGAAACTCGGTGGAAGGTCAGGTTGACATAAATCGGTTGCACTTCTCTGATAAATCTATTAATCTAGGACTCTAGACTCTTCTCGAGTCTAGTACCATCGAAAGAAATCATCATCAGTAGATAAAGTAAATTGCTTTAAAACCACGAGTCTGTAAAATAGATATATAAACCGTTCCACGGTTTCCCAACTCTTAAAGGTGACGTCACTGTCGCTGTAACATTTCTGATTTCACTCGCAGCTCGCAGCTCGCAGCGTGAGCAAACTAGTGTAGATTTACAGAGTACAGACTGCGGTATTACGACGGCCGATCTATTTATTAATCGGTCATTTTGGGAGTTGATTCTGTGGAATCTGGTGGAATCGTTCAAGATTGTTGAAGATCATATGTGGTGCAATTGAAAACGTAAAAGGGATGATTCGTGACGCGAATCGAATTCAGCGCGGCTGTATGTCAATCACAATGTTAATAATGGCGCGAGGAGCATGGTTACATTGGTAGTTGCTAGGCAGCGAGGCCAGCCACTGCCAGTAGTGCCAGTTCTGATTGCAGCGCGCGCGCGCGCCAATTTCCCCGCGGTGGCGATCGTGCGGGTCGTGCCCATCCATGTCCATGCCCATGGTCGTATCCGTCGTGTCCGTCGTGTTTGCGATGTTGAGTTGAGTGTCAGTGTTGAGATCAGTTGCAGTTGAGGATGCGACGAGATTGTCGATCTGGTCCACACGCGACGATACGATATTCCGTCGTGTGACGCCAATCGAAATCAGACGGGATCCCTCATCGTCGCTAACGTCGAGGAGGGAATTTGGGAGGAAGGATCTTGCGGGACGGAGACACGTCAGAGCTAAGATGAGATAACAGATGCAGAATGAGACGCAGCAGCAGCGGTAACCTATTCAGTTACGCGGTCCTCACCTTCACCCTCACTCGCCTCAAGGGTAAGTTCATTTACCACGGAACGCGCGTGTCGCGTCTTTTATTTTTATAGCACCATCGATTACCCATCGAGGGTGCCGCCACCACTACCACCATCATCATCACCACCACCACCGCCACTGTTGCATATTGTGCCCCGCGTGTATCTCGCGCTTCAAAGTCGAATGCTTAAGAGCTGTCAGGAGTGTCAGGAAAAATGGGGCAGCTTCTATATAACATCCACACGCATATAACTTGGCGCGTGTAACTCGCCAAGTACATGTGTGTGTCTGTGATATTTTCTCAGATATATATTGGGGTTACATTTAACTTTATTTAATTAAGTCCAATTGAATCCAGATTAAATTGTATAGAAAGTGACGCGAGGTAAAAGTAATCTTTCAAATAAAAAAAAAATGGAGTAAAACTGGTAATTTATGTAGTAAATTATAATTTCATTTGTATAATTAGCAAAATCTTCAGAGATTTAGAAAAAAAAAGAGAGTAGCATAAGAAATAAGTATAAAGTGATTAATAAATAAATAATCTTATTAAGGAAATGCTAATTTTTGCTACTTACGTTTTATTTCTTTTTTCTCTCTTTTGATGATAACAAGTATGGGTTAATATTTGTAGTACATGCAGAAGGTGGAGTTGCTTGTAAAGATCAACATGGACACTCTTACGAAAGTGGCTATCATTATATTCCTGGACCTGAACCATGTACCTTCTGTGTTTGTGATAATGGCAATCCAAAGTGGTGTAAAGCATTCATTTGTAAATTTCTCGAGGTACGTAATGTCAACAGTCCAATAATCAAGTAAACCTATTAGAATATGTAGGAATTATTATTCCAGCTTCAGTTTAATCTTTAAGTAGGTAATTGGGATGTTCAGAACATCCTAAATAGATTTTATTCTTACAATTATATTTTTTAGTAGTACATTTATAGAGTAAATTTACATTATTTATATTATTATAAGATAGAGGATTGTAAAATAATTAATTTTAAGATTTCTGGATAATTCTATTTATTTTCCTTTTCCAGAACAAAGTACAATCATTTTTACATAAAGTATAATAATTATCTACCTACTTAAAGGTTAATAATGTGTTTCAAGACTGATAGTAATTCGCATGTAGCTTGTAGAACCTTGGGGTAAACTTTAGATTAGCCACTTCTTCTCCAATCTCTTTCTCTTCTCCGAAACTTGGTTCGTATTTTTCATCGCTGAATACAAATCTGAAAGAATTTTTTATTGATTAAACATTCAGGTCGCCATTTTGAAAAGTATATAAAAAAAGTAGGAAACAATGCCTATATCGGTCAAAGCTCTTAAATGCTTTAAATATGAAATGCTTCCATATGAATTCATGTATCACATTTGTAGTCTTTCGCACGCCGAATTGGTTTTTCGAACTTAACTGAACTACTACAGTAATGCTACAAATTAAATTGGCATACAATTACAATAATTTAAATTTAAATTTCAATTTAATACTTAATTGTGTGAAAATCTGTAAATATTGCAAAAAATATTACCTCGGCTAGAAAATGTATGGAGATAAATGAGGTGTTAAAGAGATCAGAAAGGGGATAGCTAATTTAAAAGTTTACCGAATAACTACTCTCCAAAATCTAAAATGAATGAGTGACTTTGGTGCCACTAAAAGTAAAAATCAATGTATTATTATTAAAAAAAACAGTTAATATTCGTTGATGATTCGTTAAAAAATGTAGCACTCAAGTTAGTAATGATACACTACTTTTAAAAAGTAATGAAACTGCTTGTAATTGGTAGTAAAATAAAGAAAAGCAGTTTAAAGATTTATATAATAAATTTACTTTTTGTATAATAGGAGAATTGCAAGTCTTTCCGGCGAGGTAACACTTGCTGCGAGTTTATTTGCCTGGACGACACATTGTCGTCAATATCTAATGAGAAAGCTGACGAAGCGGAGACTAACGCGATAGATGGAAACGCAAATTATGATATAGGTCTACGATCGGTTGCCAGTTTTGTAACAGCAATATTTTCACTAAGTCTGTTATTTTTTCTGATACATCGTCTACGCCAACGTAAGATACAAGGTAATATGATGCTTCCATCATCACATGAGTTATTTTAAATCTATGGCGACAGATTTTTAGAAATTCCTGTGAGAAATAATGATGCATGTGTCACTATATAATTAGAATACAAATAGAACGCAATACGATTCATAATTTCTGAAACAAAACTCGTATAAAATAAAGAATATACAAAAATATTTTGAATCTTTGATGCTTAAAAAAAGAATTCTTTATGATTAATACTCTCCTCTGAGAGCTTTTCAATCGTTGAGGCCTTTTACTCCCCTCTTTGATTGATCACAGATCATAGCGGTTTGAATTTAGAGTAGATAATATTATTTTACCTATTCAACTCATCTGACTTATAGTTCCTGATAGGCGGCATTCATTAATTGGAAAGTTGGATCTTATATTTAGGATAAGGTGACCAAATGTGGCATGGCAGACAGTGCGCATTGATCTATCATACCAGACACCCCAGGTTTAATCCTAGTAGAAAATATTTACAAAATATTGGTATATATCATGTATCTTCTCAGAAAAGCCGACAATCTCCCGAGAGTATTCTTGCCTACAGAAATATCACCATTTGAAAAATCCGCCATTCGGAAGTGGCATTAAAACTAGGTCTCATGTGCTTATAGCAATTGAATAATCAGCATGTGTGCACCACAAGCATATAAAAGAGGTGTAACCACAGACTTCTATATATACTATCTACTATACTGTTAACTCCTTAGGACAAGCTTATGTGAAATGTTAGGATGGTTCTATGTCACAAAGTAACTCGAAGAAATGCAATATGGCAGTGTCCCGCGACATTCTGCATCAGCTATACATACACGTATCCTTAGTACTGTACATAAATGTAATCTTAATTTTGTGAAAAATTGTTTTTTTTTTAAAGTTTAAGAAAAAAGGTAAAGATAATTGAATATTAGTAGACGTGTATAAAAGGTGCGATCCTATTCAATTCCTTCTAGAATTGTAAAGAAATTAAAAAGCAGTTAACTCACATAGTTAATGTGCAAAATTTAATTTATTTATAAATTATATAATATAAACGGTCTCGTTTAACTTTTTTTGTCTTCAGTATAAAATGTAGTTTTAATACTGTTAAATTAGGTCAAAATATATCTGTCAAAATAGGTATGTGTGCGCAAGTACGTTACGCGGAACAGTTTTTGACGCATGCGTATAATGTAACGTCAAAATTGGGGGTTACTCTTTCAAACGAGTTAGCAGTCTAGTATTATATATGTATAGAATGTCACAGAATGATCGCCAAATATTTTGTGCTGATAGAACAAATTAAATTGAGTCGAAAAGTCCTCTACTATTTTGTAATTTTCGCAATAATTAACAAAATATTAATTACTAAAAATCGCTGAATATTGGTTTTCAATTTTTTATTCATTTTTACTATCAACTTTATAGAAAAACAGTAAGTGGCAAAAATACTTGTTTGGTTTCTTCTCATAGAGCTCTAAGAATTGTTTTCGAATTTTTATAAACTTTTTAATACTACATTTTCTTATTGGCAACTATTTTTATCAACGTGCGATACTAAAAAATTCTAAAAAATTTCTAAGAACTCTAAGAGAAGAAAATAAATAATTTTTGTTGTTTTTCCGTAAAGTTTTATTCTATCGTGTTTGCGATGTTACTGACACATCACTACATACTATTACATCAATAGCATATGTATACATAAATTTTCGCATAACAATAACATTTTAATTAGCCGTCTAAGTCCAGTTCTGAGAACTCCACATTGTTTCTTCCTACAAACTACTAGTCTGTGTACTACTATTTCGTAAGTATAGGTCAAACAGCTTTTACATGAAGCAAATGTCACTATTGATGTAGAGTGCCATATCGGACTAAAAAATGGTAAAGATCTCAATTTTGAAATTTTTTAAAAGTTCTCGTGATAAACTTTACTTCTCAGACACGTAAGACGTATACTTTAATCCTGGAAAAGAATTTTTGAATCTATAAAAAAGGGAAAAAGTAATTATATTAGGTGTTGGAATTAATTCGTAGCGTTTTACAAGTGATGGGAAGTACTTTCATTAATGTATTTTTTAATGCTCATGTGAAATAAATAACATTCTTTCATTAAAAACGCTACGAATTAATTCCAACACCTAATACAAAAATTATATGATTTAGTCGGTAATACAGACGGCACAACAAAAAATTAGATCAAGTTACGAGATCACATTTTATTTATTAAAATTGTACTTTTCTATTGAGTGCATTTTATGAATAATATCTGGGTTTTTAGATAAAAAATCATAAAATTCTCCACATATTAGTTGAAAATTATATATGTATAATTAGATTTCACTCATTATTTTCATTTATTATTCCACATTTATTATTTTTATATTTGAGAGGGACAATTTATATTCGTGTCCTTAATTTGAGACAAAATTTGGGACGCGTAAAGTGGAATGAAGAGTTAAAATTTGAGTCCTTCCTAATTTGGGTTGGTCATTGAGATTTAGGACCATCTTAAGTACATTCTTAAGATTTCATAAATCAATCATAAAGTCGTTTTTTTTTATTAGCATTTTAATCCTTGAAAGGCGAATCGTTTTCGACGGACGAGAGAAACGAATGTATTTCATTTGATCCATAACAGAATTTCTATTGCAAACTATTTTTGGGAAGGAATTATATATAAAAACGCACTTTGTGTGTAAACGATATATACTTTATCTCTTTTTAGTACATACTTTTCTGTATACTTGATACATGAAATAAGTATATGTATGATTCTTACAAATAAATTTATTACTATTCTTTACTGTATTTCGTATCACATTATCGACGCAAATATAAGGTCATGATCATTTTTCATTAACCGCTCCCGTATTCCGAACTGTCTTATCGCTCATAAGTGAAAGTGATTCTGCATTCGTCGTACGAGAGATAAAAGGCATTACTTAAGATAGTCTTAAGATAAAAACCGACTACGAATATCGACCAAAAGAGCCATATTAGCATCTTAAGACATTATTTAAGATGGGTTGTAAACTATTGCGTAAAATATTGGATTGGTAAGAAAATAATTGCGTTTTTTTTAAAGGCATCTATCAATAAAAACCGCAATTACTTTCTTACCAATCAATATAAATATATCTTGATAGAATAAAGTTTCAGCTTTAAGAATCTCTTTTTTAAATTGCGATACGACAATTTTTAACGGAATTATGAGCAATTAAAGTCAAAATGATCCTTTTATTTAATTCGCGATAACTCAATCACCAAAAGTCGTAGGAATATTTAAAACGATTTTGTAGAGAAAGTATCAAGCTTTCACGATAGATAGTCGAAAATTTTCTCAAATTTGTTTCACGTTACAAAACCCACAAAGTGAGAAGAAAATTTTCCGTCTTTTTCAACTCGTAGTCTTTGGTATGTAAAAATTACCAATCTCATATAAACTTAAAAAACGTGGTAAGCTTTTAAAAGTAGAAATTTCAAGCTTTAAAACCTTTTTTTTAAATTTAAATTTCATTTATTATTGATGAAGATATTGTATATACAACTTTGACCAAAAAAATGCAATTACTTTCTTGCCAACCCGATAAAAATCAATACCGTCTCTTTGATATTGGAATTGTAGTTAATAAATCAAAGATTTGATATTCCAGAAATTCAAGCTGCTATAGTGGCTGCAACGATCAAATGAAGATGATTATAAAAGAAGAGTATTTAACAGCGATTGAAAATAAAAGCAGAACGTAATTGTAAAGGATTCTACATACTTTTAAATACTCATAAAACTTATCTAATGTGTTCTTTATATAGTTTTTCTTAAAACTTATGCACTACAGTTTGTAATTAATAGCGGTTCATTGGCAGAATTAATGCGCACTCAGTGTACTTTAAAACCGCTGTACACAAATCGACGTAAAGTTGTATGTTTAATAAAAATATATTTATGTATTTTGATGTGTCTTGAATGCGCATCAGTTTTGCTACTGAAAAACGATATAAGTGTGAAAGTTTTTTATGACAAATATGACAATGTAAAAAAAATGTATATATGTTGTGTATTAGTTTGTGTGGCAGGTCGAGAAAACAGACAACTTGGAGAGGACCAAAGAAATTTAGGTAACATGGGATACTTGGAGAGAGGCGGATTACCTCACGGAGTTCCCATGGACGACATACCTTGCGGAACAGGTTACTCATTATGGAAACCACCTGGCAGTAATTACTTTCCGCGTGGTGAAGCACCTCCGCCCTATGAGGAAGCGATCGCGGCTGCGAGAGCGGAACAAGCATTGTTATCAATTAATCCGCATGCGTTGCTGTCAATGAACTTCTCGGACAATTACATGCCAAATTCTAACAATCATGCAAGCGTGGCGGTTGTCACGGACACGCAAAATGATTTGACCGCAAATACACAGGCGTCATCTAATGATAGTAACATACATACGCCCTTGATGTCTTCGTCAAATAGACTGTTGTCTAGTCCCAGCGCATATGCTGGTGGTTATCGACCAATAAGCCAAAGCAGCGCATCGTCCACCATTGGTCTGAATACGAGCACTTCCACCGCGAGTTTCACAATAGGGACAAACACGTACGAGAATCTACCGGTCTCGTCGATTGCTATAACGAGTTTTAACGATAGTCAACATTCCGCAGTGACAAGCACTAGTACGCAGCCGCTATTATCGGTATCGCATTCCACTATACCTAAGAACTATCGCCAGCACACAACGATGTTTCCGCGGCAGAGCGGCGGCGATGGCGACAGCGGTGGTGCGTTTACAATATCGGCGACTCTGTCGAATTCCGACGTATCCTCCCATCGTACAATTCCGCGAACGTTGACGTGCGTCGCTAGCAGAGCAAAGGATGTTTTGACTGATTGCTCAACGAGGGACTATCTTCGTTTGTCGCCGAGCAGCATTGCGGCGCCTCAAAGCCTGTCACGTCCTATACAACTGTCCGCAGTCGCAGTCGCGGCTCCGGGCAATTACAAAAGTACCAAAAACTCGGACCCGTTTTACACGGATGCTCCTGTGGCGTCCAGTTTAGCGCAATCGGAAACGTACACCGCAGATGCGGCAAATGTATCTGAGCGGACTCGGGAATACACGGTATAAAAATATACAATTCATCGTCGTATAAATTGTATTTATTTTTTACGTTACTAATTTATCGTCGTGTAAAGACATTTACGTTATTAATTGTCATACTTTCCTTCTCTAACGCAGCCTTCGTTAAGCATAGCTAACGAAATCAATGCAAGTGGCAGCTTCGAGTCGGTGACGTGTACCTGCAGTATACAAGCGTTACCCACTCTGCACGACGATACGGACGATTATCGAAGCGAATGCGAGAACTGTAAGAGCGCGACGGGTTCTCGTTACTACTTAGATAACGAAGATGAACTCGTTACATCACTTCACGAAACCATGACGTTGCACAGAAGACCGGACGAAGCAACATCAAGTGTTACACCACAGTATTATAGAACTTCACTTACACTGCCGACGAGTACACGCCAACGTACAAGGTAGACATCCTATTAATCTAATATTTTTAGAATCATTAGAGCTGTAAAACACTTCTTTTTATATTTATATTTTTGTCAAGCATAAAAATATACACTATTCAACAAAAAATAAGGAATACTTTCAAAATATTCATAATCAATTATAATTGCACAATTTTCAGACCGTTGAAACTTAACTTATTATTAATGAAAAATTATCGCAAACAAATAATTAAAATAGCATTTTGAAATTTGGGATTTGTATTTTAGCATGCGTTTAGCCATTTTTTGAAAATTATTTTCACAGTTTTGTATCTTAAAAACAATTATATCGTTTTGTTTTTTAAATTATACTCAACACTGTGCAGCTTGATAAAAAGATTTTTCTTCAAAAAAAAAAAAAAAAAAAGACATGTACACCAAAAAAATACATAGTTTCCTCTACAAATTCCTTTTTTTAATTTTTTCTTACGATTTTTCTTAAACTGAACTAGGCAACTGTGAACCTCTCTACATTTTGTACAATCGATGTTGAAACTTGGCGAAAAACCATCGCAGACAAAATTAAAAGAGTATTTTAATTTTTACTTAAAATTTATGCTTTAACACGTTTTCGTTTTGAAAAATTTTTTGTCTGCAATAAGTTTTCGCCGAGTTTCAACGGTCTGAAAATTGCGCAATTTGGAACGTTCCTTATTTTTTGTAAGTAATATACTTGTTGATGGTTTATCACAAATAAAAGATTTTAGTAGATGAATCTTTAAAGTGTCTTTATATCTAGGATTACCGGAGCTCGTGAAAATTGGTTCAATACTATGCCAGAAAGTTCTAGCGGGTCTTCGGACGAAAATTAAGTATCTTGAAAAAAAAAAATAGAGGAAAATGTTCAAGTGCGTAAACAAAATTATACATGCACACACGAACATACACAAATACGTATAATATGTATATAACTATTAAAAAAAATTGTACCTATACAGAATGTCCTAGAATTATTAAGTTTCTCCTTTTAAATAAGACTGTCGGTTGGTTAATTGTTTAATTATTTTTGCGCTAATGTCTTAGTTCAAGATCAAAATAACCAGACTTGTTATATTTAACGCGATGTAGTTCTGTTTAAAAAATTGTTTTATTTGTTTTACCGATTTTATAATGAGTCAGCTGAGTTTGTAGTCTTAGAAGTTGGCCAACTTCATCGATTTCAATTAATCACGACTCACTGATTATTCTTTGAGGCTGTATCAAACTACCGATTCTGCCGTCCCGACTCTGTCGATTCCAGTTGATCGATCACTCTTGTCGATGCCGACGATTGCCATCGATTGGCTCAACTGTATAGAAGAGTAAAATTAATAATACGCGAGAGTATCGCAAATCTCGGACGAATTATATTGAAATATAGTACCTAGGCTGAAAATCGAGATGTGATACTGGCTAAATTTCACGTTTTAAGGTAATTCGCCTGACAAATTCGTAGAACTGAAGTCTTTCTCGAATTTCACTTATTAATAATATTTTCGCGATATATATCGCGACGCCAATTTCTTTTTTGATGCCATCTTCCCCAATTGTTTTTTCTATGGATATTTACAAACTACCTTTTCTTATACAATCGCCAAACTATCACGTGATTAAATCTTGTATTTCTATTGGTTATGATTTTGAGTTGCTAACAATGCTGACTCGAAAAATAGATTCGAATTTAAACGTGAGTTGGCCGATCCAGTCAGCCGGTGCCTCACTATGATTGGTTTGCTGAGGATCAGCTTGCAGAGTCGATAGTCTGATATGGGCTTTAGACTCACCGATTACAAACTATCGACTCATTAGAATTAGCATTTGACATGATGGCTTAAGTCTTTTAAAATTCTCAGCTTCTTTACTCTTCTCATACAATATTTAAAAGAACCTATAAGTTTTTGGGACATCCTCTATAGTGTACGTCGTAATGATTATCATCGTACATACATAATTATCATCATAATCATCACTATTATTGTTGTCATTATCATTAGATAGCGGAAGCGCGTGAGGATTTACTGCAGTGAGCAGCGCAAATCCTTGCCCAAGATACATTAAGGGGATTCTAAAGTGAAGCCCGATTCCGACAAGATTGCTATTTTACTGATAAAATACAACACATCGACATATCTTTATATATTACTACATCAATATCTCACGCACACATACATAAATTTTCGTAGAACGATAGTATTTTAATTAGACATCTAAGTCTAATTTTAAGAACTCCGCGTTGTTTGTTCATGTAAACTTCTAGTCTGTGGACCACAATTCCGTAAGTACAAATTGCAAAGCTTTTATCATCAAGCAAATGTTACGATATTGACAGCTTTGGCGCCATATTGGACTAAGCAATGGTAAAGATTTCAATTTAAACAATTTTTTTCTTAACATAGACTCCACCTTGCAGATACATATTAATGCATATATTTTAATCTTGGAAAATGATTTCTAAATCTGTAAAAGAAGGAAAAATAATTATACAAAATTAATGTGTGTCGGTAATACTGACGACTTTAGAATCCCCTTGAGACGGATCAGTGAGAAATTTCGTAGTGAAACATCACAATCCGTTGCATCAAATATGGTCGACTGTTATTATCATCATTATTACTGTCATAATCATCGTCGCATCTATCATAACAATAACTTTCCGAATTTATTTTATCTGCCAAATAAAAAATATACATGTCACGCGCGCGCGCAAAGGGTTATACAGATTTTAATGATAGATCTTTATTGTGTAAAAAGTAGAATAAATTCATATCTGTATATGTATATGATATTAGATTAATCATAAAAATATAATGAGTCATGAAACTTTCTTTCATGAAATATCTAAAAAAAAAAGTGCGAGATTTTTGTTATAGTCCCTGGTCATATTAGACGCATGAATAGATTCATCTTGAATGGTCGAAAATGATAGTTATTTTTATTTTTCATATCTAAAGTACTATTTTATATTTGGACATTCTCAATAAAACAATTTTATTAGTATTAAAATTTATATTAGTATTAATATTTATTTATTTTTATAAAAACATATGTATGTTTTTTAAAACCTTGTCAAATCAATAATGAGATTATTAATTAGCTAAAAAGAACTTGCGCGAATATTGATACGCAATGTTGATTTATTAAAAGGACATTTAATTAACAAATTAAAAATAGCAAACATTTCGAATTTTGGCCCTCCTTAGTGCTATAATTCACATTACAATAATACTAATTAAAAACCATATAAGCCCACACAATACGTGGGGGAGTGGAGGGAGGACATCCGATTTATGTCCTCAAATATTCTATTTTTTTATGTCCCTGTGTTTCAGGATATTCCAAGGTTGTGTACTTTGTACACCTCGTTATATGACCCCAGATAATTAAACCAAGATCACATATCGCAAATTATATGCTGCATATTATGTTGGCGTAATCATATTCGAGCAGTAGTCGATTTGCCGACATTAATATCCGCGAGTATTCTTTTTGGATTATTAATCTCTGGGTTATCTCATTATTAGATTGATTCTTAGAGCTAATATACGCATTCTTTAATTTTATCTTGTGAAATCACTATTCGAAGCTATTACTTTTAATTACATGGGCGGCGACTCCAATATGTATTAATGTATTTGTGATATGGTTGGTATGGAGTACTCCACACACTGATTCAATGTATGGAATTCCATACACCGAATTTCATATTTGTATAACATTTGGTCGGAGAGAAATTTAGAAATTAAAAATTGTAATTTAGAAATTACAAACATATGAAAAATGTCACTGCATTGCTCGAAGGACGTAATGCAATTTTTACATGACAATCACAAGATCAGAGATCCTTGTACCAGAATGCGTAAAATTTATTCGCGTTCTTTTAACGATTCTTACAACTTGTTCAAATGAAAGATCATTTTTTTATAGACATTTAAAAAGTTATTTGACAATGAGACAAAAACGTTTAAATCATATTGCGATATTGTATATTTATTGAGAAATGGTTGATAAGTTAAATATGAAGGAGCTCATTAATAATTTTATTAAAAAAAAAAAATAAAATTAGAGCGGCTACTTTTGCCATGTAGAAAAGGTGTATGAGGAAATATATTTATCCCCCCCCCTCCCTTCTCTCCTCTCAATCTATTCTCAGGAACTTCACACACTGAAAAATTTTACTTCGCCGCTCCTGTGATTAATTATAATAATAATGTCCTATATGTAATGTTTAAATTGAAATTCTCTATACAAGTAAAACGAAATTTCTATAATAGAAACAGAAAAATATTTGCGCTTTTTTTAATGTTACCTCTATGAACTGCTAACAGATTCATAGATAGTTTTTAGGTTTTGTACACAATAGAGAAAATATTAGGAATAAAAATAAATATTAAGATTTTAACTTATCAAAAATCACTTATATCGGAATATATTTTTGATAGATTGAAATCTTAATATTTATTTCTATTTCTAATATTTCCTCTATGTACAGGACTTTATGCATTTGTAAGTATTAAGTAAGGTATAATAAATGTATCTACTTTATAAACAATTATTTTCTTTACATATTTTTGTCAATTATAATAATGATAAATGAGTCATAAATCATAATATAATATAATATAATTAATTCTTGTCAATTAATTATAAAAAAATATGCGTAATAATATAACCAAGGACTATATAATAAATTATAATTATATGTTTGATGATATATAAGTTGCCTATGGTTGTCTATGCACTGAATATTAAGGGACTGCAAATGAAAGGAGCAGGGAACAGAATAAGATCTATTTTAATCTATCTGAAATCATGTAGAATACACAGTTTCTGATAGATTGAATCAAGAATTTCAATCTATCAGAAACTGTGAGCATAGATCTTTGCATAAAGCATAAGAAAATTAATCATTTAGAATTATTTTATTTTACGGAAAAAAGGAAATGAAAGACTTCGATCGATTTATTTTCTTACACATTATGTAAAACTCTTATGTTTCCATCCTTATTCTCTGTTCACTGTTCCCTATTCCTTGTTTGTGCGCATTGTGCGCAGCCTCTAAATCTCGAAACATAATAGGTGTAATAAACTTTAAGTCTTAAGGAATTAATAAATCGCAGATTAGTTAATTTCTTAAAGCTTAAGGCTTTCTATACCTATTGCGTTTCAAGACTAAGGGCCTAAGCCCAAGATGATCGTTACTCGAATCGTGGAACGTAAGTTGTAGATCAACATACAATGGCTGCGTTCAACAGACTCAGTTGAGTGAGCACTCGTTACTATTAATGTATTCTTCTAAGATTTAAAATTCTGATTGGATGATCTAAAAGAATACATAAATAACAGCGAACGCTCATTCAATTGTTGAATCTGCTGAATGCAGCCAATGTTTTGGCGTCACTATGGCTGTGTCCCAAAATTTACTGAAAATCTGTAGTTTATGTTACATGTTATAGATTTTTAGTACTGGCTGTAAATTTTGGAACATAATTTATGTACCATTAGCATACGTAGTAGCATATATAATTATGTCAAAACATTGGATGCATTTAATACTACAATCGCTTACTAAGAATGCGTTTCACTTGGCGCTCACATTGCTCGCAAGTATTATTAGTCCTTGTTTAATATTTGATAAATAACAGGAATGAAATGATTCTGTGAACGTTGAGAGCATTGAAACGCACTCTGAATTCTTGCATCTGATTGGCGTATTTCATTAAATCTAAAAAAAAATATAGACCAAACACATGTGCAGGAGTTCACTGAAGTTCACGTTTAGTCAGCGGTAATTGTACTGAATACATTCATTACGTTGACTTATTACAATTTGCGTTCCTCGACTTATAAGTAATGGACATCTTCGTACTCAGGTCCTAAGGTTCCTGATTAGTCACCATCGGTCACATTGGATCACGACATCATAATCAAGAAGTGACACGTTGAAGTTTCTTACATGCCTTTTTTAAATAAAGAAATAAAGAAAATTCGAATAAAATAAAATAATAGATTGCTTTAAAGCATAAAAATGAGCCGAAGCTATTCTTATCTCCAGCTATCTTTATTCTTTATCTCTCTCCTCCTTCTTGACAGTTAGTAAATAATCGTAAAAGACATGTGAAGCGAAAATAGGTCTATTATGCATTTCACGTGCCTTTTACGTCTGACTTGGATGAGGGAGGAGGAGGGGAGGGGGGACAAGAATAGCTTTAGCCCATTTTTACAAGCATTTCAAAGTGTGATCTCATTATTTTGTTTTATTTAAATTTGCTTTATTTATGAATGCAAGAACTTTAACGTGTTATTTCTCATTTATGATGTCATGATAAAATATGGCCATAGCAACTAATCAAGTAATCGCAGGAGCCTTAAGGATCCACCGCAGCCGTGAATGAATTTTTATGAATGTGAGTTGAGACCCGACACTCCCGGGGATAATTGGAGTACATTATACCATTGTTGCCGACCACTTCAATTGCGCGATATAGATATTCGAACGTTTATTCTATTATAATTTTATAATTTATAGTTTTAATTTATAGATTTGTAGATACTAGTATAAAATGCAGCAATATTGTATTTCTGTCAAATCGTTTTCTTATTTATATTTGCTGTGATATTAGGTGGTAAACTTAATTCCTGTCGCTCGCTACTAGAGGATACCGACTCCAACGTTGGCGAGTTTCGACGTAAAGTCGGATGAAGTTACATGTGTTTTGTAGTTTAGACATTGATGAAAATGATTTACTCCTCACAAGTTAGATTTTTCGATGCCAAAGAAATTTTCTAATTGATTGAAAATGAACCGATAAGCTGTTTTTCCGACATGTGCTTCTTCACCATTTCGAGGAAACCGCAGCTGAAACGCATCGCTTATTATCCGAAGTGTATGGTGATGAAACTCCATCGAAAAGAACATGGTAGAGTTTGCTTTGAACGCTTTCGAAACGGTGATTTTTACGTGAAAGATAAAAAACGTCCCGGGCAAAAAATTTGAAGATGTGAAGCAGCAAAAATTGCTCGATGAGAATCCAATTCAAACACTTTTAGAGTTGTCGAAAGCGTTAAATATTACTCCAATGTCTCAAACGCTCAATATCATGGGAAAAATTTTGGAGATGAATAAACGGCAGGAATTAAGTTTACTACTTAATATTTTCTGGCTATAATATTATCTGATAGGATAAGTGTTAAGATGAAAAAATGTTTCTTCATTCAATTTTGTATAAAATTTTATTAAAACTTTGATTAAAAGGATCGATTTTAATCGAAAATCGGAAAGATTGATGGACAAGTGATAACCGGCTTTTCATTAAATTTTTGATATGGAAAAACTTGCTTCGCATTCATCAGAATATGGATAAGAATCAAAGAAGCGACTTAAGCTTTATTGTATCGTGTAGATATATGTAAAAAAAAAAGAATATAATTCGGCTGCATTTGTAAGGTTGTGTTCAAGTCGGAAAGTAATAAGGAAGGGAAGTGCCAAAGTGTTCACGTTAGATGAATAAACGGAAGTGAAATTGTGATATTTTAATTATGAATTGTCTATAATTCAACTAGAAAGAAAGATACGTATAAATATGTGTGTGAGAGAGAGAGAGAGAGAGAATGAATGAAAGAGGAGAGAGTGAGTGAGTGAGTGAGTGAGTGAGTGAGTGAGTGAGTGAGTGAGTGAGTGAGTGAGTGAGTGAGTGAGTGAGTGAGTGAGTGAGTGAGTGAGTGAGTGAGTGAGTGAGTGAGCATTTTATCAGCATTTTCTTTTTTAAATTAAGAGATGGATGAAGAAATGAACATTTATTTCAGTATCGCAGTATTTATGTAGTCTCGATGATTCACACAATATGACGACCGAACCATAATACTTCGTGATTATAACATTGAACTCCTTTGAGCTTCTTGAAACCTCTTGTAACTTATCTTATTCATGATACTGTGAAATACAAATGATTAGCAAATAAATCTTTTCTTCTGAATATTGCCTATGGTACTGTCTGTACATTTCCCGTTCTCATATTTGTTTCTGTCTCACGCTATGACGTATGTGTAATATGTCAAATACTTAATTACAGTTTATTTGAATATTTAATTCTTTGTCCCATCTGCTGATAAATCTATTGGATAAATAAAAGAGTAAAAGAGTGAGAACATACGAGAGTAAGATCATGATCTATGATTACTCATAATCTAATCAAAAATTGATGTTGAGAATGAGTCCGAGTACATCATCAAATTGTGGATATAAAGATATGCATATATTTTATGTATATACTACTGAAAAATAACATTATTGGAACGATCGCTGGCGCTAATTTCGACCTGTGATTGGCCATGATTGATATCTTAATACTCTTATTTTTAAGTAGAATTTCAAATAAGCAAAAATGGATTAATCAGTAGTGGCTCTCCATCACCCCTTTTTCTATGCTTCCCGTACAGCATAGACTTTCAAAGGACGTTCTAAAGACAATCAAAAGATGTCTTACATCTTGAAAATGTTCCTTAATAAAGTATAATATGCTGTGCAGGCTTTATTTTTTATTTTTTTATTAATTATTTTTAGTATAATTTATTTTATTAAATTGTTATAAATATACAGCTCTACAAATACTTTTTAAAGTTATCACAATATATATAAAAATTGTTTAATAATTTTTACATACTTGTAAAAGCGACGAAAATTAAAGTATATATTTTAAATAAAAAAATTAAAAAAGTTATTTAGTATTTATTACTTTAAATAACTACATTTTTTACTTATTTCTTATTTAATATTTTAAATAAGTTTCCTATTTTATATTTTTTATTTTAAATAATTCGTATATTATTTTCATCGAGCTGTGATCAGCATCATACGTATGTTTAAAGAATTTCTGAATCACAGAATAATTTGCAGTAGTAGTAGTGTCTTAAATTAATTTATTAACTGAAAAATTAAATAACGATTAACAAGCATTTAGTATTTTTAATCAAACCTGTATTTAGCACAAATTGTTTCACGCTATTAAGATTTTTTGCGTTTATCTTTATATATAAAGAACGTGTGTATATAGAATAATTTATCAATCTTTATTTAAGAAATGAATTATTAAAAAGAATAATGAAAATTGAGACATAATGTTGAAATATCAAAAATACTCCACGCGAATAATTACTAATTATGTTTAAAAGAATCATGCAGATAATATAGGATTGTGCCAGAAATGCCACAAAGCAAAACGCGAAATGTACGGCGGTACCCGTTTGTCAAAATATGAATTTGAAAAAATAATTGAATAAACCGTGAATATTTTTCATGCGCAATAGTAGGGTATTCGCCCGGTGAATGCGCGAACAGCGAAGGAAGAGGTAACGCGTCACGCAGCGAATAGGGAGGGGGAGCTTGCCGTGCGGCGCGGTGGTTGACTACGTCATCACTTTGGCATTCGCTCGGCGATCTCGGAGGGAGACGTACATGTTTTCGAGTTGCTCCACGTGTCGCATTAATTAATAGCAATTAGATATCTACGAACGCGAATTACATAAGACTGCCTAAAACTAAGGAGTATATTAAGGATTAAAAAGGATTATAGGTTGTATTGCACGTTTTTCCCTTTATTTTTTACCATATACATTCATTACTCATGTACACAGCTCATGAATATTTCAAATATTTCATGTGTTCTCAGATGTACGGTAACTAACAATAAAAATGAGATTCTTATTGTTAGATATTTCAAATTGTGGCTTTTTATTACTTTGAATCGTATAATTCTGTCATTTTCGTGTTACTCCGCATTCTTAATACGGGAAAAGTAACACATAAATTATAAATCACAGAAAAAAATAATAAAAATTAAGTTATAATGTTGGGATGTCAAAAGTACTTCACGTGAGCAATTATAGAAAAATCACTTTAGTAAAAACTTTTTTTCACTTCTTGCCTTTCGTGAACACATTGTAATATTGATACGAAATATTTAAAATTATATAAAATTAACGTCAAATATATATTCCTCGGTGTATCACAATATAATTATATATGATATCACATTAAACGACTCGCGCCGTTAAAAGTAGATACATATAAGAAATAGTTTTATTAAGCGGAGAACATTAAAAATGTTAAGAATATATTATTTTACTTCGTAATATACGTTAACATTTCAACAATTAGACGATGGCGCGCGACCTTGGGGTGGGGATGGCACGGGGTGGCACGGAGCGGCGCGTCATGTTTACGTTTACGTCTTTACGCGTAGTTACCGCGCAGTCGTTCCCTTACCGACATTCGTACAAGCAGGTAGTCGAGTCGCGTGCGACTCTTTCACATTACTTTTTGAAATCTTATCGCGAAGAATGCCAAATATAATACGAAACGTTGTACTTTATAAATAATTAATCATACTAGTAATCGTATTATGTGAATATTCATAAAATACAACATTTCGTATCTAGCATTTATATCTAGCATTTTTTGCGATTATTATATATGTTTCAAAGAGAAATGTGAAGAAGAGCGGCACGCGACACGGCTACTTGTCTGTACGAACGGTGTCATACGAGTCATAAAAAAAGCACGTTAATATGAATATTCTCTATACAAATAACGCAATTGCTGCTTTCACAATTAATATAGTTAAATGATTTAATTAATTTTTTGTTCGTGTACATTTTTCGTGTGTTATACGATCCGTTATACGTTTAAAAATTATACGTCACAATCTTTTTATCTGCTCTGAATTTATTTCGCAATGAAAACGAATTGCAGATAATTGCAGACGAATTGTTTGATATTCGTTTCTAAAAGTTAACCGATTGCATAGTAATTGCATAGTAATATAGATATAATTATATATCACATTTTTTAGATTATCTTCCCTTTCACGGATACGATCTTGACGTGGTGGGAGAGCTCAGTATCCAGAGGACATTTACATGAAAAAAATGGTTTTTCTCAAGTATCTAAAAATTTTTCTATCTGAATAATATATCTAGATAAATTTTTAGATATTGAGTAAAATCGTTCTCTTCGTGTAAAAATCCAAAGGGGAAGTAAATTCTCGTCGATTTACTTGAAAATGAACGAACCGCAGCCGATTCGTCGCGTCGCGCGTTTATTTCGGGAGTGCCGTTCAAGTTATCGGACTCAAGTTATAGTTCGCGCGCGATTATAGTATATTATTCGCGAGTGTCCTGTGCGAGAGGATGTCAATCCTATGCTGAGAGGAGGAGGAGGCCTGGGAGAGGCATCAGGCATCGGCGGAGCAACTTTGCGGTAAATATTATTTTTTACTTATGTAACATCGATATTTTTCTTCTGTTAAATTTATTCTTGAGTAGTTTTATTTTAATTTAAAAATGATAATTAGAATAAAAGGATTATTTTAAAATTATTTTGAAACTTTATATACGTATTTTTAAAAAAATGTATAACTATTTTTATAAATATAACTGAATGGTAAATTAAAAAATTCAATGCTTATAAAAATTATATATTTTAAATATTATATGATTTTATTTTCTAGAGAACTTTGCATTTAGTAAATATTTTTTGAAATATTGATTGATTTTTTTAATAATCTGTATTTTTAATTTAGATTTCATATTCTTTTTGTTACAGAATCATCGTAGCAACGTTGCTGGTATAACTCCGCTGTTGCGCATTGGATTGGTGAGTGATAAATTAATGTTTTTATTAGGGTAATGGATGTGTGTAATTTTATTAATTACCATAGATCTATCGATGCATATGCATCGATAGATCAATTTATTAAAAATATACGGATAACTGTACGTATAGTATTCCATACATCTATCACCTTAAAATGGATCAATTTTCTCGTCAAATTTAGTATGGCCGGTGTTTTTTTGGTGCATACTTAACGTATAACACGTAATGCATAAGAAAGTGTATCAATCAATGTTCTTTGTTTCCTTCCTTTCCTTTTGTATAAAATAAAGAACTGTGATGGTTGGTTTTCTTATGTTTTATGTGTTATACGTTATGCAAGAATCTGTACTCCCCGCTTAAGCTTGTAAAGCTGGTTCTACATTAGTTGTAAGCTGATCGCAATCTGAAGCTTGCATTTTGAAATCAACGCTTCATATGACTGTCACAACAAACTTGCAATCGGCTTGCAACTAATGTAGAACCGGTTTAAGGTTTTCTTGAATTCGGGTGGGTGTATGTCTGGGTGGGTATATGTCTGGGTGGGTGTCGAAGACAGAAAGATGCCGTCTCGAATTAAATCCTAATTATCGCGTAAATTAAACTTTTAATAAAGCTCCTAAACAATGAAAAAATCGACTGTATCTATATTACATTCACATGAATGTAGTACAGGATAGAAGCGTACAGACTATTCATATGAAGGGAGAGTCGGCACGTTTCTATCTTAGCTGCATTCGCTTAATGAACAATCAGGATGAAACAACGCTTAAAGCGTTGTATGTAATATAGACATGAACCACATCTACTTTGGACGATACGATTTTATCGACAGTGTCAGAAAGTGGATGTAGTTACGTAATTCCCAAACCATCTCAACCGAAAATGGATGTACTGGCGATAGTGTACGAGTGATTTCGATAACAGGAAAATTTGGCTAGAGCACTATAATATAGGTATTTATATCCGTCATTTTTAGTCCTTCTTCACTCTTTGTTCTCTCTTCAATCTTCTTAGTTTAGTGGCGGAGTGGAGAGAGAGAAAGAGAGAGAGAGAGAGAGAGAGAGAGAGAGAGAGAGAGAGAGAGAGAGAGAGAGAGAGTTTGAGCAAGGGATTGAGGAAAGGGTTAAGAGAGTAAGAAAAGGACTAAAAATGACGGATGCGAATACTCATAGTGTTTTACCAAAACCTGTAATCTGTACCCACAAAATGCTGCCGCGCACGCCGCCCTCTGAAGAAGTGGATGTGAACTACATAATAATATCCACTTTCCTATCTTTTTTGCGGTGCTCCTGATAGGAATAGATAGTTGAAATCGCTAAAATAACTAAAATTTACTAAATTAATAAAGATTTCAACGATTTCAGCGATTTATTTCGATCAGAAGCACTGCAAAAAGGCGGTTGTTGTTATGTAGTTAACATTCACTTCTTCAGAGGACAGTAGTGTGCGGCAGCATTTTGTGGTTACAGATTTTGAGCCATTATGTCTTCTCTCAGGTTTCTCCTTGGTTCTGTTTATTAGTGTTTTCATTGTGTTTTCATCATGTGATATTAACGGTTAGAATTTTTTTTGTGAAGATTTTCATTTTTATTTAATATTTTAATTTTAATCTTACTGATTAATGTGATATTATCACAAGTGATATTATACAAGTAATTATTCAATAGATCTTACTTCCGATTTTGATAAATTTAAGCTCATTCGATCTGTTTTTTAAATATTAATTGAGATAGACAGTTTGTTACTACTGATAACATATTTCAGGTAAATGGGAATACTATTAAGACAATACGATTAACCATGTCATTAATGGATGGGATTGCACATAGTATAGCAAAAACAGTTATAAACATAAACATTTTGAAACTAATAGAAGATGATCTTGATATAGATGAGAAGATTTCTATATTATTCATGATACTCGATTATGCAAATGGATTTAATATTTTTGAACTTTTTAAATTAAAGACAGAAAATGCGTACATAATTGTAGACTATGTAAAAAATAATCCAGAAAATTGGGAAGAAAAAGTCTTAGAAGCATTATGTATTTTGAATAATCGACAAGTACTAAAGAAGTTAGGAATATCATTCAGTGCTCTAGATTTACAGTATGTTCCAAAGCTCATATCATATTCAAAAAGTATAAATGTAATTGCAAAGTGTTTATATAAATTATGTGAATCTTTAAATGAAAGTGAACAAAAAATATTATTGAGCTATGTTAAATCTGAAATCCATAATTATGATCCATTGTTGGACAATGTAGATTATCTTGAATTACATATGCTTTATTGGATACAAATCGGATATATAACAATTTCTAAAGGTATGTTTACTTTAATATATATAATCTTTGAAAAGAGTATTATATGAGTAAAAAAGTAATGATATTAAAAAAAATTTTATAATTTTTGAAAAAAAATATTTCATTTACATATGTAAAGCAATACATTGTAACTTATTTAAAACTATATATTTTATAAAACTAATATATATATATATTAGTTTTAGAAGAACAATTTTATTTAATTATCTTATATATCTTTATGTGTGTGTGTGTGTGTGTGTGTATATATATATATATAT
>NW_011627155.1:159205-172274 GCF_000204515.1 Acromyrmex echinatior
GTTATAGCAATTCCTTTCCAATTTTTTGTATATATAAATAGACTTTACAATGCATCTTGTTTTCAATGTCATTGACATTATACGCCAATCTATGAAATTTTTCGTGTCTAAGTAAAGGAAATCCTAAAGTGAATCTGTTTTATCAGTTTTTCCAAACAAATCTTTTTCTAATTGTTTTTGCAGATTAAAAAATCTGCAAATCCTTCTCTACATAAATTAAGTATAAACAATAATGTAGGCCAAATCAGTTGACTTTATGCCAGAAACGAAAAAAGATTAGAAAATTACAGTTTTATTACTGACTTTTAACGACTCGTAATAATGTTTGCTTTATATACGAGTTTATACTTCGTATGTATAAAATCTTGGTTTGGATTAGAAATTACCTGAATAATCAATGTTGAATACTTAGAATTAGATTTAGATACTTAATACGAAAAATCAGTTAGTTAAAAAATTTGTATATGTGAATGCGATATTGATACTATATAAAATATAGTACTATATAAAAATATATTGTACTATATAAAAATATATTGATATGTCTTGCATTTTGTCGGTAAATCAGCGATCTTATCGGAATTCAAGCAAATGACAGAATTTTTTTAGTCACTTAGTACATATACACACATATAGATAGATACTATGTTGTGTTTACGTATCTAATAAACTTAAAATATTTTTAAATTAAATAAGATTTTATATTATTCTATTTTAGATAAAATGTATAATATGAAAAAATTATTAAAACATTTGAAAAAATTTGAAGATGGGCATATAAAAATAATTTCTATGGAATTAGAGAAATTTGAGAATGGTCTACAGGTTGTTGATAATTGTCAAACTTTTGAAACAAAAGATGAAAATTACTTACAATCAATTTCTTCAGAAGAATCGTCTTTTATCAAAAGGCATCATTATAAAAAAAAAATACAGTTAATTAACAGTGGATTATGTATTATCATAAATCAAATGTATTTTATGAAGGAGGTATTACTATTTTAATTAGTGATGAAAATATATATATTCTATATTTTTATCTTTTTAGTATGAAACACGATTTGGAACAAGAGCAGATTCTATTAATCTATCTGAAACATTTAAAACCTTTGGGTTCAAAGTCGAGATACTTCAAAATCTAAAGAAAAATGAAATGTTAGAGAAAATAAAAAACATTTCGAAAGATTATGGTATTAAGTATGATTGTTTATTTCTCTGTATTCTAAGTCATGGATACAAAGGTGAATATATACAACAATAGGAATTTTTTTGAAGCATTTAAACTTTTTTCTGTTTTCAAATATTATATAATTATTATGAAAATATCTTAATAGAATAATCGTGATAAAATTATATTATGCTATACCTTTAAGGCTTTTGCTCATTATTATTATCTTAAATTGACATCAGAAGTAAAAAAAACAATAAGAATTCTTGTAAATTACCTTTAAATAGAAATATTTTTGATTAAACAATATTTGCAATTGATAGAATAGATTTATAAAATTATATAATATATATTGAAAACCATTTACTTATTTTGGAGAGAAATTAAATTATATTTATTTCTGTATATTATTAATTTGAACACACAATTTGAAAATTTGTTATGTGACTGTAAGTATAAAATGAAGAACTGTGATTGATTTTCTTATACCTTATGCATTCTGCAGCATTAAGCAAAAGTCTATGTTTATGTTCCATACTGCACACTTTATCCAAGAGTCGTCTTAGAATGTTTTCATATATTAATATATTTTGCAAGAATTTTTATTGTGTATTTTTAACAATTGTTAAAAATCACAGGCTGAAATAATAATAGTGAGTGAACAGGAGTTTTAAAATTTTTATTTATTTTTATTAATTAATTTATATTTAAGATTAATGTGTGATTAGTAAATGATGAGTTTATATTATAGGAGGCATAATTGCATCAGATGAGAAAGAAGTTTCTCTGGAAACAATAGAAAGGGCTCTTTGTTGTATGGAATTAAAAGATGTTATAAAAATTGTTATTATTCAAGCCTGTCAAGGAAAAACACGTGGTAACAAAAAAAAGCTATGCAAAAGTTAAAGTTATAATAAAAATATTTTGCCAAATTTAATATATGGGTTACACAATATATACATATATATTATAAAATATTTTAAAGATTTCAATGATTTTTTTGTGTTCATTGATGTCTTTTTTATAATTTTGAAAGATGCACAATATATTACAAAATTGCTTAAACATACTATACAGTTTACATTTATCAGATATGCTTCTATACATTAAAAGTGCATTCTTTTTACAATATACATACTATTAAATATATTAAAGAAGTATTATATAGCAGATTTTTCTTTTAGGAACTATAAGCAATTCTTTGACAACAGATGGTTTATATGATTCTTTTATACCCACAGAAGATATACGTCAATTTGCAAACTTTTTTATGTTTATGTCGACAATACAAGGTTTTCTATCAATACGTCATAAAGAACAAGGTAAATAGTTGGACTGTATTTTATAAAGATCTATATTTTTTCTTCATTTAGTAGGGTGTCCAGCAATTCTTAAATGTTCTTCAATTTTGGAATTTAAGTATCCTAAGAAACCTTTGCAATTTTAGAATTTTTTTTCATTCTTTTCTTTATAAAAAATATCGATAAAATAGCGATCTTGTTAGATCTTTATTCATTGGTCTTCACTTCAGGATCCTTAATAGTATATTAATGGTATATAATCTTATATATTTCCATTTTTTTTCAGGGTCATGGTTTATACAAGAAGTTTGTAGAATTTTCAAAACTTATGGGAATCAGTTAAGTTTTTATGATTGTATCAGAAAAATAATGAAATCTATTCGAGAAAAAAAAGGAACAATAGATGGGAATCAGATTGCACAATTAACAGAAATACGACTGGATCGTTTGGAATCAGACTTTCAATTAAAGCAAGTTATCTCTGCAGTTTAACTAGAAAGTAATCGTATATTATAAATATTATGTCTTATAAAAGTAGATATATTTAAATAAATAATTTATATATTGTTTGTTGACAAAAATTAATTTTAAAAGTTAAGGCTCCTGAGTTCATATTGAATTATGACATCAGAAGCTAGAAACGATACGTTAATTTTTATTACGTGCTATTTGTAAATAAAGCTAATTTGAATAAAATGAAATGATGAGATCATTTAAAACAATTGTAAAAATGAAGAATTCAATTCGGCAAAGCCAAATAGATCGCGACAATATGCATGAGAGACAGGTGTCGATATATTCTAAAAATTGATAGGGAGGAATTAGGAGATGAAAGAGAAATTGCAAGAATTTCGATGGAAGGATCAAGAAGGAAGGTAATCTCGAGTTGATAGGATTTCGAACCAGTATATATAATAAGTATGCCACGAGTATCGTGCTCTGTACTGTCCCTATGCACACAGTCAAACCTAATTCAAAATTCTTAGGATGGGCGAAAGCAAATTTCTACTAAAACATGAGTACATTTAGCAAGTTTTTCTACTAGTCTTTCGCTTTATTGTCACTGATCCCACAATATTTTCAATAGAGGAGTTACTCTTCGCAGGGAATTACTCTTATTATTGTTTGAACATTTACGAGACATAACAATATATGTTATAAGTAAAATTATAAAGGGTGTCTTGGATTTACTATAGATAAAGATAAGTTCTAAAAGGTAAGTTCGTCAAAAAGTCGGGAAGATTGCTAAGAAGTTGATGAAAGAAAGAGATAAGCGAACGAAAAAAATTGTAACTCTTTTGTGGAGGGGGGGGGGGGGATAACGCGTGAATCGGATCTTAATCTAAAAGTACGCTAAGATGCGGGACTCTTACATTTGTGTGTTTTATCGAATGACGGATTTAAAAATATTTTTTAAATCCGTTGATTACCATGGCTATAGAATGGAGAAATTCGAGAATTTCTCTATTCTACAGCCTTTGTTGTATGACAAAAACGGATGAACGAATATCATTCTAAGTCTCAAGCAAATCTTTTTTTTATATATTTATTTGAATGCTCTCTGCATAATTTTATGAAAGATGCAAAAAATGGTTCAATTTATAGGATTGGAATTGAAGTATATAAAGTTTGACCGCTTAGCCTTTATTTCTTAATTGTTTGTGTTTTTCATATAACGGTCTTCATAAAATGATACTTTAATATTATTTGAATTACATTTATAAAAGGAATAATGGACTACTTTGAGTTTAATGTGATTATATTATTAAGGATAATTATTGACTATACATTTATATATAGGTTGATATCTTAAACTTTATTTTCATGACAATAGAAAAAATAGATTTTATATATATATTTTACAATTTAATTTTTCAATCTTAAATATTCCTAAATATATTTATAGTTATTATATATTGCTGTGTTTCATTGAATTGATACAAGCATCAGTTATAACACGTATTATAAAGAAATACAGAAACTCAAAGATAGACATGAGACTGAATCCAGCAAATAGTCCAAGTAAACCGCCAAATGATGCTGCAAATATTAATAAATGTTATTATTTTTATATATAATCTTATCGCGAATGAAAGGACACTTATTTAACGTGGTTTGAGTCAAAATGAAAGAATCTAACAGAAAATAAGTGCGCTTTGCTTCTATCTGCTTTGTAAAGCGAAAAAAGATGCTGAAATGACGGAATTATCAACATTACAGGTGCATGAATATCTTTGAATTGACAGAATACAATAAAAAATCCTGTTTCAAGATTGAAATAGACGCAAAATTAGAAGGTATTTGACTTTGTACTAAAAATGAAAAAAAAGTTAAAAAATTGCACTTTTTAGTTCATTGAACTGTCACTTGACGTAGACATTTTCTTAATATAAAAGTTCTACATAGCTTCTATGGATAAAATGATGTAATACCACTCATGATGACAGCTATACGAGCTAAACGTAAGTGAAGTTTTTAATTTTTTTTTTTCGATTTTCTCATTTCTGGAATTTAATGCTGCGAATGTTTTTTTATGTGTACTTTAATTCTATAAATATAATTTTGCTATCCGTAAATCCAATTCGAAAAATTATCGTCAAATGGAATTGATGGTAAAGTAGGGCAACTTTAAGATCCCCTTATTAGGGATTAAGTCGCTTCTCTAGGATTCACTTTTTTTCAGTCATTCTTTCATTTTGTATCAAAAGGCGTTATATGCGTAAGTATATTTCATCAAAATTCGTGGTGTATTCTAAATTCTCACATTTTATAAGATGTAAACACTTTATCTTACCAAAAACATTGCGCCAACTATAATTGACTGATCGTCGATATTGGAAAGCAACCAAATCGTTGAAAAATATATGTATTACACTATAATTGCTGGTAGTGTTACTGTAAAATTATAACAAGGAGTTTTTACAATAACATGGATCCAGATATGATAATGCTAAAGTCACGTTATTTCTTTCTTAATTAGTTGTTAAGAAGAAGATAACGTGTTCTTAGCATTTACCGTATTTGGATAAACGGTATTGCAAAAATTCCTTAATAATATATATATCATTAATTCATAATGTCATTATATAAAACATACAGAGAGAATACATTTTGGCTGTGTTCCGTTGTTCACTATGAGTATATGTAATGTAAACTATAGATTTTTAATACTTAAAATCCATAATTTACATTATATATTACAGATTTTCGATATTCGCAGCGAATAATGGATCGCAGCTTTTAATGTATACATATAACTATCAAGGGCATAATCAGTCTCTAACATTCTAAATTTCTGTATGATACAATGTACGTTTCATATTTTTTAATTAGTCGACATAATTGTACACAAATAAAATGTGTTCAATTGTGTCGTTATTTTATATCACTTCTAATATTAAATTTTTATATTTCATAATCATTTACTTTTCGAGGAGTAAGGGTATATCCAAACTTGCATAGCCGCATAAATAATATTCAATCACATTTCTCTTACAAACGCACGTAAAATGATTGGATAATTTTCTTTATGAATATGTTTATGCGGCAATTTGCAAATTTGTAGATATACCCAATCACTCTAATAAAAGGTTTCAAGATTACATTCAAATATGTTGAACACATATAGGTATGAGACCTTTTCTTTATTTCACTTTGAAAAAAAGAAACTAAGCAATGTTTACAAGTCGACACTGTGTATCTATCACGAAATCGATGAGGTCGTCGGTAATATGTAATTTATACAAAAATAATTCTTATTTTACATATTATTTAAAAGAAGTAAAATAATAAAATCTGAAATTGATCCATCGCGTAATTAAAAAAACTTATAAAAATAGCTCTTGAGAAAGGAAAGATAATAGACTAATGACAAGTGGAAAAAGCATAATGAAATTACAAGAAGTAAGTTACAATTAGAATAAATGCAATTCTATTCATACTTTAATCAAATTATCATTTTTACTCTTAACTGTACTTTAATATCTTTTTCTTAAACATTAATTTAAGGAACTGTAAGGAATTAATAATGGAGTTAAAATTAATGTTGTTGAATAAATATTGTTTTAAAATTAGTAAAAAGCATATCTGAAAGAAAATATATAATTTAATGCTTTATATATGTAATTAATTATTTCTTTTACCCAGGGCTTTTTGAGAAACTGACACCGTTATAATAAACAGTATTATCGAGAGTTCCGAAGGAGCTTTCAATAGGATAATAATACAGAAGGCAATCCGGTATACATCCACAAGGTACTTTATTTACATCATCTAATGTTTTTGGAAAATTTTGTTGTTTTTGATTCATGTCTGGCCATGAATTATCGAAAAATGCTGTAAAAACATTAATAGAAATATTAAAGAAAAATTAAAGAAATACTTTATTATAGTATTTTGGAAAGCCTTGGGAATAAGTTTACAAGAATGTACAATAAAAAATGAGGGTGTTTCATTAAAAATATTTAATTTGATCATTAAAAAAATTCGATTTGACTTACATATGACATTGCAAACTCTCAAAATCAAACTCTTATCACCGTTAAATACATTTTATTTAGTTATACGTTTAATATATATATATATTTTCTTCAAGCATTGAATATCCTTAAGATTACATGTCCTGGTACCTAATGTGATAATAATTTAGTATTTATATATAAAAAAATGTAATGCTTATTTATAAAGCTTATTTATGTATAAAATTAAAAGCTCCAAAAATTTAATTACTTGTATATACATGAAAAAAAAGACAAAGTCTAGAAAACATATCTAATGCATTAATTAACTTTAAAGAAAGGCTCTAAGAATGTAAATTCAAATATTTCAATATTAAGGCTATTCAAACCGCGCTAGGTGTCAATGCAAATTTATATACATAAGACAATAAATCAACGATTATTTAAACATGCGTTTCGACTCTTATGGTTGTTCTACAATGTGCTCTTTATTTCCTGTTTCTTGCTTTTTACCTTTTGCTTTTTTCCTCTTTGTGATCGTTTTATCAACGATTATATTTCTTGATATGTGTTTTCTTTTTCTTCTGAAGTCCATTAATATTTATCTCGAACAACAGAAAACCCAAAATGGAATAAGAAGCAGAAAGGTAAGATACAATAAATAGCAAAAAATAAGAAACAGGAAACAAAAAACACATTGTAGAACTTTATAATTCTCACTTCCTCTCGTTGCAATCTTTCTGCAACTCTTACATTCTCGCATGCGTTAAAGACATTTTATTAAATAATTATTATATAGTATATTCGACGATTATATAGTAAATGTAGGAGTACAACAAGAAAAAGAGATTGCACGAATAAAATAATATGTGTAGATTCGCAATGGATGAGAGAGGACAATGGATTGGAAAGAGAACGTAGGTAAGGAAAGAGACAAAAAGAATAAAACCCCCTTTCCCAGACCCCTCGCTTTGCCCCTAGAACCCAATGTCTGTTACGTACTTCTCCTCCCTTGTGACCGGATGTGTGTCACACATACACACCACATATACATTTACGCATTAACACATAATGAATTAAAATCTTCATAATTATTCTACTAATGAATAAGTTTCCTAATCAATAAATCTTATTAAAATAAATAAATCTTCTTTTTAAAATAAATCTTTTTTATTCTATCTTCTGTTATTGGTGAATAATAAAATAAAAACGAAAAATAGAATAATCTTTAAAGGTTGATTTTATCCCTTTAGGGTGAATTCAGGTAATAATTTCAAAAAAATTATTTATGTTAGGATATCTTTTATGTATCATCATAGTTTCACAATTTTTTGAATTTCCGAGTTGATCTTTTCTTATCATTTAAAATGGCAAATATGTTTGGATACAGAATACCAAGTCTCTAATGCCTACTGTACACTGAACGCGATGGACGATAAGCAATATTCTATGAAAGCTTTGCTTTTTCTGCTTCGTAATGATGTAAAGCAGAGTTCTCATTGGATATTGCTCATTGCATCCGATATACAGTAAGTATAAGTCGAGTACAGAATATCAAGACTTAATCATCTAAAATGATTATTTTAAACATGATCTTTCGACTATTAACGTTAATTTTGTAATTATCATTTTTGCAATTTAGGATATTCTCTTGTAAATATATATATATATATATATATATATATATATATAAACGTCAAATTATGTTAAATTATTAATGCACTCGGCAACTATCTTCAATGTTAAACGTTCAATTGGGAATATTTCGACAATGCATAAATTAACAAGCCATTATATTTATATAAGGTATTTCCTGTAACTTGATCATTTAACATATCTCCGTTATTTTTGATGATATGAGAAAATACCACATTGGGATGTTATTTGATTGGGATGTTATTTTATTCGAAGGAGCACGTTTTATGATGAGCAAAAAATTTTTTTCAAGGTCATATTTTTTGAGACTTTAAGATTACCTCCACTTTTTTAAATGGATTATATGATTTTATGATTTTTTAAAGAATTGTATGATTTTTTTACATAATATGATTCCTCTAATTATTCTCAAAACAAAATAATGAGATGAATAAAAAATGATGCAAAGAAAGCACATAGTTGCTTTAAAAATATATATATGCAAAATGGATAATTTTTAAATAAGCAATTATGTGTTTTTTCCATCAATTGATTCATCTCATTATTTTGTTTGTAAAGGTATTAAGATATTATTAAAAAATTAATAGTTTACGAGTTATTTAACATTTTATTACGTCAATATATGCCAAAATAAGGTATAAAATATCTCGTAAACTAATTTTTATATATCACTACCTTAATACTTTTATATTCAAAATAATTAGAGGAATCAGATTGTGTAAAAAAAATCATACAGATTTATTTAAAAAAGTGGAGATGACCTTGAAGTCTCAAAAAATATGAATTTGAGAAAAATTTTTTGCTCATCATAATATGTGCCCCTTCGAATTGAATAAAATCTTCTGTGGTATTTTCTCATATCATCAAAAACAATGGAGATATTTTTAATGATTAAGTTACTGAAAACACTTCGTATAAGTGGATAAATCTTACGATTAAATAAAACAAAACAAATTATAAACATTTGTAAGTGTAAAAAATTTTTTTATATGAACAATGATTTTCGAATTAGTTATTATCTGTTTTTGTATTTATATAGTCTGTTTACTTACTGTTTTGTGGAAAGTAATAAGGGATGCAACCGCATTTTGCTCTTATGATACTAGCTCGACATTCTGCAAGACAATTGTGATATGAGTATGCCGTGAAAGTTAAATTCCTCTCTTTGACATTTGCATACAGCACTTTGTCAGCCTCCTCACTAAATATGCATTTTCGCGTAGAAATTTTCAAGTCCTTCACTTCGGATTTGGAATACATTTCCGCTGGATTGATGGTTACAAAATGTTGACTGTTTAATCGTACTAATTGAATTTCAGCATTAAAATCTGGATAGTCAAATGAATAATGTATCATAACCTGTAACAATGTATAACATATTTAGTTAATAATTTCTAACGAAAAGAATAAATATTCAGGTATGTAGAATATAAAAAGTTACATGATGAAATTTATTGTCCATTTTTTTTTAAGTTATAACGGATTATTAGGATTTTTCCATTAACAAAGGAATACATCCGTTTTAAACGATTTGGAAGTTCTCGCCAATTGTTGGTTCATCCTTACTCAATTTTACTTAATTTGAAAATTACGTAGTTATAAAAATTATTAGTCATTATTCGGATTAACGAACGCGCCAATAACCTTGACATATGTTATTAAGATCATAACTCTGAGTGATTTTCAAAAAGTTTTAGGTGCTGTTTGTTTAAAAGTTATTAATAAATAAAGTTTAAAAACTGTCTTAATTCTGCTATAAACTGACAGGCATATAACTTTCCATGCAAAAGGAGTTTCACCCCACATCTTCCTGTCACAGGGCATACGACTTTACAAGCAAAGCGACTTCAACCTCACCTTCCCCTTGTTATGGGGCGAACAACTTTCTATGCGAAACGAGGTCTACCTCCTCTGCCGTTTGAGAAGGAAATCGGTCGCCTTTTGGTTGAGAGGAGAGGTGTGATGGAGTTCATTTTACGTGGAAAATCGTGCCTTGGCAGGAGGAAAGATTGGGTGGACTTTTTTTTGCGTGGAAAGTCGAACACTCCTAGATAGGAAGGGTATAGGGAAATTTTTAATATTGTATATGGTAGAAATAAAACATTTTTTAAATTTTATTTGTTAATAACTTTTGAACAAACAGTGACAACCACCTAAAACCTTTTGAAGGTCATCAGTATCACGACCTTCACAATATGACAACATCAATATCAAGGTTAAGGTCGTCGGTGCGGTGTCCATTATAATTCGAATAATTACTTTTTTTTATTAGAATATAATCATAATCTTTTTATTATGTAAAAAATTTGTTTTATGTAATAGAATTTTTTATTACATATAAAAAAATATCTTTTTTCATCATTTGAAAGAAGATTTGCATTGGAAAACTGTAAACTATTTTTTTAATTCTAATAGAAAGAAACAACCAAAAAATGTTTTGAAATCGAGTCGATATCAATTCCATTATTATATTTCTTAATGTACCATAATGTATGCGCCAGAATAGCGATATGTAACTTTATCTCTAGAGCTGAAATGTGAAAAATAAGAACTTTTGCATGTGTATATGTACATACATAAAAATTGTCACTTTCCACATTTTCGCTCTAAAAAAAAGTTACGTATTACATGATCACTACCTAGGCTAGTCGATCTGCGCCATGTCGGTCCGTGATGATCAGTCACTCGCCAGTGCCACTAGACGAAAAACACGACGTTGCTGGCGCTTGCAAGTTGCAAGTTTGCTATGCTAGCAGCATGGCATTTACGCAAGGGCTCATACTAGCTCCTTATTTAAATTTTTATCAGGGAGGAAAAAAATAAGAATTGAGTATAATTAAAAATTGATTACCTTTATTCCATACGCTCCAATAATTGTAGCGTAATAATCATTTGGTTCGGAATTTACTACTATGGTCATACCAGTCTCAAATCCGCAAGCGGCAGCTCTTCTCACACTTTAATGTTAAGAATTTATATTAATTAGAAAATATAATGTAATATGATTATTTGTAGAATGCAGAGTCGGATTTTGGTATTTATAAGCTTTTAATGCTTTTTATTCCGATATAAGAAAAATAAAATCTTTTTTTGTTTTTATCACAAATTAAATAGTAAAATAATTTTTATCTTGTAATTTCTTTTTCTTTGTTATATAAAACATTTCTTTGTTCTATTTCCTAGTTTTTGTATAAACTGAAAGATCTTTTATAAAGCTTAAAAATTCTTTTTCCGCTCTGCAAAAATAGTGTTCATACTTCTTGAATGTCGTTGTATCTGGAAAAGTATAATAATTGAAACTGCAACATAAGCCATCTAGTGATAAACTTTGCTTGAAATATTTATCACATTGATCAATTCTACCTTTCCATTTACACATTGTCAATAAAGTACTACAGTTTTGTGTTATCTGAAAGAAGTTGCTATTAGCTTTTGTAGTACTAAAATGCGAAACAGTTAAATATATGAATACATTTGATAACATAGTTATTTATACAACATTAAACAATTTTTTTCATAGGTGATGTTTCATATAGGCTTCTTTTCATAGATTTATGAATTTGTAACGAGAAATGCTCCAGCGTGTCAGATTTATAGAAAACCACGTTAAAAACGCGTTTCTGTTATTTTTGTCTACCGGCAGTATTTAACGCAACATGCAGCTTTTGACGCGATAATCTTTGTCCTTTTGCTAAAAATGATTTAAATGTCAGAGCCGAAACGCGTAGAGCCGAAAAGCAAAATGTTATAAGGTTTTAAATAATTGACTTATTGATAACGAGTAAATGTCTTATTAAAAAGATATTAATTTGCGTACTTCTTACAACTTCTTGGCTATTTCGATAGCCTCCTTTTATTTTAATTTGTTGAAGTATCGGGAATCCTTTTTTATATTATTTATTCGAGAATTTTGTTGACATACATATATGCGCATAATAAATTGTTTTTATACATACATACCAAGTCCATTACTTTAAAAATGGTCAAATGGTTATCATCTATAATGTCTTGTAGATGAGTAAGGTTTCTTTGAATATCATTTCCGAATATTCCTGGTCTTAGTAATTCGTTCATTAGTCGCATTTCTTGAATTAAATATTCTTTCGAGACATTGGTTGGTGTTTTTCTATAATATGAATAAACATGATAAAGAGGTAAAATGACTGTAGTATGTAGAATTATGCAATATGAATATAAAGAAAAATTAATTATTTGCGAAGTTATTGAATATTATTATATATATATTATATAAAACCGTAAAAGGCTAAATACTTACAAATTTTCAACGAACTTTTTCGTTAAATTATAAGATATGCGATTAATATCGCACACAGTTATTGCGGGAAATGGATAATTCCAAATTCCATGATGTGTTGATTCAATAACTGTCAAAGTTGGATGGGTAGCGTAATAATTCCAAGCCATTCTTATTAAAACAATGGCGCAAACTAATGACACGAATACAACTATCGCCCAAATAATTCTAT
>NW_011627155.1:172449-192842 GCF_000204515.1 Acromyrmex echinatior
CACGCACGCACGCACGCACGCACGCACACACACACACATACACACACACACACACACATGTGCACTGTATAAAAGCGCTATATAAAAGAGGAGAGTTAATTAAAAAACCCTAATATCATGTATAAAAATTAAATCAATGTATGTTTAAAACAACATTTATTATATATGTATTACATCCACGGATGTATACCTTATATAAATTTTTTTCACCATTTTTAGTTCGTTTTTAGCCTGCAAACGGTGTTTGAGTGATAAAAACGTTCATTTCACTCAATGAGTATGATCCCGTTTTTATGTTGCAAACAGGAATTTTTCCGTAAAAATGATGGTTAAAACCGATTGCACATGAATATATCCGAGTGATAATAACGTTTACATTATAAATATTTTTGAGTAAATATGTATTGTTTAAATTTGAAGAGTAAAAACGTATCTTTAGCTATGAGTATAAAATCGTTTAGCATTCACAATTATTCACTTTGCGTTTTGAAATTTGAAATTTAACCCATATTCTTTATCATATCTCATTTTTTAAATTTCATTATTTTCACACTTTTCATTTTTTGTGAACACTGAAGTTAGATTTAAATTTTGAAGATTTTTTATTAATTGGTTATAGAACTAACATATTCTTTAAGAGTGCTGCAAGATAAAAGTTTTAATATATATTTACGACGAAGTAATTTTAAACGACTACTAAATTTTTAGTTTAATGTCCGTTTAAAATTAAATTTTTAATTATAAGAAACAGGTATATATTAGGTGTTGGAATTAATTCGTAGCGTTTTACAAGTGATGGGAAGTACTTTCATTAATGTATTTTTTAATGCTCATGTGAAATAAATAACATTCTTTCATTAAAAACGCTACGAATTAATTCCAACACCTAATATTATCTAGTTTTATAAAAAAATTGAGCTTGAAGAAAAACTAATAAATTGAAAGAAATTTATTAATTAACGTATATAAGTATTCCCTTTATATTAATAATCTCGTTGTTACCACGCGCTCATAATCGAGTCTTACGCGATATCAATCATGAGTTCGAAATTTCCTCTGTTGATTGAGACAGACTATTAAAAAATGCATAAATACATGTGTTTGAAGAAAAAATAATTCTCTTCACATGTCTCTTGAAAAATTTTTTACACCTAGTACATATTTTTATTCGAAAGTATTACATTTTAAGAGTGTCACCCTAAAAGTTTAACTAAAAAAGTTTAAAAAATGAAGAAGTTATGATTTTTTTACATTATAATTCGCTTTTTTTATGTATACGTCTCCAAGAATTTTTTAAACATATTGCTATTTGGTTTGTAACATTACCATTAATAAAATATTTTACATTTTATAATGCTCAAAGTATATTCTATATTTTGTTCAAATAGATAGTTTTAGAATCAGCATCAATTAGCTAATTTGATCAAGTGTGATAACTATTGAAACACCTTTTTTGATAAGTACTAAAAAGTATTGAAAATATAAAAAGTTTCAGTCACATAACATCTTGATAAATTATCTATGTTATATTTTATTTATCAATTTACATTTAAAATTACAACATTAAAAAGTTTATACATACCGCTCTGTTTTGGAACGTTGAGTTTGGCTGATGTATTTATAACCATGTAATCCAGTGTTATTGCAAAATTCGGTGGCTTGCCTTTTTAAAATATTCCAACATTTAGCATTTGCGATTGATATTTTATGTCGAATTTGTGTTCTACTTGATTTCATATTTAACTCGATTATAAATGAATTTTAATGTTACAAATTGCAATTGTCAATTGTGCCGAGAATAATGTTACACGGAAGAACACAAATGGAAAGATGGTGTTTTCTTCTCGCGAGTATGTTAGCGTGTTAACTGTTATACATCGGACAGAGTAAATAGCAAAAGTATATAGTAATAACACATGCGATGTGACATAAAAAATTTATTCGACTTTTTATTGATTGGCGCATGATAATTTCAACTTTCCTAGTCGCGATTTTATCCATGTATAATTAATTATTAACCGATGAAAATGTTAAAGCACATTTAATGCATACATTACAGATTCTCGTGCTACTTGTCATTATTGCTCTTTTAAATTGCAATATTTCGTTTACATTTCGCTATAATGATACATTTGCCTGATACCAATGAATATTAACGATAATAGTGTACAGAGAAAGGATGTGTATTGAGCGCTGTTAAATGCTACCATTAAAGTATATATAAATATATGATTTATATGAAATTAACTTTATATAGTTTTCTGTAGAAAAAACTGATTATTTTTTTTTATCTTTGTAGAGCGATCCGGTTCAATCTTGTCACGTAATTATTTTCAATTTAATAATAATTTAAAAATGTATTGTGGATCAAAGTTAATTCTTTGCGAGAAGAGGGTGTTCTATATTCTATAGCCAATGTAATTCTACAATTGCTTTTAAGATTTAAGAAAAGGTTACTGCTATTTTTTCTTTAAATTAAAATATTTTTTATTTAAATTTGTAATTTATGCACGATAAATTTAACGACATTTATAATATACAAAATTATTTCAGATAAAATTTTAGTACATGCACTGATAATACAATTAAAATTAAAATACTTATCAAAATTACGTATATTAAATTTTAAAAATATTTAAAAAATATATTACATTCATTCTTATAAATATTAATATTTATATTTAATATTTATATTTAATTAAATTATATATAATATGAAAGTTTTGTTTATAACATTCTATTTTTATTGAATAACTCAATTTTTTGTATAAATTACTTTAAGTATACTTATACAATAAACAAATTGACAATATTTTATGTATTTCCATATATTTCCATTTAGAATATTGATAAAATCGTACTGTTTATTAAAATAATTTTTGGTTTATATTTTAAACCATGAATAAATTTCTTGTCATTTGTAAGTGTAAATAATCTGTAATTTTTCGTAATCCGTTTATATTATTTAAAAAGTTAGTGTTGTGCATTCTTACATTATAATACATAACTCATAAACATGAAATGAATATCTAGTTATATAGAAAGTTTAGAAATAATGAAGAAGCATTATTTACAATTGCTTTATGTTCAAGATTATTTCTTTTATTCTTATGTATTATATAAGAATTAAGAAGATTCTTTGCCTTCATAATGCAGTATTAACATTTTCACTACATGTATAATTACTCAAAATAATCATCATCAAGAAATATATTAGTGAATCTTTATCGAATCTGGTTACCCAGAGTAATGACGTGTGCATAAGCAACGATGTTCCTGTGGTGTTTAGTACTTTATCTACCTCCTCGAAGTTATTAATGACTCTTGCTGAGTCAGGCGGCAAAACGAGACGCGGACTATAGCATGACAAGCGACACCTTCAAAATTTAATATTCACGCGAGCGAAGATAGTCGCTTCTGATCGATTACTTACAGAACCTGCTACTTATAGGCTTCTTGTCGAGTGTATGTATGTTTAACTCGATATATTATTGAAAAATTTTATTCCTAACATCCCTCGACATGCTAGTAACTAGTGAATCGAGTGTCTTCACGATTATAACTTTATTAGAACGGACATCAGACATAAATGACTGGATAATAAAAGAAATTTGAAAATCGATTTGAAGGAGATTGAAATTTTACGAAGAAATAATCGCACTAGTCTGCATAGTAAAGGTAACATATCATGGTTTTTTTAGCTGAATCACAGTCTTGATAGCCCAGGCGTGCTTTGTCGTGCTTAGCAATAGGGGTTACTCGTGTAGATCCCATGAACGAAAATTCATACTCAGATATCGTCCACTTTTCAAGGCGTGCAGTATGGATAATTTACTGACTTCGTACAACATAACACGAGACATTCGCCACTGTACTTTGAATAATTCCCAAGTAATACACAGCGTCTATAAAATGTTAAAAAAGTGCTAAAAAAAGTATATAAGCGCTTTTTTTAACGCTTTGCAGGCGCTGCTGTGCTACTTGGGTTCAAGCATCGATTCTGCCGCTGGATCTCCCACAAGGCAATTGTTATTACGCGCTCGTGTTAAAATTAATTCGTGACGAGCGTTAATTACCACATGTTTTGTAATCCTCGCAAAAGCTTAACTACAACGTTGAGCGACATGCAAAAATTAGAATATCCGTCATCTGTGATTAGATTTTTTGCTGTATATTCACTTGGGATTAATCTCCAGTATTATTCATGGTCTGAGTGTTAGATGAAAACCATTCATAGCCTTTTAAGATATTGATTATTCTAACGTTTTCGTTAAACATAAACGCCCGCACATAGTTATTTCCAAGCATTGCTGTATTTTCTTTCGTTTCCTTTGTCACCAATCTTTCTTCGACATAGAGAACATTTTCACGCGGTAACATGGTAAATCCTGCTATTGTATGAATGTCCTTATTTCATCGCTATGTCCAAATGGTGCATTGACATATAGAACGGTGGATTGTATGTATGAAATTCGAACTTAACGATGCAATCAAGTCTTAAAAATTGGCTCGCCTCCAATATTCAAGATATCAGATATGTTAAATATTTCATATGACAACGATTATAAAAATTCAACGTTCGATGCAATCAGAGTTTTTTTCTATTAAACGATCGGATATTTTTTTTATCGTCATACCTCTGGTAAAAATTATCTTGTCTGTTTCGCTTACTCATTCAGAACAACTCACGTTATCGTATCACTTTATTATTTTCAACTTCATACATGCAATCTAACAGTGATTTTCTCTCTGTAAAAATTGAGCAATGTTGAGCAACATTGTAGCAATGTTACAATGTTACCACAATATTATTGAAATATTTCAAAATATTTCTTGCTTATTGGACATCTATCGTTGCAATGATTTACATTTTATAAAATAGCACAATACACGTGCTTGTTTAAATTGCCTAATTCCTTTTGTTTTTTGAAACTGTGGTGCCTTTGACACTTTGGCGCTCTAGCACTACTTCAGAAGCAAAAATAGGTAAACGCGCTCTGATTTATAATAAGTATAAATAATTTCTATAAATATACATTAATGATGAATATAAATAAGTGTTTTATAAGTGCATCTGAGATATGTGTAAAAGAAAAATTTATATATATATATATATTTGATATTACATCGTTGATTTGTTGTAAAATATAAGCTTTTCATTTAATACAATATGTGAAAAGCGTTGTATGTACTTATCATTGTATGTACGTGGGGATAATTCAAAATATAAAATGGGGCACGGGATTGCGGTAAGCATATGGTCAGCCCCGGCCCAGTATAAGATCGAATAATGTGTGGATAACCCGTGTTCTCTGCCCATACGGCAGCAACGAACAGGCCACCACGAACATGCGGCTAAAGAATGAATATTCAACAGTAAACACCGGTAACGCTTGTAAAGGGAAGCAGAAAGGGTTTAGAGCTGCTGAGCACTCGTTGGTCGATCCGATGCAACGGAGAACCGACGAGGTACCGTGACTTGTACGGACCTCGCGCGCACCAGCTGAGAGGGATGTTGTTTACGATATTACATCTATAATACCAGTCAAGTGGCCAACGTCCGGTCACATCGCCGTAATCTCCTCTGCGCCAGGACCCTCGGCTCTTGCCCAGATACAGCACGTCGCACCGAAATTATAATAATGTTCGCTGTAGTCATGTGCACTACCGCCGCATTAATGCCTTTTCTCAAGCGTTTTACAAATCGAATATCATGCACATGGAAACTTTTTGCGAGTCGTCACAAATTGCATACATTTATCTAATTTCAAAAATTAAAATATCTTAATTCTAGTCAAAAGATTTTTTAAGTTTAAAAATTTTTAAAAAGTTTTTTCTAATTTTTATAATCAAAGATATTGTATAATCAAAGATATTTCTGGTTGGGCATAAATATAATGTTCATTTCCACACAACAATTTTATTTTTAATTGAATTTTATTTATTATGCATATATATAAAGGGTGGATCATTTTTAATTTATCCAGTCGATTTTCTCAAAATTTGTAAGTTTAAGACAAAAAATTTTAAAAAAAGTTTTAAAGGGGATAGAAGGGAATAGTTTCAAAGGGGAAAGAAGTTGGTGACTTTTTTTAGCTGATCTTGGGAAGATCTTTAATCGCGTCGCCTCAAAAAGACAAGTTTCTACTTGTACTAGCTATTACGAAGAATATCACTAAGGCCTCGGTGGTCTAATGATGAGGACGCTCATACGGAATGCAAGAGATCCGAGTTGGATTTCCGACTGAAGTAATATTGTTTGCAATAAAATTATTTACAGATTTTGGTATTCAGCATCATTAAGATCTTTCTAAGATGCCTGAGAGCATCAAACTATTGAATTGTTAATAAATTTAATTTGTGATATTACTATATAATAGTTCAGTCAGGCGTTTCAAGACTTAAGTCTTTTCGGCACGCAGTTTAAAGGACTACACAGTATATTTATGTAGTACATAAATATACATCGAATTATCTTAGCACTTAAGATAATTAGTTTCACTCCATCTCGACCGTTAAAGATTTCGTTCCTTATTTGTTGTGTAATCATATTTATGGTCTTAAAGAAATTCCTTCAATATTGTTGTCTTTTAAAACATTTAATTATAATATAAGAAAATACGGATTAATTTTAATAATTGAGTTATAAATTTTTTTTAAGATTAGTATGTTTTTAACAAAAAAAAAAGGTAAAGGAACATCGTACTTTATATTTAGTATAATCTATCAACTTGATTAAAGGTAGCCCCGGAGAGGTATAAATCCGTGCGATTTCCATGCGATACATTTTGGGTAATGTTAACGTTGGTGGTACTAAAATTTTGAAGTTTCATAACTCGAGAAGATCTCGACTAAAAAGGATCTGTAACCAATATTTTGAAAATGTCTTGACGTCAGCTATGCAAGATAGTAAGATGTTAGCTATGCAATAAAAAATATGGGTTCCCATCTAAAAAATTCAAGTAGATCCATTTAAAAAATTCAAATGACATGATGTCACGTAAGATTAATCACATGTGTCTATAAAATGTATTACTTGACCCCAACAACTTTTGTTTGAAACATATTTCAAAATAATCACTTCCCTCGTTTTAAATGGAGTGTACGGATGATCTAAAAGCATTCGGTATATATCTACACATTGTGTCCGGTAAAGACCATAACAGTGCTTTAAGGGTAGATTTCTAAGATCATTTTGAGATGAAAATCTTAATACTAGAATATCACACTATAACAGTTTTTGAATTATAAGCATTTAAAGTTATCGAATCATATCATTTAAAGTTCACGCATTCAGATATGGTAGTCAAATGCCAACGCAAAATGCCAATCACACCTAAATGTGCGAACTTTAGATGATATGATTCGCAAACTTTAAATGCTCATAATTCAAAAACTTATATCGACATTCTAATATTAGGATTTTCGTTTCAAAGTGATATCAGAAATCTATTCTTAAGCTTTATTACAGCTTTGCCATAGTATGTATGTATACTCTGTATGTACATGTAATATGTACACACACACACACACACACACACACACACACACACACACACACACATACGCACGCACGCACGCACTAAATATATCTTTAGACGTATTTTGCAGTCAACGCAGAATTTAAAAAAATTAAAAATAATTCCATAAAATCGCTATTATGTAGCAATCGATATTATGTGCGCTAATTTTATATGTATAATTAATACAATCATGTTATCAATGCCGACTATTTGCTGTAAAAGAACAAACTAGCCAAAGAACAAACATCGTCATGGAAGGGATTCGTTGTTTTGATTCTGGCTATTATAGAGAAGACATATATCACTGATTCATCCCCATTGCAATAGTTAGGGTAGTAGGATGCTGGGAGGGCTGAATTGACATGTAGAATTTATTACCTTACTCGATATATATGATTATTTAAATCTTTTTCAGACTTTTTGTCACATTATTCAACATTATCGCTAATTAAGCATTTAAAATTATTATTCAAGCAAATTTTCTTCTCTAGTTAATTCTTTTTGATATATTTTATATTATTTTAAATCATATGTATAGATTTCTACATTACGTGTATTGAATAGCTATCTGCCGAACTTGAAAATATTTATTTTTATTCTCTCAAATAAAAAAATATTTACATTTAATAATTGTTTAATTAAATCAAACATGGAACTGTGTATGGTCACAAGATTTTACGCAAGTGAGATGCTTATACTAATATAAAATTATATTAATATCTAAAATTTTAATAGGAGGTAATCCCGTGCAGGATCAAACTTGTCTAAACTTATTATAAACTAGTAGTTTGATATTTGTAATGTCATTTCTATAGACCGACAAATACCTTCATAAATTAGATATACATTATTGATATATTATGATATTTTTTTATGTATTGATTGTACGATATATTATATGTATACATTATTACACATAAAAACAATTAACGATTTAAACTGAATAATGACGCTGCGATAACTGATCTTTCACGATTTTTTTCAATTGATTACGAGTTTGGAGGATTCTTATTTTATTGTTATTATCTGTGAATCTTTATATAATCTACCATTTTCATATTTGTATAAGAAAAAGTATGTTTATATTGAGTTCTTTCAAGATAATTTACAAAAAATTATTCATAAATATTATTTATTAGATTTTTAAAAAAATTAGATCTTTCTCTGTAAAAAGAAATGATTATTTATTAGAAGTACGATTCAGGTACCTAATGGTACAATTTAATGACTCAGTCTCTAAATCGTACTGAAAATTACTTTTTTAAAAATCTGATTTAAATAATTTAATGATCTTTATAAAAATGTTTTGTTTTATTGCCAATGAATCAAAGATTTGATATAAGTAAAGGAATATTCTTATTTCTTCAATAATTTTGTTTAAATATTAAGTAAAATATAGGCGATTTTTCCTTACATTGCAAATTTTATGCAAACAATAGAAATGATCTCTCTCTCTCTCTCTCTCTCTCTCTCTCTCTCTCTCTCTCTCTCTCTCTCTTATATTTGCACATATCCAACACACTTGTTCTATACTTGAACTTACACGTATATCTTTTCTGTATAAGTTTACTTGTATTTTATCAGAAATATAATTTGATAGAAATAATTTATTATCTCTAATTTTTCTATATTTAAAAACAAGTTCGGGGTTATAGGTATATTATCAGACTAAAAAATTTCCTTATGAATATTGCTTTCGCTCGATGTATGTGAAATCACCTAAGTTCGTGGATTGAAACGAGAGGTTGGATTTTGTTCGTGACAAAAATATTCGAAGCACAAGGGTGCATTTCACGCCTAATTTCTCATGAATTCCATGCTGAATATTCTTCGTTTTCGATCTCATGCGGGCCACGTGTCATTTATCTCACAGACATTGGGGAATTCTCATCACTTGCAGGTGGTTCTCATTTCAATAAAATGCGAATTTATATAAATACTAACAAAATTTTTTACAAACTTTTTTTCTAAATCTTTTATTACAACTTTAATAGGAGAATAATCACATAAAGATTGAATGAATTTCCACACACGCACACACGCACGCGCGCACTCATTCACCCATCCAGAATGTACGGCTGGAATTTTTGACGCTAGAGGCACTGTCGAGCATGATAAGGTGCGTTCGGAAAACTACTAATGTCAAACGCAATCATTTTCTGCATTTTGCACTCTTTACACTCCGCAACTAGGAAGCAGAATAGCGATCATGTAACTAACTTTTTTTCTAGAGCAAAAACATGAAAAATGAAAATTTTTATGTGTATACGGATATACACATACGTACAAAAAATTCTCACTTTTCGCATTTCCGCAGGGAAAAAGTTTCATGATCGTTATCCAGGAGTGCGTTTTCAGAGAAAAGTATAAAAGTGTAAAATATTAATGCTCATTGTTATACGTTCATTGTTGTTGTTTAATAATTTAGTACTTTATGGTTAATATGTTAATTTATAGAACCTCAAAAACTGCAGCAAAGTGAACTAACAATAAATATAATTGGTTAAAAACTTTTTATATTTGTGTAGAATATTGCATAAAGAGAAAAATACACAATATACTTTTATGATGTACTTTTGTTCTAGATTAATAATTAGTCATTAGCATGAATGGCCAAATCCATTTTGAGAAGAAATACTTCGGTTAGTTTACTGTGTCTACTATATCAATATATTCTTTCTCGTCGGTGCTCGCTGCTCGCACACACGCGTACATACATACGTAACGCACACATGCGCAAACGTGGGCCCAGAAATTCATTAGGGGTATCTGATATTTCTGGTGGGTGCTTCGCGCCGGAATAAATCATACGTACGGGTGGTCGAAAGCATTTTGCCGGTACGCCGAGCTTCTTTCTCGGTGCACACGCGATCTATCCGTTTTATCTCGATCGTAACATGGAAAGGATAGGATAGGGTGGCGGAATACGCATGCGAGGGTGAGTGCGAGGATAGAAAAAAAGGGGAATGAAGAGAGAGAGAGAGAGAGAGAGAGAGAGAGAGAGACAAAGACAGAGAGATGGAGGGGAGAATGCGTGTAGCACGAGAATGAGAAAGAGGGTTAAACGTTCGAACGTGATCCCAGCTTAAACTGATCATGGACATCGAGCAAATCTCGTTACCAAACTCGACCGTCCCTTCATCGTCCTCCTCTATTTCTTACGCGCGGACATGTCGAAGGGTGGTTTATATATACTCGACTTGAGCAAGAGAACCATCTAAGGAGCTTCTCATTCCGCCGTTCGATCGAGTCAATCTTAGTAGCATTCGTGATCAACGAAGCGTGCCGCGACTTCCCATACCTCTATCTATATAGATTTGAAATTAATTTTGATATATATTATACGATTGAAAACTCACTCGCTTTGCTGCGTTTGATCATACTCGCAAAGGCAATGGACAAATCTTTTTCGAATATTGCTATTGAAAATCCGGCTGCCCCATAAGAGGACCAATCTCATTTCAACAAAAGATAATATCAAAACTTCGTGCTCGCATAGCAGGAGATTGATTTCGGAAAAAAAGAATCTTTTATAAAAGAAAGGAGAGAGAGAGAGAGAGAGAGAGAGAGAGAGAGAGAGACAAAAAGAGAACATAAAAAGAATGGCGATTCTAAATGTTGTATTATTCTTTTCCCAGCAAACGAAAATGAATTGAAATGGATTCAGATTTTCAGAAATATTGTATATAATATTCATGAATGTTAAAATGAACGCTTTTCAGTCCTGAATGCATTTTTATTCATTTATAGGAATTGCATGGAGCATATCTCTATGCTTTTCAATCTAAAAATAATATTAGCTTTTCTATGCACAACACACATTATGAATACTATTCGATTCAAAATTTTGAATAGGAAATACAGTTTTTCAATCCAATTGCATCCAATTGAATCTAATTGAATCCAATTAAATCCCAAAAAAGTATTTGCTATTTATATATATATAAAATACGCATTCGGATAGAAAAAAATTTCAATTCATTTTAATCCATTCTCATTTGCTGAGTTGTTCTAAATATGAATCAACAAAAAATAATACAGTAACGTAATTTCATATGTATGTAGATACATATGAAATTACGTTACTGTATTATTTTTAGTGAAAATATTAACTTTAAATTCAGCGAAATATTATAAATTATTAAGTATTATAAATATTATAAACAATATAATTATAAGTAATTTTATGTAATAAATTAAATATTTAATATGCGTATATATGTATATATATATGTACATACATATACGTATATTTATTTAACTTAATTAAAACAATCAAGAAAAACGAGCAAATAAGGTATTTAAATAATACCTAATAACTAATTTAATAAAAATTAATAACTAATTTAATAAAATAGTATACCTAAAATGTTTCGACTCACAGAACCTTCAATAGTTTATAGTTAAAGCATACAAATAATAAAATAACTTACACAAAATTTACATATTAACAAAACTTAAAAAATAAAGCGGTAATAAAAGGCCCAGTAATAATCAGACAAGTAGTTTCCGTTGATGTATGTATAACATTTGTGAATACTTAATCAAACCATGTGCAAATATAATAAATGTAAGCAGTTAACGTCAAAATACAATATTATAATCAATTCATGGTTTGACAGGAAAAGTTCCGTTAAATCCAAAAATTGTCAAAAATTAATTAAATAATGACGGTGTAAAACAAATATGTCAAAATTAAAGATTGAAAATGTCTGGTATTTTTACATGGTTATTACTTAATTAATTTTTGAGATTTACAAAACAGTTATTGTCTGAAACAATACGAGTTATTTAGATATCATACTCATTGTCAGTTATAGTTCATAATTATATTATCCACACTTTAAATAAATATTAGGTGTTGGAATTAATTCGTAGCGTTTTACAAGTGATGGGAAGTACTTTCATTAATGTATTTTTTAATGCTCATGTGAAATAAATAACATTCTTTCATTAAAAAACGCTACGAATTAATTCCAACACCTAATATATTTTTAAATCGGTAAATACTTATTGTAATCAAAGAATGCAATTTTAAAATTTTTGTTAGTAAAGCAATTATTACAGTAATTTCATAGTTGTCATTAGTTAGACAATATTAACATGTATTGAAAAAAAGCATTCATGAAATGCGAGAATATTACAAGCGTTCTCGAACTTATGAACGCTTTATCTTTAATCTTCAATTAATAAGCATTTTATTGGAAGTGTTTCTTTCTGTGTACAAAAATTTTATATAATTATACAGAAGAACCAGCCCTGATGACCTTGACTTTGTCATGATCTTGAACCTCCAACAGGTTTTAGCTATCGCTCGTTATTCGTTAAAAAGTTATTAACAATCAAAGTTGATAATTATTTCCCCATCTTGCGTGATAAGTCGGATGACTCTAGACGGGGAGGAGAGGTATAGAGTGAATCGACTAAGGTGTAGTATGACTTTTCACGTGAAGCGAGATCCTCCATCTTCCCCACTGCCAAGGAACACATGACTTTCTACGAAAAGGAAGTATAGGCTGGATCTCGCTTTGCGTAGAAATTCTAGGCAGATGAGAAATAGGTGGACCTCCTTTCGTGTAGAAAATTTAAATTTATTTACAAATTTTTAGTATATTAAGGTTTTCTTAAATTGATGCTAATTGAGCATCAAATTATTAAATTGCTAAATAATTGCTTAAATTATTAAATTATTAATTTGCAATATTACTATAATAGTTTAGTTGCATTTCGGAAAATCAATTCGGCGTGCTATTTAAGCTACAAATATGGTATGTAAAATAGTATGTAAATATGGTATGTAAATTTACATGGAATTATTGAAAGCACTTAAGATTCAGCTTCAACCATTATAGGTGTTACTTTTTTTACTTATGTAATATATATAATATCAATATGATGTGACTTTATTTCATTTAATTCTCTAGTTCCATAAAAATATATTAAAGCAAAATTGTTAAAAAATGAATAATTTAGGAATAATTTTATCTTAAATTATATGATATGAATATTAAAAAATTAAACGTATATATATATATATAATTCTTATAATTATATTATGTGATAAAATTTTATTTCTAAAATAATAAAATGAATCAATTTATGTAAAAAAGATTTATGTATAAATTGATGTAATTGCATATCAAGAAATATACAATAGCGTGTTTATAGTATAATCATTAATATGCATATTATAAAAAATCGAATTTACATCTTTCCAAGCGAGATTATAATAGATGATGCACATGAAGCAGTCGAGAAAGCGAAACGTGGCGGGAACTATCCTTCAAGAAGAATACATTTTCCTTTTGTTTCTCGTGGTTGGAATAAAAGGGGAAAAAGATATTCACATGTTAACGGGGAAAAAGTAGAATTCTGCGCAAAAGGCACGTCAAACCACGTTTCGTAGTTTCGTCGTTGGGGCAAGATCAGCCAGTTTAAAGGCAGAGAAAAGAAAGGTACATGTGAGGCGGCAGCATAAAGGGCCGTCTTGCAACAAGGCTAATTCGCATCACAGCCCTTCTCAGATCGACATATATCACGTATATAGCATTCGCCTACAGGCACGATTCTGGTGGAAATTCGTATACCTACTACGGCTTTTATACCTACATATGTCAGTCACGAAAAAACATAAACGTATGTAATACGGATTTTATAATATTAAGATAATCGAAAAAACTATACAAATAAATATGATGCATTTTTTAAATACACAGTGTAGCTAAAAAGTTTTAGAACTGAGCTCATAAACAAAATAGAAAGCATCGTAAATAAATTTGTATTATCAATTATTCTTCATACTATCCTTATAAGATTACACATGATTTGATGCACTCTGCTAGTCGCATTAGATCGTGATGGCAATCCATTGCTAGAATGCTTCGTAGCTCCTTCGTTATGTTATCCTGGATTGTTTTGATATTGTTTTTTCAGCTTCAATTTCAGCTTTAAAAACAAAAAATAATCTATCGATATCAGTGAGTATGGGGGCATGATGTAGAGCACGGTAACATTTTTTTTTTTGCCGAAAACTAGCAAATTACTGTTGTATTGTGAGACGGTGCATTATCGTGCAGGAACTAATTTGACTCCAGGGGAATGATTCACAAGGAATTCGTTCCTGAAGGACAAACAGTGAATACAGCATTCTACGGATATATAGGTAATGGATCGGTTGTTGAAGCACATCGCGCGTATGTATTCGGATTTATACGCAAACAAAAATTGATTCTTCCTACACAGTAATGTCTCGCAATGTAGTAGTAACTCGCCAATTTTTATATATATATATACGTTAATGAAAGGTTGAATGCATGTTTTCAATAAGAACAAGAAAGTATAATATATTAAATATATTAACGTACATGATTTGATTATAACGTAAACAGACAATTAGTAACACCTCTCAATGGAAAAAATGGTGTAGCACGTAAGGCAAAAGATCCAGAGTTTTCATTTCGAATCTCACTAAGATAAGTCGCAATAAAAAGACATGATATATATTATAGTTTAAATAAGGTATTTATAATGATCAAAGTGTCTCTCATTTGATTCAATTCACGATTGACACACGTCGGACTGACGCATTCTTTAAAGGATTCTGAAGCAATTGCAAATGATGTTATAAGCATAAAAAATGTATTCGTGCATATTTTTATTAGCGATTAAAACTTCCTAAACTAAGAACTTGAAATGTCCCCACAGATAATCTAGAGAGAAATTAGATCAGGAGATCATGGGATCATCCAATAATTAGTCCTGCGAACATTTTGAACTATATACTATCACTACTTTTATACAAGTTATAATGAGAAAGCATAAAATATTAAAAATTTATCATTTTCAGAGAAACATTTTGTATAGCAACAATAGTAATAAATAATTTAAAAAATTTACATAATAAATATTATTCATAACTAATTACATAATATATGCGAATGTTTTATCAAAATGAGGCAGAGATAAAAGCCATTAAAAATATGTTTTTAAAAGCGTACAAAGTATCAATGCATTAGTTTCAAAATAAAAAAAAATTATTAATAAATTATTCTTACGGAAATAATAAACATTAGCTCATACACTATTAGTTATTTTGCAGTTAGTTTATGAATTTCAATACACGAGGCTAATCATTGAAATATTATCACGAAATCGTATCATCAAAATATTGTATATCAATTACAATGCTTATGGTACATCAATTACATGCATATATCCATGGTACATTTGGCTTTCGATCGCACTTGCAAAAGTAGAATCCCTGCACAATTCAGAGCAGTCGTCACTCGGTCAAGATTGCAGGAGACTCAATGACGACCAGATAGGGGAGTTGCTAGAGTGGTGGAGGGTGGGAACAAGGACAGGCACATGGACATGAAAGGATGGAGTGAGAAGCTATAGGAAGAGGGTGGAAGCGCAAAGAGAACGAGTGTGGCTATGACCGGGACAAATTGCCCTTCGCCTTCGGGAATACTTATATATCCAGCAGCGATCTCAAGTTTCACGTGTCTTCCGAGATCTCGTAAGTGACCATCGCACATCTTTATGCTTGAAAGCGTGTATAGTGTCTATCAACGACAGCGATAAATCGCTTTACACTTAAAATGGACTATTAACACGAGCTATTAACACTGAATAACCACACGAGATTTTAAAATGTTATATCATAACATACATTAAATTAACCTAGATTTATATTCGTTTGTATCGCTTTTCTTTTCGTTTGTACATCAAAGAGGTTAAAACATATGGATTAAAAAAATGCTAGCACTCTATTTTGAGATACTTTAAATTCGCAAACGAATACTCTTTCGTGATTATTTATATTCGTTTACCACAATCAGTTTCATTTATATAAAAGAGTGATTTGTACCGAAATTCTAGTTCAGAGATGAGAGCTGACTTTGCTATTTTTGAAGATATTTTAATTTCGATTGAATCACCCCCTTAAGAAAGTAGACAAATAAAACTTATTGTGATACAATCGAGTATATTGAGCACCTTGCTTTATTTAATGCATATTAAAAAAAATTTTTTTTTAAGTCGAGTGACCGAATATAGAAAAGATTCCTCTTATTTAATTATATTTGATCTAAAAATTCATATCGTACCATATAGTTTATTATGCGTTTTCTTGAAATATAACGTTTCTTTACTAGTTATAGATATTAATTATTGTCGAGGACTCGATCGAATCAGTATGATACTGGAAAGTCGGGAGTTTTAGGTTCAAATCCTGATTGAGGCAATATTTTACTCAATAAAATTATTTGCAAGCTTAGATTCTTTTTTTAACATTTTATTATTAACGTTCTTATGAAGATGCTTATTAGCATTTAAAAAATTATTAAATTGCTTGTCAATTTAATAAATGATATTTCATATTACTACTTCGGTTCTGCTCATAAATTTCAAGACTAAAATAGATGTCGGCACGCAATTTGCAGAATCAGATATGTATATGAGTTCACACGGAAATATTTAAGCGCACTAATATACTGCTAATTTAATATATAACTAAATAATCAGGAATATTAATATCTAAATTAATTTTTATCAGGATGAAATATTGTGAGATAAAATTAAATATCATATATATCTTTCTTTACACAAAATTGAACGCAGTGATAAAGATTTGATCCTAAAACAATCGATAGCGACGTACGAATAAAATGTGCAGCATGTCTGAGTATAGTTAGGGTACCAGCAGCGATTAGTTTGGCCATTAAAGAGAGCGGAGGCAAGGAAACGTTATTGCCTGGCAGGAATCGGTCGTGTTATCTCCGCACTCAATTAGATCCGTAAAGAATCGCGTATAGCCCATTGGTCTCCTTTGCTTTTAGCATGCCACGCGCAATTATTCTCTCTAAATTCTTCTTTGCGAACATTTAGTCATTTCTTCAATAAATATTTTCCATAAAAAATGTAACATTGATTTCAATATTTTTTAGTCAACATTTTTTGAGACGAAATATCCATACAGAAAGATTGCAGAAATATTTAATTGGAAGAGTGTAACATTGAAAAAAATGTTGTGATGTTGCTGTAATGTTAAAGCGAGCATTAAAGCGTCCGCCATTAGAAAAATGAAATATCATAACAATATCACAATGTAATATACTTATTTGTTAGAACCAACAACATTGCTATCACAAAGAAGAAATATTAGTTTTGCAAAATCAAGAAAATTTAGCATGATAGTTATTATAAATTTTAGTTATAATATATGAATAACTGAGACTTTAACAACAAATTAATAAATTTTAATTCATGTAAACATTAATTATAACTATTATAAAATTTAGTTCCGTCGAAATTGACTACTATTATAGAACACATTGCAACGATTAGCTTATATATAGTTTCACTGTAGAAGTTTTACAAGTTTAAATGTCTCTGAAAACATTTCAAATGCCATTATATTATGTATTATACAATTCCTTTTCCTATTTTACACCGCTTCCTAGATCTCTCTTTTTAATAATAATTTTATAGGTTCCCTTCCTTCCAGCTCTTCCTCTTTTCATACATCATTTCTTATCCTCTACTTCTCTATTCCTGATGAGTAATTTTAATTCTATATCAATGTCTGGACTCCATTCTTAAAAAAACTCAAACTTATTTCTACTAGTCCTTACGATTTAGGATGCATACTTATACAGTGCATCCTTCAATATCTTGATGCACTCCTCTACATTATCAATGTCCCTTTGACTGAAAGTGTATTTTCTTTTCTTTGAAAGAATTCCATCCGCTACCAAAAGTTCGCTTTTCCTTCCATTTTATATCTTTGCTGCCAAAATATCTTTCCTATCAAAAATTCTTGTATCCGCTTGTTTCCAACATCATTTGTATTTCAGTCATATCATTTATTTTTTTCTGCAGATTGAACACTATTCCTATATAATATACCAATTTAATTTCCGTTGCTTAATAGTATAACAACTTCACTGCTGCATGTATCTAATTCTGTTTTGTATCTTGACAGAGTCTTGACAGAGTCATTTGCTCCCATTACTCTTGATTTTTCAAAGGCTTTTGATACTATCAATCATGATCTATTTCTTGCTAAGCATTACATTATTATGGACTATTTAATTCAGCTCTTCCTCTTCTACGATCTTATTTAACAAATCGTTCGCAATGCGTTCTCATACATAATCCATTACCCATTTCCCATTTTTTCCTCTTTTCACATTCCTTCTAAAGCCTTTAGGAATTCATATTTACTTCGCTCTTATTCAATTTTCGTTGATATAACGCCTTTATAACTTGATATGCAATTATATATTATATATACATGTCAATGTTCTTCTTGTTAAATCTTTCAAAAAAATAAACTTTCAGTCTCCTATAGTCCAAATCATGATCTTCAGTCTATATCAGATTGGTCAGTGTATTGGTCAGTTAAATGGACTGAATTATTATAAATTTAAATTTATGTAAAAATCTTACTCATTAACCTCCGTCTTATCATCCATACTTATCTTCGTTCTTCAACATACATAAATGGTATATATATATATATATATAATGGTACATTTATGAAACTGCTCTATCATGTCACGTTTTTTAGATATTTTAGGTAAAAAATATCAAAAAATGGGGGGGAGGCCCATTTTTTACGCCCTTAGATTTTCTCGATAGAGCAATTTCATTTACAGATTCGTTTTCAAAAGTCTAAAAGAATTATTTGGCTGAAAAATCCATTTTCAGCAAAATTTCAGAGAAATTTTAACAAAAATTTCAGTAAAATTAAAAAAAATTTTAGGGAAATTTTAATAAAAATTTTAGCAAAATTAAAAAAAAATTTCAGGGAAATTCAGTTAAATTTCAGCAATTTTTCAATAAGTTGAAAAATTCATTTTTAACGAAATTTTAGCAAATTTTCAGCATTTTCATTGAAATGTTCCAAAACGTGTAATAATTTCAGCGAAATTTTTTCACAAGGACATAATTTGATTCAAAATGTATACATATAATACATATTCTCAGTTTTAATGAATTTAATTATAGCAAAAGCATAAGTTTCCTCTTAAAATATTGTACATATTTTTTTATAATTAGTTTTGCTAAAAAATTGTGGTTTTTTTTTTATGGAGTAGTACATCTGAAGATTTACCGAGGTCTTGGCTGATCTTCATTTCAAATTTCTTCCTCTCTTAAAACATTATATGCCTTTTTATAGCTGATTTTATTAATTACTGAAATAAAACGCGATTTTTAGTGGGGTAGTACTTCCGAACATATATCAATATATATCATGATCATTTATGATCATGTATAATTTTATATAATCAGTTAATCATATATAATTATGATGTAAAATATAATCACATAAAAATTTGTTTATACATGATCTTATATGGAATTATATATATGATAATATATGAAATCTTATACGATCTTGTTTGGTGTGTAAAATCATAATCAGATATATATAATTATATATGAGTTATATGTAATAATATATATATATATATAAATATATAATAACATATAAAATTTAAGCAAATTAAATTAAAAAATATATCTTTAGAAATAATGAATAGTTATGATTTACAAATACAATGCATATCTCGATCTTAGTGCCACTACATGTATTAAGGCATTTGTGATAATCGGTATGTGCATCTTCTTCATTGTGGAGTACATACAAAGTTCACCGAGTAAATTCGTCATTCAATCCATCTTCATCTCTAGATCGGAAACTTCACAAATCATCGTTACTCAATCGATAGAGTATGGTATCCAGCTTTGGCAATTAAGTCACAGTGTCCTTGTCTCATGGGACGTAGTAGAGGCGGGTAGTAAGGGAAGAAGAATTTACTGCTGTTTAACCCTCGGAAACTTCATCGATAAATAAGCCAT
>NW_011627155.1:192876-414838 GCF_000204515.1 Acromyrmex echinatior
ACAGAGATCTGATTGCCCGTTAGTGGACTCGAGTTAGCGCCATTTCAGACTTTCACGGGTCTTCACCGAGTAAAAGAGATCTAGAACGTGAGAAAGAGAGGATATTACAGCAAGAGAGAGCAAAATCCCATTCATTGCTAGAATTTCGTTTCGAAGAGAAGGGGCAAGTGCGAACTCCTGATTAGCAACTTTCCTTGTTCCTTGAGAGAAAGGACAATCATCGTCTAATTTATCAGCCAATTCAATCTTTCTTCTTTAGTCACTTTTTCGCTATCGCGTCTTTTTTTTATTCCTTCTGTTTTTATTCCGCTTGTATTCACCAATATAACATTTTTTTCATATTTCTATATTAATTTTTATGCATTTATTCTATTGTTTATATTTAATTAATATTTAATCTATTGCAATTCTGGGACATATTTTGTTTTCAAAGTTTCGCATTAAATAGAGAAGATTATATTATGTTTTGAGGACAAGATAGAAAAGAGTGAGGAAACTGCAAACACTTAGCGAAAAGTTAAATGAACCCGATGATTTATGAATTATTAAATGATATTCATTCTAATGGTATTCCATTTATTTAGTTTAAACTACAAATAATTAACGTTTATATATTATCAGTGTAAACTACAATATAATTTAAACAAATCTTTTCTTAACATTCGGAGTTATCCGTTATACGAAGGAATGCCTAATCTCGGATTTTGTTTTTTGTTTAAAATTATAATTTATATTAATAACTAATATAATAATTAATATAAATGTTAATTATTATATCACAGTTTAAAGCTAATACTTTTTGACTGAATACATCTATAAATAATTGTTTTAATTTAAAATTTTTTATGTATTCGCAATTTCTCTCTCTCTCTCTCTCTTTTTCTCTTTCTATTCGTACTCTTCATCTATTAGATCAAAAACCTTAAAAACATATAGTATTTACCTTAAAAATTCTAAATGGTGTTTATCAGAAAGAATTTTGAAGAATTTTGAAAGAATTTTGCTTAGAGTCTGTGCTTTTGAGTAACACAATTAAAAATGTTTTGGAACTTAAATGAACAGTGTTTTCCGACTTTTGATTGCTAAAAACAAATTTGGAGACCAAATTGAACTATCACACACATTAGATTTCAGAAAAAATTGAAAATGCGCGTCAAAATTAGCGTTTTTTAAACCATATTTATCATTTTTTGAAGCCAAAAAAATTTGTTTATCAATATATTTTTTAATTTCATTAATTTTTACTTTAAAGTCTTTTTTCTATAATATATTTTCTATAATTTATATTTTCTATAATATATGAATTTATATTGTATAATAGTATAATTTTTTTACATTTATAATTAGCATTGAATCATTACATTGAACAGATAATTATCTATTCAATTTAATAATTTAACCTCTTGAGGAATGAATTTTCAAAGAAAAAATTATTTTATTTGATGTTTCAAATGTGTTTATTTAACAACTAGTTTGAAAAGATAAATCAAGTACGGGCAACATATAATATCGTACACTTTAATTTATTAAGGAGATAAATTGGAATTTAACACAATCAAAAATATGAGATGTTTTGACTTAGTCTTCTTCAAATATTTTATGATCATAATAAATATTAAAAATAAATTTATAAAATAATTAAATGTTGAAAAGAACATAAAACAGAATTATCGAAAACATATCAAAGATTAGACAAAATAACATTATAAATAAATAATATTAATGATGAATCTTTATTAAGTTGGTGAGTAGTCAGCTTAGATCCCGAAACTGTTTCGTCGTTCAGAAGCAAGAAAAAAAAAGTAGAATCCAAGTGATCAATATATAAAATTCGAATTGAAAGTTCTCAAGTGAAACTGAACATATATATAAAATAATTAAATCAATTTAAGAAATTAAATAGAAATTACATAAAAAATTTACTAATTTGAAAAATTAAATTCTAAGAGAATGTCTGTTCAAACAATGACTAATGATAATTTTTTAAATTATAGCGTGATTCAACTTTCCACTCTCTTGTAAAAAGAAGTTAATTAATCTATTCGTATGCACCACTTTACTCTTATGTCTGGGAGATTTTCTAATACAAAATATAACATCGCTGAGTTTTTTCACAATCTTATAAGATCCTTCCCAATGACTTTGTAATTTCAGAGCTCTGTCTAATTTGTTACGAGGATTGCATAACCAAATTTTCTGACCTTCTTTAAAATATAAGGATCTAGCCTTTTGATTATATAACGACATTTAATCCTTCAGATCTAGTTCCTATACAACAAACTCGATTATGATTATTCCTTAGTCTTTCTCTTAAGTCTGTATTAGAATCCTCTTTCCTACCAAGAGGAGGTTATCTATGCAATAAATCCAAAGACAAATGAAGCTCTCGTCCTAAATACATTTTAGAAGGGAATACCCCGGTAGTTTCGTGTTTAGAAGATATGATAATAGGAACATCAGAATCAATCTCTCTGATTCTTTGAAATAAATTTCGCCAAATAATTCAAAATAGTTTGATGCTAGGTCTCCCCACCTGTCCCGTCAGATTGGGACTGCAAAGCTGTGGTTCTTGTTTTTTTAATCCTTGTAAAGAATTGTCATTTTCTTAAATAATTGATTCAAAATTCCTCCCTCGATCTGTATAATACCTTCTATGAGATACCGTGCCTACAAACCACCTGGTTAACGAAAGCCTCCACTACAATAGTAGCTCTTTTATTTCTTAAAAGAATGACCTCCGGCCATTTTGTGAAGCAACTTATTATTATCAACAAATACTTGTTTCCTGAAGAAATTAAAGGAAAAGATCCAAGAATATTCATTTGGATTCATTTAAAAGATCCAATATTTTTTTTTGCAAAACATTGTGATTTACCCTTGTTAAAAGGATCTTTCTTGGTTACACATAATCTACACTTTTTTATCTCCTTGCATGTGATCTAATAAAATCGCTTCCTCATTTTTTTCCTCATTTTTTTCATTTTTTATTTATATCGTAATGTCCACATGAAAATGAATCATGTGCTTGGTTTTATTTTCTCTCGAGGAATAACAAGATTTGTAAGATGCTGGTTTTTAAATTCAGAGTTATCCTTCTAAAGGATCTCATTTACAACTAGAGCATCCCTTTGAGGAGCATCACCAATAAAGGATTATGTTCAGTTTAGACTGAACCCGGCTGAACAGCATTGAGAGATAGCTAGGATTGTAGAGTATCAAAAAAATATTAATCAATTAAAAAGTTTCATATGCACAACTTCGTGAATATAAAATGAGTCTCTTGAGTGCTACAGCTGTTCAAAGTTCTCTATTATAATTATGTATTGTATCATATATCTCTGGTACAATACATGATCATAATAGTGAACATTGAACACTCATCAGTGATTGACGATAGAAAATTTTAACACGTTAAGCGCTATAACTGAGTATAAATAATTACAAAAAATTACATCATGATTGAGTGTAAATAATTAAATGCGTAAAAGAAGTTAAAAGAAGTAGGTTTTAACGTAAAGATGTTTCTTTAGAAAGTAATATCTTACAGGATATATTCATGTGTTTTTCAAGCAATTGATCCCTGATTAAATGTGAAAATCCTAGATATTGAATGAAATCGCGAGTGCATTTCGTGCGCTTTTCATTAATCACTATGCAGTACTACGTTTATCATTTACGAAAATATCAGCAAAATTTGATATATTCTGTTTTTAGTTTTGCAAGATAAACTGCAAGCGCACATTTAGTATGACGTTATTCACTATGTCGATGTAAGAATGGCAGCTTATTTAACAATTGCGAGAAGTTTTCTTTACTTAACCCAACATGCTTCACAACAGTGTCCTCTATATCTTCAAAATAATCGAAGTTTACTGTTGAACGTTGCTCTATAACAATTTGATTAACAAATCGATCATATTAGTTACTTGGTCCGCTGTAAAATTTGAATGTTGTAATAAGAATCTTTGTCTACAAATACTTATATAAACAAATCCGAATTTCTTTGATATGACGGAATGCGGATCGCGACCAGGGACTTAGTCGGATTAATGAGCTGTAAAAATATATTTTACATATTATTTCAATGTCTTTGTAACAATTTGTTACGGCCGTCACCGCAAGGAGGAATCAAATAAGACTAATGATGCATGGTCATAATAACGAAGAGATTTAGATAGTTCTAGCACTCACATCTTTTATAAAGTTGGACGTATGAAACTTTTTATTCTCTTTCGATGCCTTAAAATTGTAGGTATGTCTCAAAGTCTCAAAGTTGTTCATCCGGAACCCAAATTCTTCTATAAAACTGGGCATAATCTTTTGAAAAATGCATTTTATAGAAAATGAATAATACATTCATAATTTCTGATTAGTAATTCAAAATAAACTTTTTCACACAAAAATGATAAGGACATTTTTGTGTGAAAAAAGACATTTTTGGCACATAGACTTCAATTATTTTGAAAACCGCGCTGGTGAAATTTGGTTTGCGACAATTTTTTTCAACATTTAAAAATTTAAGGACATTATTTGTTGTCAGACAAAATTTAAAAAATACTTTAATAAAGTAATTAGAAAGACATATTTTGTAAGCTAATGTAATTGTACATTAATATTTTTATGCACAGCACAATAAGATAAATCAATTAATGTGAAGATGAACCTTTAAAAAATATCATACAGTTTGCAATACGCAACTGCTTCTTTGAAAAGCAATTATGTAGTTTCTTTATATCAATTAATTTATCTCATTATTCTGTGCATGAATTCTTGAGTTAAAATATAAATAAATATTGTTAAAAAATTAATCAAATATATTCTTTCTTTAATATATTATTGTTGATATTTTATACGAAATTTAATAACGATAATACAGAATGGCGGACGAAGACAAACATGAAACATATAGAAAATGCGCGTGTCCGCCGATAACCGAAGTCTTCAGATTGAACGTGAAATATGTCTGCGGTAGTAAATCCTATCGGAAATGCTGTACCATTTTACCCCTTGGCAGTCCTGAATCGTATAACTATATAGGGGTTGACGTGATCTCTCGAAGAGGGGCCGAAATGTCGGAGCATCGAGTGTATGGAGGTCTTAAAGTTGCACGATAATCTTGAGACAGATTTAATATGGAGGCAATTGGTAACGCTTACGAAATCTATAACTGGTATCGTTTATGTTCTAGAAAAAGAAACATTGTATCAAATTTAAAAAAATCGGAGAGACTGTTTCTTTTTTATTCATCTTTAGTGTAAAATTTTTGGCTTTCATTAAACACTCATTTTTATAATGTACATGCATTGTATATATTTATATTGTTATTTTCAATGTATGTAATTATAAATATTTAAAATGTTAATAGTACATACACAATTCTATGTTAATATGTGCATACACATGTAATATATATATCTACAATAATAATATTAATAATACTCCTTCTCATAAAAAGCGGTACAACAAAAATTTAAGAAAAATTCATTAACCTTCAAATGAGCATGACGTGGTAAATAATGAAGATAAAAATGATATATTTAAAAATGCAAAATGATGAGCCAAATGTCCACTTAAAAAATATTTGAATGGTAATTATGCCTGGTTATTCTTTTTAAATGGGAGATGACAAAGCGAAAAGGTGCAAAATTGATAATCAAAGATTCGAGCTTATGACGATGCATGGAGTGAATTAAGTCGTAGCTCAATGGGGAAACATTCATATGAAAATATAAAATCTTTAAAATGCTCGTTTGCTGAATTATTCCAAATTTAAAATATCACTGTTATTAATTGAAGTTATAGTTGTAATTTTTTTCCACATGAACTGCATGAAGTTTGACTGGTCGGATTTGATATTATGTGTGCACGCGCGCGCATATGTGCACCCAAGAACTTCGATTCTTTCCCTCGGAAATTTTCACAAACTGAGAAATGATCACTTTTCTACGCTAATGCTCATAATGCGCTATAACGATACGTCTAAACCTTACGTCCATTTACAACTAAATTTGACGTAAAAACGAAATAACCTGGATTTTTGGAAGTTTTAAAAAAGTAACCGAGGGGAAGAATCGAAGTCCTTGGGTGAATGTACAAACACACACAAACACACACACACACACACACACACACACACACACACACACAATAATGTTCAATTCTAGTCAGCCAAATTCAATGCAATTCATATTGAAAAAGATTGTAACTGTTATAATTCAACTAACGGCAGTGATATCTTAAATTTGGAATATCTTAGTAAAAAAAAAATCGCATTGAGCTCGATAAAGAATTAGTTTAAAAATAAAATCTTTTTATATTATATAAATTTCATGCCATTGAGTTGCAACACCTGATTCACGCCATACACCATCGGCAAGCTGACCTTTGATTATTGATTTTGCATTTTCTCACTTTGTCGTGAGCTATTTTGAAAAAAAATGGTTAAATACAATTGTTAATTTAAACACACACACGCGCACACACACACAGACACACCACACACGTGTGTCTTCATCATCTTGCAAATATATTATTTTATTACTATTTTTGCTGTAACAGACATTACAAAATTATTAAGAATAATAACTCTGAATTACAAATTTTATATTTTTATTATATTGAATAGAGTTTGCACATTTTTATATAGCACATCTCTCGATCATCACGTATATGGCAGGTGTAGTAGAAAACAAAAGAGCAATACATCTCAACGAGTTTGATAATGTATTGTCGCTTGCCGGTTGACATGTATTGTCCTTACCGTGGCAGTCCACTTGATCACGATCCAGCAGCACTCCAGTTTCGCTCGTGTATCAGATAAAATGTCGATTAAAATTCATGCAGTCTGTTATCACCATCACTGCTATCTTCGACATCAGTTATCGTCTCGTGAATTGCATTCTTGTATAATTTTAAGCCGAATTTTGCAATTGAATAACAATCCGATATTTGTACGAAAATTTGTACACGTCTGTCATTGAAGATATTTAAAACATGAGCGTTAATGTATTTTTCTAATTAAATAAGAAAAATATAATCTAGTTTTTTTCTGTATCTTAATAATTTAAATGATACTTATCTATAATAAAAACACCAGGTACAAGTATGTCTTTAATAGTATGGAAAGAATTGTATATTGTTAAAAATATAGTAGAAATTATATATATATATATACACATATATATGTAAATAATTCTTTTTTTTTTGGATCAACTCTGAATTATTTTCTAAATAATAAAATTATAACCAACGATTTTATAATAATATGAATAAAAATTTTATTTTTTATTTTAATGTACCAATTTTTCCTTAAGTACAGCGTCAATACTATAATAATTTTTGGATTCCATGAAGAAGAATGTATAAGAAAATATAGAAATAAAACGATCTCCGAATAGTTGTGAAAAAGTGAAAATTTTACTCTCCTTTATAAAATTATTTTGTTCAATTTAATATTACATTTTTAATGAAAATATACACATAAATTTATGTATACATATAATTCTTCTTTCTCTCTCTGTCTCTTGAAATATCATGTATATGATTATTCAACTTTACATTAAACAATCGACTTAAAAGTTTTCAATATTTGCTGTGATACAGTTGTGCACTTACAAAAGTATAATTTTTTAAACATTGCAACTTGGACACATGCTTTACATTTATACTATTTACAATTATAATTACCTACATTAAAAATACTATATTATATGAATCATTGTTTATAAATTTTATTTATAAGAAAAAAGCGACTTATTATAAAACAAATGTTTATCACACGTTATGAATTGTTATTAATTATAGACAAATTTAATTACAATACATTAAGGAATAATATTCTAATAATATTAAAAATTATCTGATGTTATATTCCGGAAAAAAAATTTGCTGCAATCTTAAATCTTGCAAAAAGATTGCAACAAATGTTGTTGTAAGTTTTTGTCATAAAGAGTATATAACTGTATATATAAACTAATAATTTTCCCGAATTATATATATTAGGTGTTGGAATTAATTCGTAGCGTTTTTAATGAAAGAATGTTATTTATTTCACATGAGCATTAAAAAATACATTAATGAAAGTACTTCCCATCACTTGTAAAACGCTACGAATTAATTCCAACACCTAATAATTATATTACATATTGAACGTGAACTTACCCGAAATTTTTATACTATATAATTATGGTATATATGATAATATGTAATTACATGTATAATCATATATTATAATATTATAAATAGTTATATATATAAATATAAATATATATAACTTTATATAATATAATTATATATAATTATTATATTGATACATGGAACTTTTTCCCGTGATACTTTATGTATCTGTGACAATAAAAATTATTCTTAACCAATTAAATAGCTCACCAGCGTACAAATTATCGAATAATAATAACAATTTACGTCGTAACGCTGGTTTTCTGAAAGATCGAAAAGAGAGTAAAACGGGGACGAAACTGAGAGAAGAAAGCACAATAATGATGACGGAATGGCCCAACTCCTCTTCCGTCGATACGACTATGAGAGGTGGAAATCGAAAGATACGGTGATTCACTTTCTCTTTTTTGTCCTTTCTTTCACATCTCCGAGGTGTAACTAACTGGACGAAAGCTCGGACAGAGGGAGTTAAGGTAATGCTCCATTAGTATGTGGCACCCGTAGTAACACCACCACCACATAAAATAGTCGAACTGTGGTTTATTCTGGCCATCCCTTTTGGCTATATCTATGTATCTTGTAGAATACACTCACATTCATGTATCTAGAACACACTCACATCTATAATAGCAGGCGAGGACCTGTCAATAGCCAGCTTGTTACAGTGGCAATGATCGGCTTAACTAACGGGAAAGATCCATCCAGACGCACTGGATTTTTTCGAGATTGTCGGGATGCTGGACATATATGTCAACAGTGTCTTTTCCTTTATAAGACTGCCGGACACACTTATTCTTGTTCAAGTCTCCCTGTGAAATTTATTATCGCTAGGCGTTTCAAGATCGAAACAGATTTCGGCGCGCAATATGCAGAATCAGATAGAAATTCACACGGAAATATGTAAGCACTAAGATCCTTTGAATAAATTGAATAAATTTTTGTATTTAATTAGATTTATTTCTCTTTTCGATCTAAATTTGTATCATACTATAAATGAAGCAATATAATATGAATATTAACATTCTCTCAATGCAAGAGAATCACTATTACAGTTTCCGATTGAAAATTTGCTTATATGAAAATCAGAGTGGCGAAATAAAAATATTTAAATTAATATTACAGTACATTACAACTTAATTGTTAATTATAAATTAATATAAATTAATATAGTTAATATAAATAGCACAAAGATTAAAATTTTATTACAGAAATTCTTTTATAAAAAATTCTATTTTAATTTTTAATTATTAAAGTCAAAAGCCTAGATGATTGATACAAATTTCTGTCTTTTAGAATTTACGAGATCTTTCCTAGTTTAATATTTTATTACAAAAAATTACATTTTTTATATATATATATATATGATAGTGAAAAAATTTGAAAGTGACATATTTTATCATAATCAAAACATTACTTAGTTCAATATATGATATAATTTAATCGAGAGAGATAAAACAGATAGACTCATAGAGATAAAAAAGATAAACAAGTGCCGTATGACAGTTACTACGTTCTTAAAGATGACAAAGATTGAATTCTAAAAGGATCACATGAGACGTGTACGTGACGAAAACCTAAGTTGCTTATCGCCCTGCAATATTGCGTATCACCATCCCTGTCGTTTTCCTTCCAAGAATCGGATAGCTACACTTATTCTTGCATCATATTGCTACAACAATCTTAATGGGCAGTGTACATCTGACTAATAAGATATCTTCTTTACTCTGGAACATGAAAGCATTCAAATGATGTTATACAAATGATCTTATAACTTTACAGTAAAAAGTGTTATAGAAAACATTACGACAATCTTTATAGAATTCCGTAAAATATAATCGAATTTTATAAAACGTTTACAAAATGGCAAGAGAAGGCTATTATTAAAAATTATTAGATTCTAAGGCCCAGTTCCACAGCTCACAGTTAACTCTTAATTGAGGTTCAACTTATTGTTCTCTTTTCAATTTTAGAATTGGAAAGAGACAATGAATAAATTTTCTGAACTGAAATGTCTTGTGTGTGTGTATGTGTCAAGAAAAAAATAATTTTTTTAAATCCACAAGTAAAAAATATTCAATAAATTTATAACTAAAAAAGATATACCCATCGAGGAAGAGAGAGAGAGAGAGAGAGAGAGAGAGAGAGAGAGTTTTCTTCGTCATTGATTTGTATTTCAAGTATCGTTGAAGAAATATAAAACTTATAGTGTGCTTCTTTAAGAGAAGGAGATAGAGAGAAAAAGAAAGAGAGAGAGAAAGAATATCTATTCTCTCTTATCACGGTTCCAGCAACAAGGATGCAAGTCACCAGCCCTCGGGCGCGGTAGGAAGACATTGATGTGAATTAATGGCAGCTTAAGTTATAGTTAGCGCTTCAGTGTTCCGCGTGCGTTGGAGGGGGGACGCCCACAGTGCTACAGTATTAATTAACGCGACCCTAAAATCTCCTCTTAACCCCTGAACTCTCGTTTAAACGGTACTGTATCATGGATACAGTCTCCCTGTTAAGAAGCCGCGAGGAGACGAGAAGAAAACGAGGACAGAAAGGGGGAAAGAGAATATCCTATAAATATCATTTACTCTTTCGCTCTAATATAAATTCGAGGCGTCTGTTATGCAATGATAGACGATTACAGACCATTTCTAAAATGGCCGTACCATGTGAGTTTTATTGATCTCACGTCATCAGATTATTGCGTTTAATTTTCCGCGTTTTACATTTGCAAATAAATGGCCCTGTCGATATAATAATTATTAATATCACATTAATTATTGAAATGTTTGTTAATTCAGGATTTTATTGTTTAATTTATATCTATAATTATACATAATATTATACATAAATTATTATACATAAATTCAAGAGATTGATTATAGAGAAAATTTAAACGTGCAAAAACGCTGTTGGAAAATAAATAGATCTGATTAAATAAAAAGATTTACCTTTTATTTGTTTTTAAACATTTTAATTGTAAAAATTATAAAAGGTAAATTATTTAGATGTGCTGCAAAATTTAAAAAATAAATTATGCTTATTAAAATAAAAATTTATCGTATTTAAAAAATAACAAAAATAAATTTATGTGTACAAATTATATTTACTTTTGCTGTTCTATAGGAAGCTGAATTTAAGAAAATGTTATAAAGAAATTTTGAATAAATTACTTATTTATTGTTTAGCTGACAGTGAATCAAGGCAGAGTTCTACTGTTGTATCAAATAGTAAGTGTAAATATTATATATATATATATATATGTATATATGAGTGTGCGCATGCGTGCGAGCGTGCAAGCAGTGTGTATTATATTTATCTTGGCTATTTTTTCATATAATATATTTTATGATTTAATAATATTTAATTTATATTTATATTTATATATAAATTCAAAAGATTGATTATAGGATAAGTTTTACAAAAGTTTATAAAAAGTTCAAACGTGTAAGAACTCTTTCGAAAAATGAATAGGTTTGAATAAAACGTTTATCTCTCATACGAAGAAATCGGTTTCGCCATTTCGGGAGGAGTAAAAAGTGAAATTTATAATCCGGAAAAACAATTATGGAGGTCCCGATCGAATGTCAGGGCTGCCGCACTGGCAAAAAATGACTAATATCTTCTGTTTGATTTATATGTTCGCAAGCAATGGATCGCGTGGCCGGATGCTGGAAAGAAAGGGGCGAAGCGGATATTAAATAGAATATTAAAGATTTAGCGCACAAGAGACAACACTGCTCGAAGTTCAGCCGATCTGGACGTCTATTGAACGTGTCACTGAATGTAGAGAAGTTATATGTCTCTTATAAGTCTCTACACATATACGCGAAGGCTAAGAAACGGTTTCAGTGAGAGTCATGAAGGCGAGGGATCAAGGCAAAAAAGGCTGCCCATATCAATAAACTGACCGCCATAAATCGTACGCGTTACATACGTGAGCGCACATATGCATACATTTACATGTGTTACTCATCTATATATATATTTATTTATGACATTCACATTTTACAAGTTATGTGTAATGCGTTAAAAAAAAATCTTTGCATAAAACGCGCGAATATTAATTTTTATGGTTCCATTACACATCAGTGCGATTCATGACGCGATACACAACATGCGACCCGCGAAATTCAATCAACGTACAATTCTTCTGGAAAAGCAGTACATTGATTGGATATCGCGCGTCTCATATCGCGTATCGCGTCACAGATCGAGCTGGTGTAAAAGATATAAAGTCTCGTCTACACAGGCTGTAATTATATTTTTACTCTTTCTGTCTATAATCTGAACGTTTTGTTCAGCTCAATTTTTACACTATTCCACATTGAGAACAAAATGCCGTTGATTCAATTAAAGTCTATATTACGGACTGTCACTAACATAAGTGATTAATTCATGTATATTTTTATTGACATAAAGGTATAAATTATTATTTCAATAATCAAGGCCTTTATGTCAATAAAAAATATACATGAATTAATTATGTTAGTGACAGCCCGTACTATAGAATTTAATTGAATCAACAACATTTTTTTCCCAGTGCAGACTTTCAAAAACTGTGGAAAATTTTATAGTCATTATTTCTCAATGTCTTTTTCTCAATAAGACCTTTATTAACAAAATATTTTTTTAAAAGAAAAACCGAACTCCGCTCTTGTTTTGGAGAAATTTAAGAATGAAATTTTATTTGTATTAAAAAGGACTCTAAAGACTAAAGAAAAGATTGCAAGAGAAGGATTAAAAATCAATTCTCCATTCTTAACACCAATACGTATGTTATTAATATCAAACGTATGCATCAAGATACTGATTATTTCTCTACAGCAAAGTATGAAAAATGAAAAATTTTTCTATTAATTTCAATGATAGAAATTTTCACGTTTCACATTTTTGTTCTTGAAAAAGATAACATACACTTACATTGCTTGTACAGATTTTTTTTTTAATTATTTAGAAACATTTTATTTAAAGATCGATAAATAAAAATACTAATAAGAGCGGTAAAATTTTCTTTGCACAAAGGAATTCTTTATACAAGGAAGTTCTTGCTTTGTTTTTTTTTTTATAAAAACAAAAATTACTGAAGTTGTCAGAATTGTGCTTACAATTATATTTAATTATTCAATTTGTAAATGATATCATTTACGATCTGCATGCATTGTTTTTTTTTCTTTTATTCCTTTCTTAATATACATTTTTTACACATTAATCAATAGTGTAGAATTTGAGAATTTTTATCTATCACAATTTATACATGTCATGAGAATCAAACGAATAATATAAATGGACTGTAAATGTAGACAAAATAGAAGCATTTTTCTACACATTTATATGAAAATATTCTTAACACTTTTATTTTCTGCCTGTTATTTTTCCTTCTGTTCCGCGAGCCTCTTTGCGGTCGAGTAATAAAATCCGACTGCGGGCAGTTTCGTCCAGCCTGGACGAACGCCTTATTGCATGTAAAACATTTATGTACCCTAGATATTGGCCAGCTTCTACATTGGATCGAATTCCGCACACAATGTTTCCATAATCTTGCAAACGATGATATTAATAATTATTTATAGTGCAATTTTTTTACGCATTGCGTGAAATGTTGTGCACGAATTAAAAAATAATTTCGAAGTGCATAATCTCAGAATAAAAGAGAGCAAAAGCACTGAAATAAAAGTTTCGACAAAATTGAAATTGTATAATACAGTTCATTTCTTAAAGATAGATTTTAAAATTGCAAAAGATGTATACATAAAAAAAAATTAATACTGTAAAAGACCTAAAGGATCTAGAGTAACTTCGGTATATACGCCGCAGATGTCAGAAAAATAGAAGGAGTAGGAGTAATTTGTACGAACAATTCTGTTGTATGCCTTCTGTTATATACCTTTATGTTATATTAAATCGTGTTATGATTTTAGCCTTTTACTGTTAATATTAATAAAACCAGTATCGGTTGATTTGTTAATGTTGTAAGTAGCGCAATCATGTATCACGATTTACATAAAATGATTAAGAGAGACCAGAGCTTGTTGGCACAGTTTTTACAATTTCATTAGAAATTCATTTTAAACAATTAATTATTTTTATTTTTAAAATGTACTACTGTGACAGAGAAAACTTTATTACATATGCATTAATTATTCACTTATATTGCTAATTGTAATGTATAATATTAATTGAAGGCATTGTGAAAGGCAGCTTATTGGATAAAACGCTTTATATGTTATATATGTCACACGTATGACTGAAAAAAATCTGAAAATGATCCTTTTCGAGACTCGAGTCTTAGGTATCTATCATGGAAAAAATCCGAAAGAATTCCGATCGGAATTATTCAATTATTCTCTAGATTTCTATTGTGTCTTCTAGGGAAAAAGAAATAATTCCAATCGCAATTCATTCCGACGTATTATATTTCATGATAGATACCCAGATCTCAGTATCGTCTGCACCAATTTTATTCGGATTGGTTGCAATCGAAAGATACATTATATAATAAAAGATGACATTATATAATAAAAGTTTTAAATTTTTGATTGCAATTTTAGTTTCTGAAATAATTTTAATCTAAAGTTTGTTGATATCAAAACTCCAGATAAAATTAGTAGTAACGTCGCGAATTGGCAATGGTATGAACATATACGCAATGACATTTATATGTCAAGCGATCAAGCTCGTTTTGTATTTTTATGCATTTTGTATTTTTGGCGCTGCATAGCGCTTGATATATGAAAAAGAAAGTCAAACATCGTGAAAATTATAATACAAAAATGATAAGAATCCAGCAAGTTTATAAACTTGCATTTAATTAATTTTGTATTGCGAATATACAGTTTAAATGTAAACAAAAAATTTATTAAATAGAAAAGCAGAAAATATCAATGGAAAGCCTATGGCAAATCCAGTGGTCCAGTTGCGAATGACACAAGTTTTTATCGCGTCTTTATGCTAATAAGAGATTTTTGTAGCAATCGAAATAGTGACGATTCACAGATCGCTAGTCGTTTTCTCGCAAAGTCTTTCGGTTTTTCTCTGGCTCACTCTCATTCTCTTCTCCTTTCCTCCCCTCCCCCCTCTCTCTCTCTCTCTCTCTCTCTCTGTCTTCAACCATCCATCGGTCCATCAGTCCTCCAGGGGTTGGCCACTATGGCGATCGCGCAATAATACTAAAAAGATAAGACCTCCGGGAAAGAGAAGGGGCGCGATGTGATGCTGTCCACCCTTCGGGAGCAAGCTATTGCTCCGAGGCTAGGTGGTCCATAAGCTACTGATCTTATATATATATATGTATATGGGCCGTAAGGAAAGACTTGCACATGTATCCAAACACACTCCTCACAATGGAGTCATGACGTGTACGACAATTTTCCCGCGCATCGCTGTGTGCTGCGCTAATAATGGGCAGACGAGCCGATCAGCCAGTTGACCGTGACTAGATAAAAAATACTGCCTGACAGTCGACTACCCTCGGACTTGGACTGCTGGCGCTTACCCTACACATAATGCGGACAGAGGAGTAACAAACTATCGGACTGACTCTCCGGGGCAGTTGTCATGCTAATCACGTACAACTTTGTGGGATGCGCGTTAACGGCAGGGGCAGTTTGCGTCAGAACCCTAAGACCTCGAGAAAGAGGCTGGGTAATGTGAATCGTAAATTCAGTTTTTTTTTACAGGAAAAGCGATGGATCTTGTGATCGATACTGTGCATCATATACCATTTATAGCATAGAATTTCTCCATCTAATTAAATAAAGATATTCTAATATCTAATATATTTATATACATAAATATAATATTTCCTTCTTTTATTTCTGAAACTTCATTATTATATTATCATGGGCATAGCCAAAGGGAGCAAGGGAAATCATAATCCTTTTAAATCTTAAAAAGCAAAAATAATTAAAACTATTTAAACGGATTATGCTTAATAAGTATTCACAAGAAATTAATTTTGGAAAAGAAGAAATAATTAGAAATTAAATTTATGGAAAGATTTTCTGAGAATTCAAGACAGCTAGTGTTATAAATTTATTAATTTTTTTTCAGTTCAAAAAATAGTTTACAATTTTAAGAGAAAATATGTATATTTTTTATCGGACTTAAAGAGTCAAAACTAATTTTTATAACGCTTATAATTTATTATATAATATACATACATTGTTTAAATACCTAATTAAATGCTTCGATCTTTAATGTGGTTCTCATCAGTGAATATAAACATAAATTTCTCGCCATGGCCATATATATATATATATACATCTACGTCATAGTCTCATTTGGATAAAATATAAATTGATGCTTCGTGAAACAATGGAAAAAAAATATTTCGTACAATATGTGATTTTGTTATGTCATTTTGTTTTTTTATGTTGACTTTTGATCATTTTATGTTGATTTGTTGGTCCTTTATTTTTTCTAAAAGAAAATACAACAGTATTCTTAGAAGAATCTCTTGGTTTCCTTGTCGATGTACCAGCAATTATCAACATTATTAATTTGATTCCTTGATGTATGCAATAAATATTTATTTCCTTGTCCTGCAATAAATATTTATTATTTTAGCTTAGAATTGTATTACATTGAAATAATGTTACTTACACACTTCTGATTCCTCGTCGATACACATATATACAATCTTTTCGTTATTACTTGGTAATAATATATTCAAAACAAACATTTCTTAAACATTTTACATTGTACTTATGCTGTTTCTTAATATTTTCTTCTCATACATAAATGTCTATATTAAAATATTATATAATATAAAGTAGCTCTAGGGAGAAGGTATGTATTTGGCAATAATTCGAGATCGCTAGAGTAAGACGGAGTGCTATTCCCTATATCAGTTTTAACTTTAAAGTAACACAAACATTTACGATAACAAACAATATCTCTTTGCAGTGACATGCTTATATTATATAATCATGATTGCTTCTTAAGGATACAACCTTTAAATAATCAACATTTGCTGTTCATAAACTGCTGAAATATAAACATTATAGCGAGAAATGAACGAAAAAGCTACTATCAACCTGTATCGTCAACCAAAATGATTGAAAAATAGAATAAAATAAATATAAATCACGAATTCCTTATAATACAATAAAATAATAAATGTCAAATAGAGCATACCTATAGGAGTCAACCGCAGTTGCGCGAATGGAAACTTTCTTGTATCTAATAATATTAAATTCTATTTAATAAAATTAACAAAACGTGATAACATGTTTCGATTTCTGTTTTGAGCCTTCTTCAGATCAACGATCTCATCCATCGTGAAAACAATAAATATAAATAAATAACGGACTCTTTATAAGAAAATAAAATAATATATCAATTTTTTTAATTTATATTTCTTATTTATTATTTTTTACATGTGTCGCCAAATTATATAATTTTTAGTACTTCGTAACGTCTTTCCACACTGTCAGTCAACAGTTTGTGAGCGATACATTGGTTTGGATTGACAGTGAGTCATCATGATCCATAACGTGTCATATTGCGTCAAAAATATTGATCGTACATCTGAAGAAAGCTCAAAACAGAATCCAAAACATATAATCAACTTTAGTAAAAAAAATAAAACAAATAATATAAAACGACTTCTGTATGTAGACAACTTGCTCGAGATGCACTTACGATGGGATTGACTTACGAATTCTCCCAGACGATGGACGATGGGCAACCGCCAATCGATATAATAAAATAAACTGTCAGCGGCAGCCCACATAAAAATGCTAAAGAGTCCGCATTACCGTGCAGATGTTCCATAGAAGAAAATCAGAGACCATCGGACATCACATCTTCTTCATAGATTAAAAAAGATCCAAAAACGTTCATAAAATATATCAATTTAAGTATCAATCTATTCAAGAGAACGATTTACGTAAACAAGAGACTTTATTGTTTGTTTTAATTACACACTATTATTTGCTTCTAATCGTATTTTTAGAAAATATTTAATTTAAAGGATTTTAACCGAGTGAATGTGTTATACAATTTCAAGTTCATTGTTCTGTTATCAAGAAACACACACACACACACACACACACACACACACATATGTGTGTATATGATCGTTGCATTGTCATATTTATTACTTGTCTATTAATCAGAATGTAACATTCTAGAAGAATATTATAATTTTTTATTGTTATTTTTTACGGTGTTATTAAAAATATTCAATAATAATTAAGAATTACAAATTCATAAGTAGGATGCCTTGAACTTGTATGACGGTAGTTAAAAATAAGAGTGAATATGTTAATGAATCTCTAATATAATTAAGTTCATATATTACTAATAATTAATTTTATCAATAAAGAGTTAAAGAGTAAGTAATACGTAAAGAGTAAGTAATAAGAGTAAAAATTATAAGTTACGATTTTATAATAATTAAATTTTTATAATTGAATTACTATATTTTTTATAAATTTCCAACTGCTTCTAAATATTTGAACAAGTATGCATATACGTGTATATACACACATATTTCACAGTTTCATCATATACTTTTTATACATATTCAACCTGCTAATAATTCATTACTCTAATTTAATGTTACAATACCTTTATATTTGTAACATCCTGTCATACTTGTAACCCCTTTAATTTACAATTAATTGGGAGACACAACAAATTTAAATTTCCTATCTTTAATAATATCTTTAATATAAATAATATCTTTAATATAAATAGTCGAATATTTCTATTTTATTTATTAGGTTATTAATATTTATTAGGTTTATCATTATGAATATAAAAATTACTACATTATCCCAAAATCTCATTATTTCAATATTGCATTCAAATAGTGAACTATCTTCATGTCTAAAAACATACACATGTTGAAAATGTGTTATTGTACTTGTGTGATGCAATAGATGATATGAACTGGTCACTCTGTGAACATCGTATCGGTGATAAATGTAACATCGATAATATCACCCACACCCTTCCCGCCTATGTAAATCATTGCCGAAACATTTAACCTTAGCATCGTATACAAGATTAAGTCGATCGTAAGCCGCAGAATCAATTTATGCAAATGTATGAATCTTGTAGCAAAATAATGATAAATAATATAACTATTAAAACTATCATTAATTTGTATTGTTATGTGAAATATAATATAATAAATATGCATATACAACATATAATGAAATAAATTTATTTTAACATATAATAACATAAGAAAATATATTCTACAATTTCCTATTTCTAATTTTATATTGCAATATACATAGTTGAATGATCATTTAATTAAGAAGTGTTCATATCATACAATTATGATAAAGTTAACTTCACATTCTTGCTTTTAATCTATACGAAAACTATGTTGAGTAATTTTGATGCTCAATATTGAATTGAGCAAGCATCTACAAGACTAAAACAAAGATGTAAAAGCAGCAAGTGAAAGAGAGAGAAAGAAATTAGACAAGATACACGCGATAGTTAGTAACGACCGGTCGTCGGATTGGTCCGAGAGCTAAAAGTTGTATCGCAAGTAGGCGGAGCTATGATGCCAAGCACATCAATCGCCACTGGGAGAGGTGCGCGAGGTGCGCACAACTGGATGCCCCCGCAAACTGAATGGAGATGTTCTCTCCATAGGAACTACCTCGTGACGCGACGACGCGAGATCCCTTTTCCGCTATCATATCCCACCGACGCGTAATCATTGCTATCACATTTCACACGTTTAGAGCAACCTCTTTCTTCGATACATAATAAAATTCGCAAAGACTAGCTGTTATATGAAGTTACTCTTCAAATCCTTTTTGGAATCAAATCTCACTCTAAAGAGTGAAAACTGAGCCAGTTTTAAAAAAGAATAGATCAATCTTTAAGAATGAAATTTCACTCTTTATAGTGAGATTCACTCTAAAAGTTTTAGAGAGTATAGTATATTAGTTTCATTATAGCATATTAATTTCATCTCTTTATTTAATCCAGACACATCATGTTTAGATAGTTATCTATTATGATCGTTAATCCAAAATTATTAACAAGGAAAAAGTCTTAATTTATGAAAACTTAAAAAAATTGTGAAACTTTGGCAATACATAAAGAATGTCTTGATGTATAAGTTATATTTTTGCTACTCGATTTCATCCCGAAGAGATAAAATCAATTGCAAAAAATTGATCTATTTTTCAATTTTGTTTATTATTTATCAAAAAGAAGTAAAACAAAATTTAATAAAAGAAAGTAAAACAAAATTTTATTAAGTACTCATAAAATTATGTTACTCTTAAAATTATTTTCCTTGTTTCTATCGTTTCTTTTTCATATTTCCGCGGTATTACATTGCACCGTGCGTGGTTATATTGTCCTTGTACCACTCCTTTATATTAAGAGGTCATTATTAGAAATTGCGCTCGTATCTATAGTCTATTGCTCGTATCATTTAAAAAATGTAAATACAAAAATATCACCCTTGAAAAAAAGAGAAAATATTTTACTTTTTGAAAAACAATGACAATTTTCACTCTTTTTAGAGTGAAATTTCACTCTGAAAAAGAAGTGAGATTAAATCTCCAAAAGCGAAAATTGTCACAACTCTTTTTCAAGAAGTGAAATATTTTCATTTTTTTTTTCAAAGGTAGTTGTATTTTCTTGGGATGGGATTTCACTGCAAGAAATTTAGAGTGATATTTTCATTTAATGTTAAATTCTCATAATAGAAAATGATATAAAAATTATTTAATCATAATTTTTTAAAAGGTTCAAATAGATGAGACAAAGTCATATAATAAGAGAATCAAGCAGCACAATACAATAGCTGTGTGTTTGAACAAATATGTTAAATGCAGAATTCTAAATCTGTATGGAATGGGAATAATTACTAATGAGATTTTCACAGTAGATCGCACGCGCCGTAGTAAGGAAGGGCGAAAGATGGATAAAAAAGGAAGGGAGTCTTAAACCGTTAACGATATCACTCGTCAATCACGGTTGGTGGTTGATGTGTAAAAAGGCAAAGAAAAAAAGGAAGGAATTATACCGGCGTAATGCCGGAAAATGCGATCAAACCTGACATCAGGCAAATACACGAACGAGCCTTCCTGATCACGACTCGCATGAACGATTGTGAATCAAATCACCGTCGGCTTCTCCGTCACGACGATAAAAGTAATTCCATTTAAACGAAAGAGAACTTGCGTTGTATTCCCATGAACATTCGTATAACTCAATACCGAATCAGGCTCAAAATCTCAATGTTTGTATCAAACTTAGAAGATATATAACGTATTTCAAAATATGTCGTAATCTTAGGATCAATATTAATTAGATATAGTGATATGTATAAACATATATTAGAATTAATAATTAATTATTGTACATAATTTATAAATTCGATCGAGCAACCTCCGCGCGATACACTTTAGATAATGCTAATGCCGGCGGTATTATAACTTTCAAGTTTTATAACTCAAAAAGTACTGATTAAAAAGAAGCTTTATTATAACGTTTTAAAAAGTTTTTAATACCAGTTATTAGATTTTGAATTTAAAAATAGGATGTTTTATTTTAAAAAATCGATTTGATTTTGACCTTGATGATGCTACTTAAGATCGAACTAATAAGATCAGTAAATAAATCATTTTAAACTCTATAACTTGTGTATGAAACATTTTTCTCAGAAATGCTTATTTTTCGAGATACTTAAAGAATCTGAGACAACCTGTAATTAATATAACAGATGTAATTAATATAACAGATGAGAGAAGAATTCCATTCCAAACAGATTTTTCTGACTTTACACGTAGTTATCTTAAATATTAATAACTAATAATTAATATATATATATATATATATATATATATGTATAGCCAAGCGACACTTCTTTCCGCTTGATTTATTCACAAAAGAATGCCTATCGTTGATATATTCTTTATCAATGAATCAATTAATAATTACCGATAGTATTTTGCGCGTGTATATGTATATACATATATGCATATGCTGAAACCCATATGCACTCGTTCAAACTTGTCATACGGATTGCGTGTAAAAGAAGCTCATTATTACTCACAATACTTGCTCCATTTTTCAAAACTTGATCGTAATTTTCACTTACGATACGATAAATTTAAGATAATCTTATTGAGATAAACGTGAAACAAGAATAGTATGACACAAATAGCACTGATAATTCACTCTTTGAACGCACTTGATCTCTACGAAGTGTAGAAGATACAGTATTTCTGAACGTATCCGATCATGCATCATTAGCGCCTTTATCATTAGCGCCTGCAATCATATATTTTGCTCTGGTTGATGATAATATCGTCGATCAATTCAAAAAGTTACAGATCCGGACTTGCATCGCAATATCTCCGCTCGAAGGGCACGTAGAGAAAAAATAAATGCACTTGTTATACAATCGGAGTGCAAGTTATCGATTGAACGTATACAGACATTGATCAATTCAGCCGTTATTGAGACCTGATAATCTTGGTCTCACCGCGTTGATTCGCGTAAAGAAGCCATGGCCGATGTCTCACGCCTTGTCCAAGCAGAACAACAAGTCACGATAATATCCAAATGGTATTAAAATGAATCGGAAATAATTGAAAAATGATCATTTTAGAATCATTTTGACATCATTTTGAAATCATAAAGACTTGTTATTCTGCTTGAGTGACATCGTTCCGCTTGTTTAGCCAAGACACTACCATGTCTATTTATGCACGTTCATACGTGTATAAATACATATATACATATATACATAAATACATACTTACATGCGTATACATATATGCTTTAAATGTTTGTAAAGAATAAAAATAAACCTCCATTTGTTCTTTGATTTCTTTATTGCATATTTGATAATAACAAATATTTTTCTACATAACTTTGCAAAGTTGTTGTGACAGAACAAAAGTTGCAAATTTGTACCTTGGATATATCAAGGTTAATAAATTACGTTGCGTAAATTTTTATGAATTACATAAAATGGGTTTTACCAACGTAATATATTTCTTTCTTTTAATACCTTCTCAGAGTATTTACAAATAAGAAAGTAATAATATTTCTACATGTAATAATATATCTATGCTTGTTAATAGCATAAATATACTTCATTCGTTGCGACATTCAACCCAACATTAATGCGACCCTGACATTTATGCAAAAAAACTAATTATACATGTAACATGTAAATATAACAATTATTTCAATTTGTTTTTCACTTAACAATAAAAATTTTAAATATTACTTAAAAATTTTATGTAGATAATAAAACATAACATAAAGATATATATTAAATATAAGAAATTCAATAAATTCAAAAAGAAGTTTGTAGTAACAAAACAATAATAAAGTTCCATTTTCTTTCATTATATTCTTTCTAGTTGATTTTGTTTTTATTACTCAGTTTCATTCAGTATTGATAAACTAAATATAATCATATTAAATAGAACTTTTTAGAAATAGAATTAGGAATTAAAAACGTAGTTTAGAAAAATCGCTTTTTTGAATACATGCTGAATAATAATACATGCTTTGCCGAGAAAATAGTAATGATAGTAAAATAATGATTGCAATACTGTTATACGAAATATCGATACACACACACATCGATACATTGCTTATTTCAAATTTAATTTCAAATTTAATTCGAAATAAAGTATATAAATAAATATGTTTAGAATAAAACAAATGGAATAAGCAAATATTTCTAAGTATTACTTTATAATGTGATATTTCTATATAACATTAGAGTTCCGACAAATTATAAACATTTAAAAGGATTTCATTGTTATCTCCAATAGTTTATAAAAAAACAACTAGTTCGTATACTGGAAACATTGTTAGACATCTTAAACATAAAATGGTTTAAATAACCAATATAATTATTTATTTACATGTTTATCTATATTAAAGAAAAGATAACATGCAAATGTGCAAAAAATTGTTCAAATATTAGTTTAAAAAGAAATACACAACATACAATATAATGTATGATGTGGAAACAGTTAATTTAATGAAAAATTAAAAATATTCCAAAATCACGTTTTCTTTCTATGAAAAAAATCATGATTTTTTTTACATACGATATTTTTTAAACAAAATTATAAGATAAAATTATCAAAAAATTGAATATGGAATGTTTTATATTTAATATTGACATATAAAATATGAACTATCACACACAGTATTTCATACTTTCAACTTCTCCATAGTATTATCCAGAAAAAAATTTTATATATATATGGACATATTTTACATATAATTATATATAATTGTATATATAATATATAATATATCCATTTTTATATAATTATTTATAACTTTGTATAATATAATTATATACACATATAATTATACGTATATGATTTTTCCTGGGTACTTAATAAATAACTGTTGTATTTACAATTATTTTTTTTAAGAAACATGGTCATCTCGCGCCAAGTGTATGTGTATAATGCGATATTACACTTTTGCGAGTATAAGATTAGGATCTCAATAATGGATGAATCGATCAAGTTCTGATTCGACAATTCAAATGTCAAATTTTGCGCGCTTTACCAAGCACTTGTAATATATTTATAATAACTGGTTATATTTGTGGAAAATGGTTTCATTGAATAATGGCTCAAAGTGCATGGTAGTCGAAATATGAAAGTTGCTGAAATATTAAGTTGAAATACATTATTTTACGTTCTCTAGACACTACCGCATTATTTATTCTCATTATAGTATTGTTTTTTGATTGTTATAATTTTTAATTTTCGAGAATTTTAAGTTATTTTTTTATATATATTTGTAATATATTAAAATATTTTAATATCATTCACTGGATAAAAGGTCTTGTTGAATTAATTGGAATTGTAATAAATTTAATATTTTTAATTGAATCTACTGGAATCTAATTAGACATATTATAGTTAAATTTCTAGCAAATATTTCAAATCTAGATAAACAGAAATTACGATATAACTAAAATACTAATGGATATAAATTTGTTTGGTTTGTTCTTCTTATTGATGCAACCAGAACATTTTTCTCAGCAAATATACTGCAAACACATAGTAGAACGCGCAAAATATGATATTCAAAATGTCAAGTCGGCTAATAGCTCAAAGCAGTAAAAATTATAGTGCAAAAGAAAGAAAAAAATAATATAAAAATATAAAAAAAGCACCTTTTGAACGACAATAATATGTCTTATTGTTAATGTAAAAATATTACATTTTGTACTTTGTATCGCGATATCTTCGCTTGTAAGATAAAAAATAAAAACTTTTTTTTATATATTTTAAACCAAAGCTATTGATTGAGCCTACTCAAAGCTTGATTAGTTCAACCGTTATTCGATAATTTCGGACACCTACTTGCAACTAGGTATTGTATCTCGACCTTTTTCGCCTCTCGTACTTTCATCTCGCGTGAAGAAATATGCGCGATTGGTTATGAGTATAATAAAAATACGATGTCCCGACACTTATGGAAGTGAAAATTACAAGTGCGAATGCGAATGATATTATAATTAAATTAACACATTTATGATATGATTATACCATATATGTGACGTTAAGAAGAAGAACGATTTTAAATATCGGTTGTGTTCCAATTTAGCTGTGTTTCATAATGAATGTTACAAAATGAATGTTATTTCAGAAACATTACTCAAAACAACAATATATATATTGGTTTAAAGATAAAGACATACGTATGACGAAGATACATAGAGATGTATCGTAAGAAAATTTGTAACGTAGTATTATGCATATAATTGAAATAACAATGTTTAGTATATATATATATATAAAAAGATTTCATATTTTATTATAAATGTATATTAAGAATTTTATTATCTATATAAATAATCTGTAGAACAACATACGTACATATTTAAAAAATATTATTCAATATATCATCGAACATCTCTTTGTATTCAATATCGTATACAATGCAAGTTTATAATTTGACTTTGAATTTAACATCCAAATTATACTTATCGAGCAATTTCACATGAAGACTATTTGTATTTTTATCACCCTGGAAACTCCCAAATTAAATAAGATTTCATTTTCACTTTAGATTTTAAAATACACAATCGACTTCTTAGCTGGTTCATGTATAAATATACATGTTGTTGGTAGTGTCTCGTACTACATGTACACTTGACGCAAGACTCGACCGTGTCTTTTGAATATTATTCTCAATAACAGAATTAATCAATTGTAAAAGGAAAGAAATATCAATGTACTTAAATAGAATGCAGTCATGCATTAAAATATAGCAAACAGTATAGTCATAAATTAATTTTTTGTTACTATGAATATAAAAATACTAAAATAAGGTCATCTAAAAATATTTTACACAATACGTTATATTTTATGTCACAATATGTAAAAATAAATTGTAAAATATCTTATATGAAGTATCCATAAATCCTCAACATTTTTATACATGAGCAATAATATAATAAATAGTTAGACTTAATTTGCATAAAAAAGTCATTCTTTAATTCTATTTATAAAAAATAATTATCAAATCTCCTTAATTTTTCTGCTTGCAAAATAATCGAATTTAGTATATAATACTCTTCTCCAAATTAACATTTACTCATTGCATAATTTCGCTTTTAAATTTTGCAAACGATTACATTAATCATTTCATACAAATTATTATGTAGAAAATAGATCAAATAATTGAAATTGTTTTTGTTGAAAATGAAAGAAATAAGGAAATAGTCAATAATAAAATATGTGTAATAAGATATATTAGTGATTTGGTTTTTTCTAAAATGCAACAGTGTACTAAAAAAAAGTATTAAGTTAATTCTCTTAATAATTTTTTAAATCGAATACTTTTTACACAATTTTATTTTTATGGATATTTTGTAAATGTTAAAGTAAAATAGCAAGAGTAATGATATAAGATAAAAAAATAATTAATAATGTATAAAATAGTTTACTCCGATATTTTGAAAGAAAATGTGGATTATCTCGTAATAGCTTTATTATTTATAACCTTAATAATTTTAAGATCAATTTTAATAAACTATATATTAGTTGATAGAATTATATATAGATAGAGTTGCTAATGACATAGCAATTATCATCATAATTATTATAATATGTAATTATAGTTACAAATATCAAAAGTTTTTTTCTCAGTGTACATGCAGCGAGTAATGATTAGTTAAAGTATCTATATTTATGTTATAAAAATAAAGGCAAACACTTCAAATAACTTATATATAGCGTTAAAGCTCTTTTTATATTTTTAAAAGATTTACATTAATTAAAATATATGTATATTTATATTTTATAGTTGTATATATCCAAAGTACAAAAAAAGAATTTAAGGCTAGACTGCATATGTATATGTTGGATTAAGCTAATTAATTTCACATTTCTTTCGAATTAAATGCAACATGTTGAATTAAAATAAATTAAATGTGATTTCATATATTTTTTACAACATTTATCCTTATGACATGCAATTTAATTTTTTTTATATAAAATCCCAAATTGCGTATAAAATAAAATATATAAAATAAAATAAATATCGAAATAGCAGTATTGTTATTTCAGTTCAGTATTGCAATCACTGTAATATAATTGCTATAATAGAAACAGTCTTCGATTTTGCGAGAGAAATACAAAAAGTCACAAAAATAAAATTGTAATTAATAGTTATTTATACAATTTTCCTGGTGAATTTGGTGACTTTTGCGAAGACATCATCGTTGTTACCCACTACAAATGATTCACGTCGTCCCTTTCGGCCGTTTGCAAAAGCGACTGGTGTCGCACTCAGTTCCTCTTAATAGGAACGGAGATCGTAACGTGGAAAAGCGAATAGTACTCCGCCACCCCGTGGCTGTTTGACTTAATTTTACGAGGGGTCGCTCGAAACGACAAGGGCAGCATCGGAAGGGTGGAATGCGCGGTAGCGACAGCGGTGGCGGTTTAGCAGATAAAAATTATTCGTTTAAAGTCAAGAGGTACGCTATAGAGTATAGTTAAGTTTCCCAGAGGAGTAAATTCTTCTCGCGCGTTTCTACGCAATAATAACTATAATTAAGTAAATAGTCGCGTCAGGCACTAAAATTTCGAGAAACTAAAGTGCAGACTTCTATACTGTACATAATTTTAAACTTCTCCTCTGAAGAGCTTTGACTTTGTTTAATCGCAGTAAGAGATGCAACGCTGCAAAATTTAATGAATATGATGTAGCAGATTTAAACTATTAAACTATGTCGCGATATCTTTTTTGTTATATAGTTTACAATTTGATTGATTTTAAGTGAAAGACTGTCGCGAAAAACATGTTTACCTAAAAATATCGTTATGATATCTTCCATTATAGTATCATTATAATATCATCAAGATACATGATATACAATATTATCCAAGGAAAGTGTTCAATTATAAAAATATTGATCGTAAATAATTGCATCGGATGTCGCAAGCCCTAACATTTCTTTTTACATACACCGAAAACACGAATGTAAGGAACATATACCAGATTTACGTCTCGCAAATTGAAAGAAAAAAGAAGTTAATCACTAAAATGAGAAACCGAGAATGCTGCCTTTTACTAGAGATCTTATTTTCTCGACGAAGAAGTATATATGTATATATGATGTGTACATACGTGTGTTCTATGCAAACAAAAAACACCTGATATTTATGGTCCAACTGATCGGCTACTCCATTCGCAGATCGGATCTCACTAAATCACCAGTCGGTATACGCCTAGGAAGGAACTAGCCGCATCTCCCCACAGTCCATGGATGGCTATAAGGTTTCGATGTTGCAATGATGCGAATGACGAAGGATGGAAGAGAAATCGATGAAAAGAAGTTAAAGTTCTATTCGGCCTACCCTTGGTATACCTTCTGAACAATGCGTCATATCTGAAAATATATCTACGAAATAAAGATCCATATATATATACATTGCGTAATATAGTATAATTGACACTTTTCAAAATGCACAATATAAAACTTGCACTATTTAGGAGAATAGAAATATTTTCATATAAATACAAGTTACAGAATAATTAATGTTCGTACTTTCGTCAGAATTATTATGTAATTATATTCTTTTTTTATTTAAAAAAGAACAAAATTTCAAGTAGTGAATACAGTAGTATTTCACGTAGTATCTTAAGTAACATTTTATTTGTATAAAAATGTATGTGACATACTGTTCATCTTTAAGTGTTTAAAAATTTAAAATAGCATACGCAATTGTCTTTTTTTAATATTTTAACACCAACTGATTTTAATTGTAAATAAAATATATTAAAAGATAAAAAATTAACTTTACTACTCATTTCAGAAAATTTCAGTAAAATTGTCAGTAAAAATATTTGTTATTGTTTTCAAAATTCAATTTTATTTGTTACGTTCAATATTAAATACTTATTCTTGTAAACATTGCGTGACATTTATTATCTAAACACGTACAGTATATCATATTTATAAAAATTATTTTTTTCAAAAATTTTTAAGTATTATATTGGGTTAGGTGAAAAATCTGTTTACAAGTTAGTAAAAAGACTTTTCCCCATCAATATCTTCGTTAAAAAAGATTAAAATTTAAATTTAAAAAAAGAGTTTTAAAGCTTGAAATTTCTACTTCCGAATGGTTATTATATTTTTTGAATTTACATTTGAAATTTTTATGTATAGAAAACTACGAGCTGAAAAAAATGAAAAACTTGTTTTCACTTTGTAAATCTGTGAAAAAAATTTGAACAAATTTTCAACTATCTGTTGTGAAAGCTTGAAGCTTTCCCTAAAATCGTTTTTTAAAATTATTCCTATGATTTTTTTTGTTCTTGAGTTACTCGCGGATTAAGTATAGAAAAAGGAACATTCTGACTTTATTGCTCGTAACTCCGTTAAAAATCATCATATCGCAATTAAAAATACAGATTCTTAAAGTTAAAACGTTGCTCTATCAAGTATAATTATCAATTTTTTTTAAATAGAATGGATTGCTAAAAAAGTCTTTTTACTAATCTGTAAAGGAACTTTTTCCCTAACCAAATATTTTGAACTAAAATAAAATAGATATATTTGAAAATAAGAAAAAACTGTTGTAAAATAAAATACAATATTGTTAAACCATCATTGAGTATTCGGTCAATTCAAAACTGGGTCAAGGTAACTATTTTCTCGTAATCTGCTTATTCTCTTGTGACTCTGCAGATTTCATTCATTTGATGAACATCAAAATTTGTCGATAAATATATGTGTTACGTATGAGTGTGTATGAATGGGTATGTACATATGTATGTACATGTTACACGTCTCTATGTAAGTACATCCTATGTGCCGCGTCATCAACCATCGCAAACTTACATCGTCATCAGAAGTGAAAGATGCTGGCATCGCCAAATCTTTCCTTTCTCTGCCTTCTATACGTAGTGAGAGTAAACGTGACGTCACCGACTTAAAGCTGCCGAACGGAAGGAATACTATCGATTGATTCGTACTTTACGAACAGAGATTAGAAGCCAGTGAAACCATAAGTTTGTTTTTCTATGATATTACTCTTAAACAACGTACAAAAACAAAACATTTTTATGTAATTAATTAGCAATAATATAATCATTGTGAATAGCATAAATATTTACATCCTACAGTAATAAAAGTTTATACATAATCAAGTATAAATATATATAATTATACTATCCGGGAAAAAATAGTCATACGTGATCAATGTGATCATGTATGAGTCTTGACCTGACATACACAGTCATACATGATTATACTTGATCATATATGACTACAAATCATATCTGTTGCTTGATCGTTACGATTGTACAGAAATCGCTACTTCATGAACTTTATTCATGAACAGTGAATGTTAATTGATGGATGTAAATATACTATATGTACTATATACATATACTATACGTATCATATTGTTGGAAAGATGAAACACGTATAATTAAAATATATTTCATTCATAAATGAATCTGAAATAATTCTATTTCGGCAAAGAAAACTTGCAAGAGTAGTTGCAAAAATAGTATATAACCGGGTGCTAAAAATCTATGTATGAATGTACGATTACGTACCAAGAGTATACAAAGAATTACTGTATAGAATCGTATATGATTATGGATAGTCGTAAAATACTTGCATACATTCATGTACTGTTCTATACAAATCCATAATAATGTACATGTACTATACGAATATATGCACACTCAATCATTCATGATCATATACTAGCATTCGAAATTGTACATTATGTAATGCATGATTTTATATGCCCATGTATAATTATGTGCATGCATGGATCATTTTTTTCTCGGGTAGGTGTTTAGAATAAAGCGTTACAAATTTTTATCTCGGAAACAAAACATTTCAGAGAAAAATGTTTTATACGAAAGTTTTGTGAGGACTTCGAGGAGGACATGAGATGGTGCCATTGGTTTGATTTTGGGTAACGTCAAAGCAAGATTATATAGAATGTTTTAAATAAGACCCATTTTTTATCTATATGTTTTCTTTGTTTCATATAATCTTTGTACACTCACATATAATAGTTACGGGAAAAGACCGCATAGTGGACAGTATTAAATTTTAGCACAAATTTTTAATATTTTCATGGATGCAAAATGATAGTATAAATTTTTTAAGTATTTTATATTTGATATTTTAGAAGAAACTCGAAACGCGCGCATTTCAGCCAGCTTTAATTGCAGTATTACAGAAATAAAAGTATTTCTAACGGTTATTTTAAATTTTAAATTATTTATGTATTTTGTCATTATATAAAGCACGAAGTATTATATTCTTTTTATAATATTATTCTTCGGCTTCGTTGGAATAAACAGTTCGGAAGATTGGTCAACATTGGAAATCGTATTTACAATTACAATACATATGTATTTAAAATGAAACTATTTCAAATATTACCCTGATTATTATACATATTATATGTATATAATTATATGTACATATAATTGTACATTGAAAATTGATCGAAGCTATAATTAATCCAGTTTTATTGCTAAGCACATTTCAGAATACATATGATGATATGATTATAACTAAAAGAATACTTACTTGAAAAAAATTCATTGTTTTTTCAAACCGTCACCAATGTTCCAAGCCAAATCCATATCTAAGCTTTAGTTCGATCTCTATTGAAAATCTCTAGCACGTCAGGTTCACCTGAAACGTTGTTTCAAAAATGGACAAAAACGTGTCTTTTTTACACATTCCCAGCAAACCAAACCATGTAACATTGACGTATGTGTCATAGTACACAAATGTCGTGAATGTTACCTGCAACATTATCAGTATCATGAATGTTACATTCTGATATGGCTCTATGTCTGCAGCAACTTTGGAGAGTATCAGACATTTTTCACTAATATATTACTATAACATAGACATAGCACAAAAATATGCAAAGACGTATCAAGTCTGTCCCAAAAAATCCGACATTTGCGTATATCTTTGTCTTTGGGCATTCTCTCTATGGAAAATAGGCATTCAGTTAGGGAGGATCTTGAAGAATACCTTCACTAAGCGGCACGATCTAATAGCTGTTCAGTCCTTGAACGTATCATTTATTTCAGTAATGTATTATTACAACATGAAATATGTCACATATATAAATGTTAAATAGTTTTCTATATCTTGTGTGATCTCGATCTAAGATCACATATGATCACTATTATAGCTTTTTCAGATTCAAAAACTCAGAAAGAATTTCAAAAGGGCTTGGGAATTTCCAGGGGATCAGTCAATTAGATTTGCATACGCCTTCCTATAAAACTTCTAAGCGATTTTTTTCTTATGAGAAGTACGTCCATCTCGTGACGGAGTCATGTACTTACCTCTTATGTATAAATATATAATTTTTTTAAATATTATATTTGTTATACTTATATTATATATTTCCACGTACGTGTTTATGTAATGTTACGATGTTATGATAGAAAAGTATAACTAGATTTTTGATGATTAAAAAAAGTTCGGTTTTATCGATTAATGCTATTGGACAATTACTTATCTCCCTCTGTTTTTAATAATAAATCTCATTGAACTTATACATAGTTGTTTGCTTTATAATTAATATTTACTTTATCGGTCAACATACTTACGTCATGATATTAGACATTGCACTTGCTCTGCAAGTAAGTAAAAATTTAAATCATGACGCGCGTAGAATATAAATGATAAAAATTAAAAGCAAAAAACTAATTTGTAATAATTTGTATATAATTATATGTAGTTATATATAATTATAAATAATTATATTAGGTGTTGGAATTAATTCGTAGCGTTTTACAAGTGATGGGAAGTACTTTCATTAATGTATTTTTTAATGCTCATGTGAAATAAATAACATTCTTTCATTAAAAAACGCTACGAATTAATTCCAACCCCTAATATATATTTGCACCTAATTATATTTATGAGCCATTTTTCGAGAATCTAGAAAAAATTGCACACTACGTATATGATTACATAAGATTTCGTATATGATCATATATTTCATATATTCATTATTTCCCATGTAGGGATGGGAACTGTTATTTTTGTCGTTACTTCCTGTAATAACAATTTGACAATGATGTTACAATGTTTTATGACGATAATTAACTAAAAGCTAATATTAAAAAAATTATTTTTTAATACTCGTCACCATTACTCGTTGTTTATTGAAAAAAGTTACTTGTAAGTAAGAGTTGAAGTATAACGAGTAAAAATAACGAATCAATGCGTTACAAATTCGAAAGTTTCCCAGCCTTTCATTATCATACCGTCATAAAAAGTTGCAATGTCAAATCGTTATTATAAAAGATAATAATAAAAGTAGTGGCATTTTCAGTTCGACAACAGTTGTAGTCATATGATTACAACTAAATTTATATTACTACTTATGTATATTAGTATTTAAATTAGTTCAATTTAATTTATTATACATTTTTTATATTTACAAAGAATATGTAAATATATTTATATGTAGAAACATTATCCGATATTTTTATCATCTTGTTTAATTGCTATACAGATAAAAATATAATATTATTGTAGAAAGAAAACAACAAAAAGAAGAAAAAGGAGAGAAACGTAAATTGTTTGAGATTTTCAGTTTCGTATTTTATAACTCATATTTGTTTTGTCAAATAATCTGTCGATCTATAGAACAAAGTGATAGGCAAGATAGTCAATGTAGTGAGCTGTATCGAAAGTATCGAAACAGGTGGGTTGACGAGGGGAAGAACTGAGGAACCTCGAGAACAAACCGGAAGTAAGATGAGCTTTATTGTCAAGTCACGCTGACATCGTGGCTTATCTCTATCTTCTACAATAATCCTTCTGCTTCAGAAGTTCCCTCCTTTACCCCTGTATATGACCACTCCATATTCACGTGGTTGCAAATATATGTTTATAAATGGAGAGATGAGAGAAATCTTTTACAAAAACAAATACAATCCTAAACTGAAAAGTTGAAGTATATTTTTATACATATTAAATTGCAGAACTAGGAACGTTACCTTAAAAAACTAACGTGTTATAACCGTTATAGTTACAAATAGTTGGATTTGTCCGGAAACTCTGATAAGAAACAAATCGTATGAAACATTTGTAACAAAACCCATTACGTCAAATGTCAGTCAAATAAACACGAATTCAATTATCAACTTTCAAAATCTTTTTTCTTGAAAATGAAACCTTGTCCGAAACAAAATTTATTCTATCATTTTGATTTAGTTAAATTATATAATTACTCCTTTTTAATACTATGTATTTCTGCTTGCACTGTATGATAGAAGAAATAAAATTTTTGAAAACACTTTCATTTTTTAAGTTAATTTATCCGTTTGAAATTACATAATACGTAAAATCGAAAATAAAGTATTTTAGAAAAACTTTATAATTAGATTACTTTATATCTGGATTTAATTAAGCAAAAGCTATTATAACAAGAGCTGTTAAACGAATCTGGTGAAACGGACAGTCAATCTGTCAACTTGACATGCGACGTCTGTTCGGAGATTCTGTGAGGGTCGAAAACGAGCCATTGTCAAACGACCCTTGTGGACAAGTCTATTAAATTCTCATTAGAACTTTATCCTCTTCCATGCCTGACAATCATTGAACGTAGCTTTCGCATGACAAAATCTGTTTCGATATCACTAGTGTCACGTACATAAAAAGTAATTCTTCCAATTATTTTCTTATCTTCATATCTGTCCTTTGCTCATCATATAGAAAGATTATATACCATATAATTAGAAATATGTCTATCTGATATCTTTAAAATACTATTTATTTTCATAACATTAGTAGAAATTTTAATTCCAATATTTGAATCACAGAGAGTTTAATTGTTATTTATCTGCAATTTAATAATATTTATACACACTAGCTATCCTTGAATTCATCCAAGATTTAACTTCTAATGTCTTGAATATTCACTATTTGTAAGCAATATTTCTAACAATAATTTCAAAGAATGGTAGAGTGATTCTAAATTTAAAAAATAATTCTTTATATCGCTCTCTGTCTATGCTATCTGTTGGGAAGTTGAACTTATAAATATTAAGAGAATGCTGGAGTGACGCTAATTATCTACCACAAATTACAAAATGCAACTAGAACTGCTCTTCGGATTAGTTTTACCAATTAGTGGCAAAATTTTTTTTACAGAATTAAATCATGCACGAGCAGAAAGCCCGGATATTGATTTCATATAGAAATCAAAGAAATTTCAATAGTATAAGGGAGCCAATCTCCGATGATCTTAATCTTAACATATATTGTCCAGGCTATAATCCTGAGTAACCTCCGATAGGTTTTAGCCATCGCTCATTATTCGTTAGAAAGTTATTAATAAAATAAATTTATGAAATAACGTCATATTTTTGCGGCATATAATATCAATCCTCCATCGTAAACGAAGATCATTTGTGTCCGTATGCGTTAAAAGCTTTTGTTCTGAGTTATAGTCTCAAAATGAAATTTCCATTCTTCCTTTTTGCAAAAATTGTGCAAAGTTAGCCTGTACATTGACCATCGTCTGGCGCCTTAAAAAATTTAATTCCTTCTTCAAAATTTTATCAAGATAAAGGCCATTACACATACAAAATTTTTAGTCGTAATTTAGTCGTAAGGTCTCAAGTAAATTGACTAATCACAATCAAAATTGCAATCTCACATTTCAATACACTCAACTGTGATTGGCCAATTTGCTTAGAGCCTTATGATTACGACTAAAATTTTTGTATGTGTAATGGCCTTAAGATATAATATATTGTAACACAAATTATTCAAAAACAACCCCGCTGAAGTCAATTTCTTTATTCTTCATTTAAAAATCGTTTTTGAAATATCAATGTGAACAGATTGATTAAATAGAAATGATAATAAAAAATGATTAAAAAAATGTAACTAAATACATTTTCTTGTTAATGTACATATGTATAGATTGACAATCCAGAAGAAATATATGATAGCTCCAGAATCCTCTGTATGAATTTGTAAAGGACGATTTTGGCAATCCCTGCTTTTGTTCTTTCTCTTGCTTCCTATCAAGCTGCGGGTTTCGAGACTAGGAAAGAGGTGAACGTATTGTTTACCGACGTTCCATCCCGATGGTTTCATCGCCGAACAGCGGTGTCAGCAGAAATGGCGTTGCAAATAAAGTGAGGGAAGCGGGAAAGATAGGTTCGTTCATAAAATCGCGTACTGCTTGCTCATGTTTCCAAGTAGCAAAGCTAGTTGACGTTTGCGCAGTTCAAAGATTTATTCGCTGTTATGATAGCAATTTCGATTTATTTAATGTATGATTTTGTATGCTCATATACATGCATGGATCATTTTTTCTGTGATAATATAATTATAATTTTATTTTATATAGTATTAATTTCGTATACATATATACATATGTATTGAAATTTATATGCATATGTTTCCATGAGAGAGATACATCTATTCTTTATCGGATCAACACATGTTTTCTGGGGGAGATAGCTATCTTTTCTATCGAATTATCCCATGTGTTATAAAATAACCATGATGTATAGTTTAATAAATAGAACTATTACGTTAAAGAATAAAAAGCGACAAATAAATTGGATAGTAGAGTGGAGGGTAATGATAATGTGAATGTAGACAGAACTTGTACGGCACAAAGTTACACAAAAGTTGCAACAACATTGCTGCAACATTGCAGATTTGTAGCAATATCGTTGCAAAATCTCTGCAATATTGCTACAAATTCTGTACTGTATGAGAAGGATTATAACCATATATTGAGAATGTGTCAGAAACAGTAACAGAAGCGATGAATAAAATTGAGTACATGATTGGTTTTAGATAATAAGAATCTTATTGGATCGTACATTTGAGAAAACTCAACAAATAGGAAATAGGAAATACTGGTTATGATGATCAAAGATAAATCTTTCAATGCTTAAATAATTTAATAGGAATTATTATATACTATATATGTACATGCATATATATCATATTTGTAGTCATTTGAACGAAAAAAAAAATTTATGATACCAATATTAAATTGCTTGTCACTTTAATTTATAAAATTACTACTTCAGTTTCGGTTTAAGACTGTGTTTCAAAACCGATAAATAATCGGCGCACAATTAGCTTGAACTAGAAATTATATAAATTTACAAGAAATATTATTAGGCACGAAGAATTGCCTTAATCGAATATAGTGTGTTTTTCACTAATGTATACTCCCATTAATTCATTTTCACTTAATATTGGATACATAATGCTTTGGTATCACCTCGATAATTATACAGTAACGTTGTCAAGTGTCCTTTTTGTATATACACTTGAATATTTAGTCATTTGATATATTTAGCTATCGTAAATGTACAGAGCATATTTATACGTAAATATATAGAGTGATTCCGGAAAATTTGTAACAAATTGAAAGAAGTGCTAGATCTGCGTTAATAATGTTCGATGGAACATAGCTTTAATTAGGTATCGTCGAGCCTAGATTATTTAACAAAAGCTGTTCAATTTAAGGAGATCTATCATCCCTTTAAATTTGTCACAATTATTCGAAATCATTGTATATAATACGTATAATGTACTCAATTAAATGAGATATTTCTGTCTTCCTAAATTTTGAGCAAGTGTTACATTGTGCATTGTAACGTACAGTCTATTATAATATTGCCGCTTTATAATTACTCACCAATAGAAGAATCCATCGACGCAACAAATGAGCTGTTCAAGTCCAACAAGCGCCTCCTCGGCGCTGTCGATGTCACAGATAGACTTCGGGACTCGCTGGTGCTGGTTGGTGTTGCTGTTGTTGTTGTGGATGTGGTTGCTGACTTTGAGTTTGATGTTGCTGCTGCTGTTGCTGTTGCTGCGTCATCTGCTGTTGATGATGATTATGATTGTGATTGTGATGATGACTCTGTCGCGTTCTCAACATATCGTATCTTTGCTTGTAAAGGTCGCGTTCCTGTTGAATCCGTGTTAGCTCGATCTTCGCACGTTGAAGTTCATTCTGCAAGTTCCGATTAGTGCTCTCAAGATCCTGCCGTTGCTGTAGCCGTTTGCTACGACAGTTCTGAGCGTAACCACGATTCTTTAACGTTCGTCGCTTTTGCTTCAGCCGCACCACCTTCACACACAATTGTAGATTTAATCATATATTTGAGCCTTTTCAACAACTTTATATTCTTAACATTCTTAATTTATGTTTTCTTAATCTTTTTTTCCTTAGCAGCATTTGTCACAAAATTATGTATAAAATAAAAAATCGAAACGATGTACGATTCAATGTATAGATATATTGTATAGATATTGTATAGGTATATAATAGATTATATACGTATGCATACGTATACATTATATTGTATATATAATAATAGCACACAATGAGTTTGCATTTTACGTAGGTGCTATTGTATAATCATAAAAATAATAACTAAGAATAAGAAAGTTATTTGACTTCAATATATTTGGAACAAAAAAAGTCTGATTATTATAATTAGTATATTAACTTATCAAAATTTTACAATAAGAATGAAAACCGATATAATTTTATTGTGCTTAAAATAGATAGACAGATAATTATCCTCATGCATATTGATTTCATATTAAAAAAATAAAGCGTAAAAAATTAAATTATACCAGTTTTAGTTATTGTAAAAGACTGTTAAGGTTTATTCATTCAGGTCGATATTCATTAGTTTAAATTCTTGATTTGAAACATCGGTCCCGAGATTTCCAAAATAATTTTGCTACACAAATAGAAAACAAAAGAATCATTCACCTGTTCTCGTGGACAACCATGGAGACGTTTGTTGAGTTCGCGTACAGAAAGTGACATCAAAAGTTCATCATCCATGAGTTCCTCTTGAGGATTCGTACCGTTACAATTAGAGTACAGGCCGTTACCAGAACGATGAGCTGGAGTGGGCCCACCGGCGCCGCAAGAACTCACGGAGCATACGCTCAACGGTCTGCCCGGTTGTATTGCTAAACCTTGTATGCTATCCTCCATCCCCTGCATCACACTCCCGCCCGCGGGAAGCATTCCTCCTCCTGTACCTGGACCACTGTAATACTCTAGATGACTTGACATTGCCAGGTATCCACCTGCGACAACAATATCCATGTGGCAAATTCAAAACACGTTAGAAAAAGTAACACATTGGAAAATGACGAAATATTGAGAAATAAGAAAAGTGAATATAGTTTTCACAATTTCGGTATCCAATTTTTTATATATAAAAAAAATAATTATTATAGATAATTATATCATATTAATACAATAGAAAAATTTTCCTTTACATTTCATGCTAGGAATGATCCTGTATATATATTACACACACACACACACACATATATATATATATATAAGGACACTAATCATATAGCGTTATTCCTGATTAAAATTGAGTCAAAAAGTCCTCTACAATTTTGCAATTTTCGCAATGGTTGACGAAATATTAATTTCTAAATATTACCGAATAAACACATATTCAGCTACCCAACTATTAACTGTCGCGAAAATTGCAAAATTGCAAATGGTAGAGAACTTTTTGATTCAATTTTTCATCAGGAATAGCATTATGTGATTTGGCAATCGCTTACTCAGTAATCTTTAGAAATTAATATTTCGTCAACCATTATGATAACTGTTGGGTGAAGCTTCTTCAAATATTATTACTTTGGTGGTTGATTTCTATTCCTTAATTAATAGTTTGCGTATGTCCTACATATGTTGAATCGCAATTTAAACTCTTTAAAATCTATCCCTAACTACGTTAGAACGTGACTATAGGTAGATAAGGGATCTTAAAGTTTACATTAATAAATATTGAATTTATTGATATGAGAAAAAAATTAATTTAAATATAAGAACTTTGTTTTTTAAATTGAATAAGTTTATTAGCAATTTTAAAACTAAATAGAATTGTAAAATAATTAACCTTATATGTCTCACAAAATCATAAGATTGACTATTTTTATTGAACTAAACAAATTTAGGAAACAATTTTCTTTTTATAATAAAAAAATAAAATGAAATAGACAATTATCAAGAATATATTGCAAATATTTTATCCACGACAAACAATTCAGAAGGAAAGTATTTTTAGGGATATATGTAATTATACATCTTTTTTCTACCCCTAAAATAAATAGATTACGTTTCCAAAGGTTGACTATTTACTTTGAAATTATCAAATTACCACTATATTGAATTAATCTTAATAAAGGATGTGTATTTTCATCGAAATCGACAAATAGTTTATATCGCGAATTGCTTTATTTTTTATGTGAATGTTTGTTCGCCAAAGCTTATAAATTGTTAATAAACAGTTTGCAACAAGTTGTTATTTTTTGTTTGATTGCTATTTGTAAACAGTTTGTTAAACATTTTTTCTAGAAGCGATAAGATAAAAAAGCGACAAACAAAATAAACATTGATGTAAACAACATATTTAATTTTCGCAGATATTCAACAGTTGATTACGAACTTTTCGTATGCAATGTTTGCAAATAATATTTAGCGGATAAATAAATTTTTTTCCTTTTCGAAAAATGAATTTATTGATCGTTATTATACTTACTAGCGTGCCTAGTATGTCGCGGAAGATGTTGCAACTCCTGGAAATGATGATGCGCTGGTGTTGCTGACCAAGACTCATGATGAGTCTCCGGAGTTTGCTCTTGAGGACAGTGGGGTCTCAGGTCCAGCGGTTCTTGTCTCAATGACTGCGTCAGCCAACCCATACCACCTGTACCCACTTGCATCTCTTCCTGTACCAATGCTGCTGGTTGCTGCAGCTGCAGCAATATACCACCACGGTCGCGAAGATCACGAGCATCACGGGAATCTCGATCGCTGCGGTGAAGTTGCAATGGCGGTGGAGATGTCGATACAGGCGGCGTGTCCGGCGGCGTGCCCGGATGTGACAGCGTGGTGAGATGCGCCGCGGCACCAGGCGGTGCCTTTACCAAGACGCCATGTTGCACTTGAATATGGGGCTGACCATACAGTGGATGCGGTTGTTCTAACTCGTGCGCGGGCGGCGTTAATGGTGCCAGAGTCAATCCTTGCGATTGCACTTGTCCCGGAAGCTGTACAACGCTACCATTTACCATTACTGTCGGTGAACCCATTCGTACCTGCGAAATGTTAATTTTTACCGATATCAACAATGATTATAATCGAGGACACAATAGTCGATTAATAAGCAAAAAATTTAAGTTCCTCATTTTATCTGTATTAGTACTCTCTCAAGTGTTAAGGTTGATCCATGGGACCATACGAAAAAAAAAAACAAATCGCTATATCTGTCTCATTTTCAATATTTTCATAAAGGCTGATTTATATAACTTTAATTAATAAAACATAGATTCATAAAACTCCTGTGTTTTTGTTCCAGTTTTTTTAAATCAAAGTCCTAGGGACCAACCTCAGTGAAAGTCACAGTATCTACTATTTTATTTCAGTACTTAAAGATTATAATAAATAATAAAAAATATATTCATTTCTTTTATGATATTAAAAGATCTGTAAATAATGTGGTAGCTAATGAACTTATTTCTTTTTAACTCTTTGTATCATGAATTTTTGTACGAGATCAATTATTTTTTGAAACTTGAATCAGAGAATTTTTTAAATATCACTGATTATAAATCAAAAGTTTAAAATTTTAATGGCTGATTCAATATGGTGAACAAATAATTCAAATAATTTTTAGTAAAATGTTTAGTATTTTATTATATATAAAAATAAATTATTTAATAAGAATAGGTTTTAGCAATAACCTCAAATGTAGCGACCAAAATACTAAAAAAACTAAGTTTTAAAATAATAAGATTATTTTTTTCATTTTCCGTAGCAATCCGTATGGTTCCGTCATTTTGGATTTTAAAATTTGGAAATTTTGATCTCACATTAGTGTAGTTCAGTAATTCAAATAATCTAGAACATCATTATAAAAGATATTCAAACTATTTTGTTTACATTCGATCTTTCCATATTTATCAATTTAATAAAAAAAGACAACGTATCAAATAAATCTGAAAAAATTTTAAAAGATATTCTATAGGATATCCTAAATAAATACTTAAATTGCCATTTTGATATTAATAATAGTTTATTAAAAAATGTATTTTTTAAGTATAAATTTTTACTACTTTAGTTATAGTAATTACGTAAATAAGAATTTAGAGTTGCCTACTTTTTTAAATACTTTTTCATCTTCTAGATTTCTAACGAAAAAGTACGATTAATAATTTAATGTCATCAAAATAATTAAAAACTGAGCGGAAAAAGATGCAACTCTGAGAGTTCCATTATGACACAAAAGATTAAGCGCAAAAAATTGCCTATCATATTGCTTCTTTCGCAAATTTTCGTGTCTTGTTTGCAGTTCTTAGTTTTCTATAATCGCGACTGCTAATATTACAATTCTCTAGAATCATTTGTAATCGAAAGTATTTTTTTGAACGATTTTCAATATTATCTACTTAAATAAAAATATTACAATTCAGACTTTGCGCTGCAATTCATATTTTCGTGTCTTTGTTCATAGGACACATAGAGGAATTAAGATATTTTTATTATGTAATAAAAATCTCAGCTAAAACATAAAGATTATAGATATCTATTACGAATTCGATTGATCTAGATGTTATCAGGATATCGTAATTGATGTAAATAAAGAGATAATCTTAAGATATCGTATCGAATAGAAATCTGTCAGCCGTTACGAGCGAAGGACGATTATATCCCTCTTGTGAAAAGAAATAACATTGGTCATCTCTTTTATTTTGCCAAAACAAGTGAAAATTAGTCTTATTGTTTTCAATATCACTTAGATATTACAGATAGGGCCGTCTGAACATTTCATTTATGATAAGAATATTTCTGAATTATTTTCTTTTTTTCCTGATCTGTTACAGGAATTGACAATACAAATAAATAATAGCCAAATAAAAAGCGATCAATATTTAAAACTTTGTTTTATTTAATATTGTAAAGCGAAAGTTAAAATAATTAAAAAATCTAAACGTTACGATAGCATTTTACATTTTTGTCGCTTAATAAAATATGTATTTACAATTATTTCAAATAAATCACAATTTTATACACTGCTCAACAAAAAAATAAGGAACATTCTTAAATTGCTCAAAATTTTCATACAAATGTATCATACAATTTTCAAATAACTGAATCTCGATAAAAAATCATAACAGACAAAAAATAAAGAAGCATTTAAAAGCTTGAAACCTGTTAATTTTAACATGCTTTTGTTTCCCAAAAATGCCGTTTTTTTCACAAAATTTTTATCTTTATGCAATTCTGTATTTTGAAGGTTGAAATTTGATATTATTAAATTGTTGATTTTTTTCTTATACAAATGTTCTAGAAATAAGTATATATAATATTCAATGCTATAATATCTTATACATTGTTGCAAAATTATAATTTTTTTCCCTATAGGCTTTTTTTTTTAGAAAACACTTTCCCGGGTATGCGACTCGAAGAAATTGCCTTTTCGAATATCCGATCGGATACTGGATATCCGATGTTACATTCTGTTCGAATATCTGATATCTGATATCCAGTAATTTTGCGATCCGGTGCATCCTTATTAAATACTACAAAATGCTTTTTAAATCATTTTCTTATGATTTTTTTGACCTGGTCGTTTTTAATTCTTATCGCGCAAACGGGAGTAAAATTATATATAAATCTTTCATTTAGAATAGTTACGAAAATATTACATTAATTTTTTAATATTTTTTGAATCATTTAATTCATTAAAAAAAACACACTGTTCGTTAACAACCTCCGTCTACATTATTAAGTAAGAACGTTTGCACGATAAGGATTAAATTTCTACAGAATTGAACTGAAAAAAATTTTTTAATAATTAATTTTTCGATAGTTTTTCGTTAAATTTTAACATTCGTTGTAAGCTGTACAAGTTTAACTTCAATGTCGCATAATTTGATCAAATTCTACTTTTTTGTAAAAGTATTAAATTAAAAGAATTTTTTTTCAAGCTACATACTGTTTAATGTATGTAATTTTGAGAAACATAGCAATGTGATTTTTATTAAGATATAAAATTGTAAAAATATTTTGATATAAACGGTCAATGACAGGTTGAAATATAAGATTTTAAATGCTTTTATTTTATTTTTTTTGCAATTTTTGATTTTTCACCGAATTTCGATGATCTGAAAATTGTGCAATTTAGTGTTTTGAAAGTATTCTTTATTTATTATTTAATACCATAAAATGGTAATTTCAAATATTCAATTCAGTATCATTAAAATATTTTAATTAAAAGTTTTGATTAAACTGTTATTCATTTTTCTAGTAAAGGTCATTGCATTATTATATATAAAAAAGTTAATGTGTAAATGCGAATTTTTATTTTAATCGATCGTATACTTGATTACTTAATCATTATAGCTTGTAATTATTCTCTATTTCCATTAAATAATGAAATGGACGTTAACGAGGCGGTATTAAATAAATGTTATGTTTTAAAAAAAAATTAGACACGTTATTATGCTATGTCGAGTGTAAGCACTTTTTCAGGAGAGCAATCATGTATCAACGTCAACTTGCAAAATCATTATTTATTTTATTTACATATAATAGATAACGAAACACGTTTCGCTCATATATGTAAACTATGTTTATACTACACATTGCATACTACACTCGTGATGATAATATAATAACTATATTTATACATATAACGTATATTACATTTTATCTTGTTTTCTTTTTTAGGACGATATAATCCAGTAACGAGATAATTATGCGGAGATTCTAGCGAAATCATCTTTCACTTGTGATTATTTGAAAATATTTTCTGGTCTCTTCTGAGTGAGAATGAAAATTCTAAAAAGATTATCCCAAATGTTTTCAATCCTCAATGCAAGGTATCATTATAATTAAAAATCAAATAGCAGAATTTATTAAAACAACTCGTCCGAGCTTTAATAGCAATTAACTTGCACTAACAATTGTCACATCTTATTTATTGCAAATATGCATAAAAATTATTATTATTCTGTATCTTTAATAATATCTAAAATCTGACATACTGATTTTTAGATATTATTTTGTATTTAGATATTATTGAAGTATTTTTGGTTTAATGACATCTTAATTCGTAGACACACTTGATGTACATTACTGATAACATTATTGTTATATATAGTAGCTATTTATTTGTGTAAAGTATGGTTTCAATTATAAGTGATATGAGAATAGAACATCAAGCTCGTAATGTGTATAAATTATGAATATGTCAGAACTCATAAGTCTCTTTAAAATATCTGTAATTTTTAAAAACTTTTATTTTTATATCTGATACATTGCATCCGCTATTTCAAATTCTAAGATTAAAAAATTCTAACGTCATACGTTTAAAATAAAAAATTTTACAATTCATATGAATTTTGCCACATAGACTGATTTATATTTAACATAAGAATGTTACAAATGGCTCTTAATGATCATTCCTCTTAAAAATAATATACTAATTAAATGTATAATATAATTAGTATAAATAATATTTTGTAATTAATATAAATATGACAATATAAGGAGTCATTTAGTATCAAAGATATCTAAAACTTGTCTAAAAAGTTTATATTGCAATTTTTTTCTCACTTTTTTCTTGTCTCTTACACGTTTTATTTTCCAATGATCATGACTTTTTTGAAGATTTCAAAAGAAGTAGAAGTGAATTTTCAAGAAAATTTTCTTTTTTTATAATTGATCTTCAAAACTTCTTCCTACTTGCTTCTGTTATTAATTCTAAAAGAGACGTAAACTGACTGAATTGTGTGTGACTTATTCAATATACATTAAATCTATATGCGAATATTTATTCGTAAAGAAATATATAATAGGATTAGATATACTTCTTTTTAAAACGAGTCGGTTTTACTTTTATGTTAGAAACATGCCAGTATATTCTATTCTTATGCGCTCACCTCTCGTTTAACATCAGCAGGATCCAAATGATCGAGGACGAACTCCTGCACGTACTCTCTTGCCAGATGATCCTCAGCTTCCATCTTTACCTCGTCGACTTCTACCTCCACCTCCTCTACCGTATTAGTTGCAGTTGCATACGTGATCGTCTCTTGTCCGTCGCCACTGCCACCGCCACCTCCGCCACCACCAACTCCGCCACCACTTGAGCAATTCGTCACTGTTGTTTGTTGCGTCGTGACCACCTTTTCTGATTAAACACTTTGCGATTTCTTTACTAAATATCCTGGCAAGGGAGAAACTAGACGAACGATGTACTGAAATGACAATCCGCTTCGCTGTAATAAGCCCAAGCTTCGATGAGAGTCTTCCCTCGATAAATTGAAGCGAATCACAAAAGGTTGGTTGTATTAAAGAGAAAATTGGATGCCAAGCGGATCTACCGGTCGCAATGTATTCTAAACTATCATCAATGCGTACCAGCCTCGTAATTCTGTCTTTGATCGTATCTCCGACTCAGCCCAATCCTGATCCTCTTTCTTATTTCAATTTTACTTGCAATTTGAACACAGATTTCTGATGTTACGAGGAGATTATTTTACGTATGATATGTACCGGCTGCGCACATTTTTCAACGATAATAATGAATAGATTTAACTCCCTCCTTAGAGAAAATGGATGTAATGGCGTCGTAATGATTCGCTTTCATAGGTCTAATGATAAATTAATCCCTACCGTAGTTCCACGATAAAACAAAGTTAACATAGATTACGGTAAATATAAACTCTGATTAAATTTCTCCACATGCATGTCAATTAATTAAAGAACACCCTTTCAAAATGGCAACAAACGAAGAGCCATTTGATTTTGCTTCAGAATATAACTCCTTTACAATCACTATTAAACACTGTGCTTCAATTTTCAGCAGTAGACTTCTCATAGAAGCCCCGTACACTATCGGCTCAATATATCACTGACATTTAAACACTTTTCCCGCTTAAAAACGTTCGAAAAAATCTGACGCTTTTTTTCTCACCACAGCCCTGTCTCTGCTGACACGAGATCGATTAACCGTGATTTCTATTTATTTCCCTTCTCATATCAATCAATAATGAGATGGAGAAGCGAAGAGAATTTCATAATTAGCGACACATAATCGCGTCGTAGATGGAGCGCCATCGACTCCACCCTCCAAAATCGCAAATCGAATAACGCTCCTTTCCCCGTCGATCCCGCACGCATAAACACTACCGCGTTTTTTTGGTTTTTTTTTTCCGAACTTTGCGCTAGTCGAATAAAATCAGTGAAAGCGCAATCAACAGATAAAAAGAAAGAAAGAAAGAAAGAAATGAGATGAGAAGAAGAGAGCAGCGCGCTCTAATAGAAGAAGGAAAAGAGATCGCGTAACTGACAGCAGTAGATACGCTGTCTGAGTGGTGACTGGTCGACTGTATGCTGAGAATAAGCGCGGATCACGCTCTCGCGCGCAGGACAACGCGTCACGCACGGTGGGCGTGATCTGACCTCTATTCGGCTTTCCGTCGCGCTCAGCGATTGGTGGGTCCTAGATCGTGTCGCCATTTGCACACTCCTCCCATGCGCCCCACCGCGCGTCGGCGGTAAATCTCCCCCTCATCGCCGCGCCACATCGTGCGGATCCAGTCACTTGAGAGGTATCCCCCATTAATTTCTAAAATAATTATTTTATATATACATATACATATTTGTGTGTTTTGTGTGTGTGTGTGTGTGTGTGTGTGTGTGTGAGTGTGTGTGCGCGCGCGCGTGTGTGTGTGTGTGTGTGCGTGTGTGCGTGTGCGTGTGTGTGTGTTCTGTCCTTGTATCTCTCTTGCTCCCCGCTTGCTTAACCCGTTAGATGTGCCACTGATACCGTCTGATACGAAGTCTCTCTTCTCTCCTTTCCTTGCTATACGCGCATATCGCAGTTTCTTCTTTTCTTAAATTTCCTTTTGAATTTCAATTTACAGTCAGTACGAGTGATCTTTTATCAACCGCAATCTCAATCTAAATGAGACACAATTTTCCTTGTGGACCGTATTCAAGGGCGGAGACGAGTTATAGAATGTCACATCTACGTCCATGTCAAAGAATAGGAGAACGAGAGAAGTGCGAAGAAGATAAAGGGGTGGATGTCGGATCGCTGATGGTGCCCGGTTAACAAGATATTGCTCCGCACGTCTATAGATCTCCGTGCATCCAGAAAAAAGAGCGTCTTTATTTCCAAGACATGAAAGACTATCATGACCTATCATGTGTAGTAAGGATGCCAAAAATGAAGGTGTGTATTAATAAGGGTTAATAATAAAAAATAGATGACAATTTAGAATATTTTTAAATATACAAAGGATAGAAAAAAATATACGAGTATAAACAGTTATCAACTGTATCAACTGTTTTAAACACTTGGCACAGATAACAAATTAAATTTTTCTGCACTTTTCTACAAAAAATTGATATTAATGATCATTATTAAAATTTTTAAATGATATATGTACTATAACAGAACAAACTTTCAAAAAATGCAGGGCGTAGATAATATTATCTTAAAATATAATAGGAATCATTACTTCAAATTTTACAACAAAATAATATACTTATATTTATAACATCAAATTTTAGAGGAAAGTGGGATGAAACATGAACGGACAACGAGGTAAAATGATTTATTTATCAAATTTTATTAGTAACTATTTCCATCTGCTGAATGAACATAAAATTAGTTTCCTCGTGAGTTATTTAAAAAGAAATTTAAATTTAAAAAAATAAAAATGCATTTTATATTAGGTGTTGGAATTAATTCGTAGCGTTTTACAAGTGATGGGAAGTACTTTCATTAATGTATTTTTTAATGCTCATGTGAAATAAATAACATTCTTTCATTAAAAAACGCTACGAATTAATTCCAACACCTAATAATATATTTTTCCTTTTTTTTTTAAACGAAAAGCTAAAACTTATGTGCAATAAAATAATTAATGTTAAATTAATTCCTCTTTATTCAAAAATATTTAATACATAATACACAGTTTTGATTTAAAATTAATCAGTTAAATGATTTCAATACATCGCTGTATCGGCTTATTATCTAGACTTGATTCATATTCTCATTGGGTGATCTATTTTACTCTACCTAAAGAGTAAAACAAAATTAAGTTTTAAAAATCTTAATAGTAGGTATGTAATATAAACTTTTGTAAGATATGAAAAAATTCAACATTTTGATCTTGTAGTAAACATTTCAAAGTTTCTTTACTAAACTTTATTTATTTCTTATCATTAATAAACAAAATATACCTATTTTAAGAGATCTTATCCCACCTTCCCCTATTAACTACTTAATTAAATTAATTTTTTTTTATTAAATAAATAGTTTAGTACCGATTATTTTGTAGATATCATATAAATGTGCGACCATAATTTAGGATAGCCGTAAAATGATATTCTTCAATCGACTTAAGCAAAAGCTTAAGCGCTACGAAAGAAAGAGAGAAAAAGGGAAAAAGAAAGAAGGTTTATGTGAAATGGGTGCAAATCATGGACTCGCATCTAAATAGGGTTCTACGTTTACCAATCTATTCCCTTGCATAACAGTCAGTACTATATTTCGTACCCATTTCTGGGACATCACGACTTTAAAATACTTCATGAATATAAAATTTTCTTCTTTTCCCACGAATCTTTTTATATCACAGCTATTTTTAACTTTCGAAATAACGTCATATAATGCGAAATTTGCGCAATCTAAAAAAAAAATATTCCGTTTAGTTTGAAAAAAATAATTAGCATGTGAGTATCTAAGCATCTAATATGCTTCTTTCTCATTCAAATAAAATAATGTGAAACTTAAAAAAAACATATCGAAAAATACAAAGAATATCCAAATATACAGAACATTCAAAAGTGAAAAAAATTTTAGAAGAAAATGAATCACATATATTCTATAAAAAAATTAAAAATTATATACAATTTTCGAATCATTTCTTTTTTTTTAAGTAACAACTCCTGCTTTTGTTTTACCAATAAACTTTCGAATACATACAATTAATGCGAGCAACATTCTACTTTAAACGTAAATGTAATAGGAACTTTTTCTTTAAATATTACCCAGTTAAATCTTATTTTTTGATCAAGTAATTTTTATTTTTAATTAAAATTAATTTTTCTCAAGGAAATGAGATTAATAAATCTTTGTAACATTCTCAAGTGGGATAAAAAAGCAAAGAACAAAAGAGTTAGAAAAATAAAAAATAAGTAGATCATTATACTTACAATAATTATATTTATTAATTACTATAAAACTGAAATATCAATTTTTATCAATATTTGGACTTAGAATAACGCTTTTTAAAATTTAATATTAAAATTTAACCTTAAATTAAACTTATTTAAAAATATTAAATAACTAATTATAATCAAGTAACTATCAACAGTTTAAATTTCATTATTAATGTGAAATAACAAATTTACATTCATTGTTATAAAATATCTAGAAATTAGTGCTTAACTTTGACAATTAATATCCATTGTTTTCCATTTGCTCATTATTGTGATAATAATTTTTAGGTAATAATTTTACTTATAAACACATAAAACAATACTATATAAATAAATAAATTTCAAAGCAACTTTATTTCATAAATCAAATAAGAAAGATATAATAAATAATATAGCATTTAATTAAAATTGTATATATGTTCCTTTTCTTAAATTTATGTAAAACAATAATCAAGAATTAATATATATTACTATTAATACGAAATTAATATTTTTTGCACATATTTAAATAAATATCCAACCAGATGAAGTATTATTGACAATCTAAATTGAACAAAATTTATACGATTCTTTTTTATTTAAGAATGAATAATCTTCGAAATGTGATTGAAATTGAAAATTTTTAATTTTTCGTATAAAAATTAATGTACATATGAAGCTGTTCGAAAGATTAATATTTATACATTCAGCAATAAAATTAAAGCATCATCTACATTCCGAAAATAAAGAATCATCACCTACTATTGTACTATCTTCCTTCCAAAAATAGGCTACTTACTTTTAGAGCAGGGCTAAAATTACTTGCACATTTCGGCCGATTTTCAGCTTGGTTCCTGCCCCTTACTTCATCAGCCCGTGCACAGCCTAAATGCCGATCGGCATATATCTATATATATTTATAAGTTTTAATGTTATTATAATAAACGCCGCCTAAAATAAAAGAATATAATTTCGTAATCTAACTTAACTTTCTGAAATTTGCATAGTTTTTGCAAATTTCTTCTTTATTTTTCTTTATTTATAATTAAAATATTATAATACCTTATAATCAAGAGATATTTTTGTTAAAAAATTTAATTTAAATTAACTAAAAAATGTGACATTAAAAAATATATAATAATATAATGCACAAAAAGTAGCACATGTATAATCCCGTAGATGTAAGTATAGATTTCTTAATGGCTAACTTTAAAAAAAAAAAGAAATAACGAGCTTGATCTCAGGCTTTAAGGTCTATCCTTACTTTAACCAAATGCGGCAAGATAACAGAATTTCGTCAGGACAAAGTCTTGTTGATCTAGACGACAAAATATCATCGGTTATCAATGGTCGTCGAGCAAGAACTTGAAATAGCAAGCGAGTGACGAGCGAGTAACTTTGGCCATTTTGTTGAGCGCAAGGAATTTGTCGACGTTGCAATTTGACAGCCTCTGTCCGCCGTTTCCTTCCCGTTCTTGCCTTGGCCATTCGTTCGCACTCAATATATTTGCACACCACTCGATTTCTCAGTATAACGAGTGTCGGGATTTTTCCCCTCACTGAGAGATGCACTAGTCGCGTAGAGCATGGTACTTGGCGATATCGCCATATATATTATCTAAAATTGAAAAAATTTAATTGATGCAAAAAGACTAAGTATAGTTAAATATGTAATTGTCATATTTTTATCAATATTCCAATACAACAATTTTTTGGACTCGAATCGATAATGTCGTTATATTTTTGAAAATAAATTATGTTTTATGTATTATTCTGCTTTTGAAGAAATTCAAAATATTCTCATATAAAAATAAATATTTAAAATGATAAAGTAAATAAAACATTTAACAATTTCTCAATTAAATTTTTCTAAGTTTATTTATAATGTATGAACTTTACAAATATAAATATATATATTTTATATTGTACATAATTTCTTTATAAGAAGAACCGGAAGAATAAAGCTCTTTTTATTTTAAAAATCATTATTATAAAAAGTTTCACATAATTTTAAAGCATATTTTACGACAAAGAAAATATAAATTATATTTTTACGCCGAAAAACAAATTGTACAGTGCACATTACTTTCGAAAATCTTTTCCTTTCAGGATATTATCTTTGAAAATGTATTCTTGTGAGACTAGAATGAGAACTTATTATTACTTTATTTTTTACAATTATTGAATTGGTTGGATAGACCACCCCCCGGTTATTCATTATTGGACCAACTGAAAATTGAATATTAAACATTTACACTACAAAATATTGGGTCAAATAATGAAAATTTACTGAAAATATGATGTTTATTAAAGTCATTCTTGAAAGAATTCTTATAGTTACAAATCTTAAAATTTATAAACTAAACAATACATATTTTGTATAAAATAATCGAAAAAAATTATAAAATAAAGTAAACATTAATTGCATCTATCACATAAAATTGTCTACGTAAGATAATAAAATATAATATAAACTAAAATATAAACTTTTATAAAGAAACATAAAATAGTTATATAATAAAACAAATAATTACAGAACTATGCTTTATCATTGAATTGACAAACATTTCTTATGACCATAATTGCCACACCCATTTGTTTCACTCAACGTGAAATGGATTAATCATTGATCCCCCCCCCATTCATGGAAATGTATCAATTATCACATAATACCGTGCTTAAATGTAAATATTTTCTGAAAGTAAAGTATCTCATTTTAAAGCGTACATTTTCAACTTTAATGGATTTGAAGTTAATAAAGTATATTTCCATTAAATAGTTTTAGTAATCTTTGCAAAATCCAGGAAAATAAGATTAAAATGCACAAAAATGTACTGCTGCAATACTGCTGCAATTTTTGTGCTGTAGGGATCAGGTGGGCGCAACGAAAACGTTGCAATTATTGCAATATTGCAACAGCATTGCATGTTGCAGCTATATTGCAGAGATTTTGCAGTAATATTACTGCAAATTCTGTACTATATGGGGAGTGTAATTAACATGGCGACTGTTTCTTTACTAGTTTATAATTTCTCCACCACAAATGACACGATATCCACGTATAATAACAAAAATATTTAATTGGTCCATCCGCTGCACTGGTTCATTAATGACATACTTATCCTACGTTAAGGTTAATTTTTTTGTAGATGAAGAGGTGCTATAGCGAAGTACATAATTGATCGAGCCACATTATACACAATTAGAGCATTTGGGAAAAAACTTGTTATAAATAATGTTATAAATAATAATAAAAGCTTGTTATAAATAATTTTTAAAGACGGTTTATTAATTAACTATGTTATGGATCAACAAATTATTAAGTTCGATAGTTTCGAGATAAAACTTGCTTAATCTATTTAAATCCACGATTACATGGAGGCGATTACGTGATAGCGATTGGAAACAGTGTAAATATAACGCTTGTGCATCAAAACGTTAAGAAGTTGGACTGTGATTTGTTTATGCCATATCGCTTTCGGAAAAGTGTGGAACCCAATATGTATTGATAAGCTAAATTATTAAAGGTGTTTTCCAACAGCGTACATAGATAACATACTGTGTCTTATACAAGTGTCCCAATTATGACACCGTGTTATACTGCTCACATAAAATGCTAAGTACGAATAAATTATATTATTAAATTTTTCTCGCTAAAAAATTTTTCTCGCTTAAAATTTTTTCATAACTTTTGGATAAAATTAACATTTTTATCTAAAAGTTATGAAAAAAATTTTTTTAAATTTGTATCTGTACAAATTTTTTACGTTTTGAATGTAAGAAAAAATAAAAAATAACAATTTCGGGCCCGTTTTATTTTGGACGCAAAGTATATAATATCTACGTTTTTGATTTTATCAAAAAATCGTTTAAATGTTATATCCATAATATATTAATGTTCTTATAATCATTTTTCAAAAACTTCATATTCTTCATTTTTAAGTGTCTTACAACATAGAATGCGCATACTATTTTTTTACATTTGTAGCTAAAATTATAAAATATACAAAATTTTTGTAGGCATGATTTTTTTTTAGGATTCTTTTATTACTTTGTACACACATACACACAAAGTTTTTTAAATAATTGAATGCAATATCTTTGTTAATATACATTTAACATATGTTAAAAAAAATTAATAATATAGGATTGCTACTGTGCAATACAATAACTAGATTAATACGGATTAATAGATATCACAATCAGCATAATGATGCGAAGCAGAATGAAACGGTCTAGTTGACTACAATCAGTATGCCACTATACTCTACCATCCCTTCCGTTAATTACAATGCGGTCGCGTGCGTACACCCTGCGATTCGTTATGCCCGTTGAAGCGCATAATTGAAATTGCTAATAGCGTGGTTTCCTTGGCACAAAAACTGTCGTAATTTCTAGTACAACAAACTGATTGTAACAGAATATTTTACAATCTAAGTTTTTAAAAGTCACAACTTGCAAAATTTTCTTATTTCTCTAATATTAACACATGCAATAATCTTTTAATTTTCTTATAATTCTATTTCTATGTAGTAACAATAATTACGAATATAATATTAATGTAAACTTATTAATCAAAATATTAACAAAAGTTTTCTTTTAGTTACATCTCATTATGTACATACACACATATATATATATATATATATCTTGAAAAGATGGAAAATACGGAAAAACGGTTCAGACAAAAGTTGTAGAATATGAAGGGCGACAAATTATGCTGACATTGCAGATGTTTGAATTACTTTGACCTTGCGGTTACCTTGAAATCCTCTGTCAAGATTAAATTTAAATGGAACACCCTTTTTTTATTCCAGAATCTAATAGTTGGTGTTATAAGCTTTTCAAAACACTATAATAAAATATTTTTTCATTAAGTACTTTTCGAATTATAAAGGTAACCCTACACGGTCAATAATACTGATCAGTAATACTGAATCAATAATACTGACAGTATGCATTAATCTTTTTAGTATTTTTAGTATTTTTACAATCTATATGCTCAGTATATTTGTTAATACTGACAGTACTATTGATCACGTAAGGTCACCTTAAGAGTTGAAAGTACCGCTGCCTAGCATTATATACGTGAAGTATATCGCGTAGAAGTCGGATTTATAAGGTGTGTCTATATACGCACGTGTGTCTGTGTGTGTGTCTCTATCCCCTCTTTCCTCCTTCTCTTTTCCTCCTCCCCCCCCCCTCCCACGGTTATCTTTGATTGTAATAAAATATTTACTTAAAATACTAATGCTAACTGAGCAGGAGCGTATATTCTTTTTACTGCTGCAAGGATAGGATCTTACACACAAGTGACAGAACTTTTCAATCAATCTTTTAAAAATAAAGACAATACTATTAAATTGACTGCCATTCATTTGAGTATTTGTCATTCCTTTAATCCCAGCTCATCATACTTATTTTTAGTTATAACTATCCCATCGAAATCTGTAACTTCATCAAATTATACTTCTAAAAGCATATTTTTTAGTTTATCATGTGCGAAATTGATATCTTAGAGCAAGATAAAAACAGGTAAACAAGAATCAAATAAAAAAAATATTTTATTCTTAAATTATATATAAAAAAAGTCACAGTCTGAAATCGCAATGTGAAAAATCTCATTGAGGATGCCGTATTCCAATATGATGATCTATGGTAGAGTTAAAGAAATGACAAATATTCAGATAAATGACAGTCGATTTAGATATATACCATTGTCTTTATTTTCAAAGGATTGGTTGAAAAGTTCTGTCACTTGTGCGTACGATCTCATCCCATCCTCACATCATTAGAAAAGATATACATTCCTATTTATAGTTAGCATTAATATTTTTAAAAGAGGAAAGAGGAGGAAATAGAGACACACACACAGACACGCACGCGCACATACACATTTATAAATTTGACTGAGCAACTAATAAAAAAATAAATAACGCAAAAATAAATTTAACGTTAGTTTTAAGAGCTATCTTTCATCCGCAAATTAAAAGTCATTAACTATAGCTGGCTTCTGCGGTTCCTAGAAGAAGGCTAAGTTTAAGGAGGAATTTCGAGATGAAGCTCGCAGACAAGATTAAGGCTATAGCTATGGCTGTCGGAATCGGAAGTAAAGGTAGTGGAGGACGAAGGAGGAGGAGAGAGGAGGTATGAGGGAGAGTGCTGAGCCAGCATAGCCCGCTTGCCAGCCTGCACATCGATACCAACCAGTCAGCCGGCAAACCAACCTATCTACCAATAAACCCACGTCTACAGCCGATAGAGAAATTTTTCTCCCCGGCAAAAAGCGTGTTACTGTACGCGTTGATTTAAGTGCAATCGAGATTTCACACGTCATTCAATTGATTCGTGTCATTTCGCATTACTATAAAAGAATTAACCATTCTATTTTTTAATTCTTACGCTTATATTAGAAGAAATATATATATGCAGAAACACTTTTATTTCATACATCAAAAATATCTAATATCACAAAAATATAATATATATTAATTTTCATAAATATAATTGTATGTATTTTATATTAATTTTTATAAATTACTTATCTAACCTATTACATATATTTATATATGATATATGAAATGTTATATAATTTATATAAATAAAGAATTTATATAAATGTTATAATTGTAACACCTTTTAAAAAAGTGTGTTCCTTGTAAACAAAGTGTGTTCCTTAATTTTTTTCACTTCGATTTTTTGTAACTTCAATACCTTTGAGGCACCTTCCATTGGAATTTTCTATACAAAAGCTATGCGTTTCGTGAGTTACCCTCACATCCAAATTTTTTTGGTAACTTCATATCTAATAATACTTACTATGAATCATCGAAGCCGAATCTGAAGTCAAAATTTACAAATTTTCAAAAAATATGAAATGTCGGAAAATCATAAAAAGACGTTGAGTCTGATACAACCGTTATCAAATTTGATAATTTTTTTTTTAAGAGAGAGCATTGATTTTGAATATAAAGAACAACAACAACAGAAAGCTAAAATATATACAAAGAAGCGAAAGTGAATATTATGAATTTTAACATTTTAAAATTTTAACATTTAAAATGCAAGGACAATAAGGCTGTTGCTTCCATTTTATATAAATCAGTCAGTGTTGTATATTATGAATACGCTATAATGAATCTGCCATTCTTAATCTTTTTAATTTTTTATATTTATCTCTTGCGATATGAAAAACTCTTGATTATCGAATATTAAGTAACTAGACCTGTGCAGAGTGCCCGGTAATGACCGTATAATCTCTTGAGCAGAACGGACTAAACTAAATACAAAAGTTGTCTATCATTTTATAATTCTATTATTTTATATTTTTGTAATAATTAACAAGATATTAATTTTTAAAGATCATCGAATTAAAGCGTATCCGCCCAGCCTACCACCAAAATCAAGCGTGTAGCGCACTGTCCAGAAGAAGGAGATATTTTCTTTTGTTGCCAACGCTGCTTGTAGTAAACAACTTATCGCATATCTATAACGATTTTTTTCACCCACTAAAGATGATTCAGTGTGAATTGAAACATTTGGGATTATTATATTTGTAAATTAAATTATTCAATACATAAATTTTAATCTTACGCACCGACATTGTATCTAACTCATTGTTACTTATTTGAATTTTTAATTTTCTGAATCTTTATAGATATTTTAGTTAATTTAAAATTATTTATTTTGTAATATATAATTACTTATTTAAAATATATACGTTTAGTTGAACATTTTATTGCTAAAAAAGAAGTTTATTAAATTAAAGATAAATTATTTTTAATGAAAATATTGAAAAGTATAACTTTAACTAAAAAAAGTATTTGCTTTTATATAAAAGCAAACGCATGTATATTAATTATATTCAAATGCATGTATATTAATAATCTTATTTAATCCATATAAACACTTACAAAAATTAGAATAGAGAAATTATTACAGAATAAACTCTATATTACATCATGCAAAGAACGTTAAACAAAATACACGTGTCAAATATGATTTCCGATTTAATTTTTTGATATCTTCTATTTTTCATTTATACTTTTTCTTATTTTGTGATGGATCACCTTGTGCAGCAATGCCGCAAGAGTCCTAGGGTTATCATACGATAGCTGCATTATCACACTTTGCTGTCGCAATAGAACTTTTAAGCCTATTTTAGACGATCTAAATTTGCAGAATCCATCATAATTCTATTTCTAATTTGATATATTGTAAACAATATGTAGGAAACACGATATCGGAATTATATCGGTAAAATTAAAATTTATTTTGGTACTTTTACGGGATAAATAATGCGCACGTAGTATAAAGTAACAAATTTTAATCATGTAAGAGAGATACAATTTTTGTTATTACTAAATTCTATCACAAATTGATTTCACAATTTGTAATAACATCTTTTAATCCAGAAAATATGCTTCCTCGTTAATAGGATGCAACAGAGATGAATAATAATTTATCTCAATCTAATACGTACAAGAAATTATATGTATATAATTATAATGCTATCCTTACTTACTTAAATCGGGCTTTACTTTTACTTCCACAGTAGCAAATGTTCACGTTGATCAGCCACGGCGACCTTGCATATGCATATATATCATGGCGCAAAACTGGGTGCATCCAAGCACGTGTTAAATTTTTGCTACAGCAGCCGCATTTATCACAAGAAAAACAACTTGCTCGCCGAGCTAGCGTTATTAGTTGTTACAACAATTGCTCCTTTAACAAAATATATATTAATTATATATTAATTTTTCTATCATTATCATTTTAATATGTTTTAATGATGAATTGTTTTTATAGCGAAAATGAAAAAGTAGCTAATTTAGTTAATTAGTGTTCATTGATTAAATCCTTCCTATATTATCTTTTTTGCGATAGATAATAATAAAAAATACAATGATATGTAAAAGGTTACTAATCTTTTTATAAAATATTCTTTGTAAAAATTTATTGAAATCTTAGTGAGACTAGAAAATGTTTAATTTTTCTTAATTTTTTCTACTTTTCAATTTTAGTATAAGAAATATACTATTTTAGAATAGAATTCTTTAGCGATTTTATAATCATCATAAATAAGTTGTCGTGTATATCCATTATATATATAGAAATAATTCTAAATTATAAAATTGAGAGCATTCTAAATTAGACAATCAATTTATATGTTTATACTAAATTCTCATTCAAAAGATATTCATTCAAACATTAACAACAAGAATAAAAATAGAGATATGTGTATGAGAAAGAGGGATATAAGTACGCAAGAAAATTTAATAACCTTTTTAATTATACATATAATGTGAAAATAATCTTTGACAATACTTTTTAAATATTGGAAGTAGGATAAAGTTACTGAAAAGTCGCATCGACTTTTAAATCGCGCTACCATGTCTAAAAATTTAATTAGTTTACTTACATATTTTTTTATGGATTATTTAAGAATTACTGCACGCTGCTTTACACTCATGACATAAAATGCAATAGGAATGTTGTTATTTACGTAAATAAAGAAATCGCGATAACGTTGCTATTTTTCAACGTATATTTCATAACAGAATTACAGAAAATATAAGTCAAAAAGCATAAGTCTTAATCATTTGTAATGATTAGAATACTATTAGAATTAAATTTAATTCTAATAGTATTCTAATCATGACAAATGATTAATTAATAGGGTCAAAGTTTGCTTTGCATTTTGTTTGTAGGTTAAATAAATAAAAAGTTTACACAATACTGTAGTTTCTTAAATCGCACCACGACATAATCTCCTAAATTGCATCACAATCTTATCTTTGGAATCAGACATTGCTTAACATTTTTTTATTCTATTTATTATTATGAAAAAATGTATATTGTAAACCAACTAAATGTTTTGTTTCATATAGAAACTCCTCAAATTACCTCCTGAAATTATCATGTGTGTTTCTGAAATTATTAAAAATATGTTCTTAAGTTTTTAATAGCATAATAAAATACATTTTTTTTCTTTTTTATATAATTTTTAAATTTTTAATTATTGTAACGTTTTAAACAAGAAATTTCAGTAGGTATGGTATGATTTTGGCATCAGATTTTTTCGTTGCTTAAATCACAACGTATTGAAAGAAATTCTCATTTAAAACGCAAAAATTTATGAAAGTATTATATAAAAAAGTGAAAAGATTGCAGTTTTATTATACTGTAAAAATCTTAAAAATATTCTTTATAATTTCTGAATTAAAAGTTTTTATATAAAAAGTAATACAATTTCATCAATGTTACTCTAATAGTAAAAATTAAATCTCGGCTAGTCATTTTCGAATCATTGACAAAATAGAATAATGTAGATATAAGCACTGAAGTCAAAGTTACTCAGTTAATTTTAAATTACTATTAATTCAATGTATTATGTATAATTAACAAAAATTAGATTCGATTAGATCAGATTATATTATATGCTTGCACATGCTATGTCTAGAGGTAGAAAATTTAATTTTTAATTTATAAAGAATAAACTTTATATATATATATATATATACAATATATATATATAAAATAACTAATCTATACGAAATTTCTCTTTTATATTTTTTATGGTTAATAATATTTATAATTCGAAAATTTAAAAGATATCATGTACACTTGGCAAATTTTTACATTCCTTTCACTATAATAAATATTAAGGAAGTAATTGTTAAAGTTATTGAAGTCAAAATACATATACATAAATAATTGCGTTGAAGAAGAAAACTGTAAAGATACTAATGGACCAAAAATATCGACAAGATTAATAATGTCAACAAAAAGTAAATTTATAGTAAATTCATAATTAATCGCAAGTATCTAGTGAATATCCATGCGACTTATGTGAATTATATTGAATTTCAGTCACAGTGATCAAATATCTAGTCGCGACACTCGAGAACCACCTTCTCTGTCTCCGACGAATAATCCTCGAGTGATTTGTCCACTTGTGTGTGTATGTGTGTTCGTGTGTGTGTGTGTGTTCGCTGTTGAGACGATCATTTGTTCCGAGCGCGATGACAGATGACAATGAAATAGAGATCGTGCCATGTACAGGAGGGTGCGGAATCTGTTTGCTATCGTTCCTCAATTATTCTCGGATATCGTTATGTATCTGGGAATAATCAAAGAGAACTGTAATTTATCTGTGTGATTAAAAAACGTTTCTTACTGCAATTGAAATAACCTGTATTTAATTAAAAAAATTACAATTAGGTATTTAATAACTAATTTTATTAACAATAAGTAAAATGCAAATTTTTACAGCGTAATTTACTTTGGCTTAGGACATTAAACATATTTATTGTTGTTATTATTGAAATTCGAATATATTAATTGTTTTGCTAGTTTTTGTACACAAAAATGAGGTGTACAAAATAATCCAGAGCTTTCTTTCAAATAGTATACGTATCATAAAAGTTAAAAATAAAAGTAAAAAAATTGAACAGCTTTTCACTAAAATTATTTATTATTTTCAATACTCCAAAGAATGTATTAGTAATTAAAAAATCATAAAAGTCTACACAAACTGTTTTGTTAATAAGACTAAAGTCACTATATTTTTCTTTAGATTAGAATTAAAAAAAAACAAGAGGAACATATACATAGAATTGTAAAAGAATAACATATACATTCTAATTGGTTTTTTTCGAAGCCATCTTTAATAATATTGTTAAGAAAAATAATATTTCTTAATTGTAGGTAATATATTGTTAGAATCATTGTATTAAGTATATTAGAACTACTTTTATTTGTTGTAGATGATTTGTTGAAAAAGAAAAGAAAATTATTAATAATCCAATTTAAATATAGCACATAAAATAATTTATTTAATTATATATAATCAAATCTTTATGAATTCAAAAATGTCATAAAGTGAAATATTAATATATATGGTAGACTTGATTTCGTTATTCCTCCCAAAATCATCGATTCTGTGCCTTAATTTGATTCTAAAGATACTACTTTAGCATAGCTAAAGTATACTAAACGAAATATTGTCAGAAACATGTGTCATTTTTTACGCCACAAAGTAGCTTCGCATGAATGGATCGGTGTCTTTTTTATATTTTGCATTTTAACAAGCACATTTATGGATTTAAATTTTATTATTATATTCAACGATGCTAACATAAAAAATATTTATGTAAAAAATACGGAATTTTTACCGGAGATATAGAATCATTTGATAAGGTATAACCTGTATACAAAAATATGTATCAACTTTAAAATTAAGTTTAAATAAATAATTTAGTAAAGTACAATAGAATGTTCGTCATCTTTAATGACTCAATTTTCAACAATTGTCTCACAGTGCAGTAGATGCAATATTTAATTGTAAAATGTCATTTGAATATAATATTTTATAATAAATTCCTTTCAACCAAAAATTCTAATCCATGCTTAATTCCTGAAAAATATTTTTCAATATTATCATATTATGATATTGTATTAGGTGTTGGAATTAATTCGTAGCGTTTTATAATGAAAGAATGTTATTTATTTCACATGAGCATTAAAAAATACATTAATGAAAGTACTTCCCATCACTTGTAAAACGCTACGAATTAATTCCAACACCTAATATATTAAAATATATTTTTTTGCAACTATGACTTTCTTAAAATTGTAACGTAATTTGATCTTTATTATCATCTACTATTTGCGTTATCAAAACAACTTATGTATTAAATCAGAACTGTAATTTAATTGTAATTTTTGTATTTATTGCTTTGTACTTACCTCTTTCGTTTTAGAAAAATACTTTAATGACATGTGACTTACTTCAAGAATCGCACCAAAGTATAAAAGGATAATATTTATTTTCTTGAATATTGCAAGGATTATATTAAATTCTTTTAGAATGTGTGTTTCATTCATTAAAATTAAATATTATTCTGAAGAAAAAAAATTTCTAAGAATAAGATTTAATACTCAAGATGATGTACGAGAAATCCTATCATGCACTTATTGTGCGATAGATATTCGTATTAAATAAAATACTTTATTGTTAGTATTACATCGATTCGTTAAAATGCAAACAGAGGAGGTATAGTGCACGTCAAATGATAAGAATTAGCCTGTAAAGCAAAAACCTATTTCTGCATTAAACATATCTGAAAATAAGAAACAAAAAGAATCCAAGAAGGCTCATGATAAAATGACACAAACTTTCGCATCTTAGTGATTACAAGTAAACCGTTAGGCATGTATCGAAAAAAGAAAATAGTAATAAAAATAAAGAAGCGGAAGGAAACGATATACAATATGGAATACTGTAGGATCTTATGAACCGAAAAACGGCAGACCACATTTATGAGAACTGCGGACCGGAATAACGACGCATTTAGTAATTTCCGGCCTGCATCGGAAGTTCCGTCATATTTGTCACTTGGTCATTATTAATAGCATAGTTTTATTGTTTCAGTAGTGAGAGGGAGTAAAGTGATCCGTCACAAAAAATGAGCTTTTCAGGAGAATCGAGCTATTGAACGTAACTCTTCTACAACTGTTACATTTAATAGTCATTAAATCGCTAGTGGATAGTGATGCTTTTCACATCTTTGTTTTCATATCTGATTCATTTCTATCTGAATGTCTCTTTTGATTAAGGAAACGCATTTCATGATTTGTTTAATGCAAACTGGATTATTAAAATTTATATAATGTATTTAATATAATGTTGTCCTCATATATTATTTTTAAAGATTATAGAAAATAAACAAATAAATTATTTAAAAACAACAAACGATCAACAAAAAATCATATTCTTAAAATTTAATACTTAAATGTTAGTTTATTTTGAGGACAAAAAAAAACAACACACAAATTTCATTTAAATATTAACATGCATTTATTTTTTAATTAAGAGAAAAAAAAGAAAGAAAAGAGAAAAATACAAGATTTTTGAAAAGTAAATCATAGAAAGAAAGTGATGAAAAATAGATTTTAGTCCGAAACGTAAAGTGAATAGATCTTGAAAAATCATGTTTAAATCTTTAATTAAGTGACAGGAAATAATAATAATTTGCACAAAAAATGATGAAAATACCTTAAATATAGTCAAAAATGGTAAGCATCTATTTCCAGTAGCTTATTTTCTCATTTTATCGTATTTTGCAAAGTGTTTATATATAGAAAAGGAATGAATTACCTGCTATATCAGGCCCATTAAATGTATATCTTTTTTTCCCTTTTTCTCTTTCCTCGATTTTTTATCAAACTAGAATACCCTCTTAACTTTTACAGTTTTTATATTTTTTATTTTAATTATCAATATATGGATAATAATATCAGTCTATACAGCACGTAATATTATAATAATATTGCAGTGACATTACAATATTGCAATAATATTATCTTTCAATGCAATATTACAAAAATATTATAGAGAAATTATATTACGAAATATCACAATATTACATATTTTAGGAATTAAAAGCCCATAACAGTCAAAGCCGGATCTGTAATGATTAAATAATTCAATGTGAATTTGTATTATATATACTATATATATATACATTTGTATATACTATATATACCATATTTATAATCATTTTGAACTGCGCGCCGAAATTTTATCAGATTTAAAAACGCAAAGAGCTAAACTACTGAAATAATTATCACAATTAAATCCGAAGCTGTACCCTGGCTAGCGTTGCTTGACCTTTGATGACCACATAAATATATATTATAATGTTAATGTATATGATGTATATAGCTGTGGGACATAGCTAGGTCAATAGGTGTGTCAATAGGTTCTGGAGAGATCACATATTGTTTTTAAAACGCAGAACCGCTCAACATTTAAATGTTCTGAAATTAATTACGGGTTCTTCCTGGGGCATCAGTGCCTTTATGGTTATAATTAATGTTTATCAACCTTGTTATGCTACCTTGGCTATTCAATTGGCATGGTGTCTCAGCGTTACTAAATTTCATTTACCTACTGTAAATAATTTGTTATGTTCAGCTTATAAGTTGACTATCTCGTTCATTGTTCAACCAAGTTTATTGGAAATTTTCGAATCAAAATCGTTGAAGTATCAAGTTGCCAAAATAGCTGACAGTTTCTTACTTAACTGCTCCCAATTTAAACATAGAAAAATTTATACTAAGCTAAATCATCTTTCTCAAATTTCTATTCATAAAAAGATTGCCAAAAGGAATATTTCATTTATCTTAAGTAGGTATCTATTATAAATATAAAGAATAAACATACACGAGTAGGATGTACATCCATCTTTTGCCTATCCACTTAACTTAAATCAATTCAATAAAAAAGTCGACTTACAATAAGACGTGTTGTCCAATCCTAATTGAGCTTTTTAATTTTACGACTTTTAAAGCCTTGTCTTGAATAAGATCAGAATCTTCACTGATGATGAGTCCAGATCGGACTCTTCCTCGGACTCTTTTGGGATTGGTTGCGTCTAGATTCCGTCTGTAAGAATTGCACAATGCTTGAATTAAATTGACTTTTTAATAGTAAATTTGGTAATTATTTACAATAACGAACAATCTTGATATTGATGTTGTCAATAAAAAATAATAGATGTTGTTTAAACTGGTAAATTAAAAACGATATTCAACTTAAATTTAACGATTAACGATATGACAATCGATAACTCTGTGCTGGTGTAAATAGCAGCTACACAATTAATACATAGTAACTCATAAACAACATTGCCTCCATTTTTAATATAGAGAGATCTCGATCTCTCTCACATATAGACTTATTAGTGGTAATAAGTGTTGCTACATGCATCTAAAATTTTTAACAATTCTAGTCCTATATTAACCGCTAAAATAAAATGTATTTTAAAACTAAAAGTTAATACTTTTGCATGGCATTAACGAATTTAAAAAAAAATTTACTACTGATGCTCAACATTCCACAGCTTTCATCATTTTTATTTCTCTCTTCAACGCCATTTTTCTCCAAATTGTGACGTGATAGCTAATTTTGGACAACGTTTTATATTTAGCAGGCAAACATCGGCAATGACTATTCACACTCGTATTGTAAAATAATGTTGGATAGTGTATTCTTCTTTTATTTTTTCCGATTTTAATCAGTTTTTTATAAACATTCTAATTTTTTCTATTAATCGATTTACGATTGCCGGTGAAATGAGAAGTGTTATACATAATTTTGTAAGTACTTTCGATAATAAAAGTTAGACAGTGTCTTTTGTAAGCAAAAAAATTCTTTATTATTTTACGAATTTTTAAAGCAATTAATGAGATTAATAAAAGTCAATTAATAAAAGTGCGTGTGTGTGTGTGTGTGCGAATAAGCATGTACCCAGAAAAGACAGCTTAGAAAGACAGATGGTGCTCATACATAGTTGTCTGTTTAAATTATTCTTTTCGTAGAGCACAAACATTTCACTGTGTTGCTAACTGCATAAAACTAAGAATCTATGATTTCTTCACGCGAGCGCACAATTATTGGCAGATCTTTATAAATTCATATCTTATCACTAATGTCGAAATTTGTAAAATTGGCACAGAATTTTTAATTCAATTTAGCCATGCATAAAAAGTGATCCAATTATTATCAAACATTCTGCATATACATTGGAAAAAGAGCCTGGTTGATTGAAATTCTGATAAAAATGGCAAATCAGAATTTTCTGATTAAAACTGTTATATTATAATTTTAATTGAGATAACTAGAATCCTGATTAATATGAATCAGAATCTTTTGCTTCGTTCACTTTCAACTAGAAATTTTGCTCAGTGTATAAATGTATCAAAGTGCTGTTACCCTTTCGTGTAAAACAATTCCAGTCGATCGAGATATATACGGGTCTTGATGATATGTAAGTACCAAGCGATACATTGCAGCTTTTTCAATGATATCGCTTGACTATATCAAATTGATTCTACTCGCATATACGCGTTGCGGGAGCTGAACGTTTCCTGGTAACGAATTATTAATAACCGGTGCGCAACGCGAGCTCTTGTAAGTCAATTGCTGACTACGATAGTGCAACGAGAAACGTATCGCATCGCGTTGTATCGCGTTGCATCGCGTCGGATCACATCGCGGCGATGCGCCATGGTATCTTGAAAACGGCGACCTTCGTGCACTCGAGATTGCACGCGCGAGGACATTTTTGCAATGCTCTTCTTAACTCCAACAGAGACGAAGAGACGGAGACGCAAAAAGAGAGGGCAAAGGGGGAAAAGAAGAAGCACGCGCTTTGATCCCAAACAATAAACCAGTAACAGACGCAACTCTATTTATGGAAATAGCAGATTTATTCGCGCGCATATAAATAGGTATGAAGCCGATTAACTTATAGGGAAGCCCCAATAACATTCACTACTTTCGGATATATCAATATTTCTAATTACATAAGGCAACAAAATTAAAATTTTTAAAAGTTTTTTTTTTTAAATATATATTGATTTCATAAGGAATTTAATGATCCAAATTCGAAAAAATAGTCTCAAATTGCTCCATCACCCACAATTCTTTTATAACAAAAAATTAACTCTCTTAAATATATTTTAAATATATTTAAAAAATTTATAAAAATTATTCGATTATTTACATTTAAATCTTATATAAAAGACTTAGTAATTCCTTCTTCTTTTGCTAAAAAAGTTATATCTGTAGCGTTGCTTTTATGCCTTGCTTTCCGATTTTCACGGTGCAGCATCTAGCAACAATGTCCCATTATCGTGGGAGGGTATATAAATTTTTTCACTATGCAGTGTTAAATTCACATCCTTTTTTTGTTACAGCACAAGAAAATTAAATGTGTAAAATAACTGTGTGACATATTTTTATTGTGTTTTTCGAATTTAACACTTAAAAATGTATCAAAAATATAATCAAAACTATGCTAAATCAAAAAACAATATAAAATTGATAAAATGAAATATAATAAAAAGATTATAGTCTTAAAAATATACTGCCGTTTTTTGTCTTTTTAATGCCAATTTTTTTTTCAAAATTGTGACGTGATAACCAAATAAGATAATAAAGACGCAAAGCTCAATTGCGATAAATCAAAATTTTTTGATCAAACACGAGATGTTAGTGTCAAAGATAATTTATTTAGTTACTTAACATTTTGGCAATATATTTCAATCCAAACTTCGGATCCTTTCCAGTTCAATAGCGTATGGTGTCTTCGTATTGATCGGATAATATCTTCTGCCCCCTCAAATCAGTCAAAGTTAAAAATTTTGGCAAAATTAGCGAAAAATTAAAAACTTTAAAAAAAGTATATTAATGATAAACGGACGTATTAAATAATAAAACTTTTTTTGTAAAAGTGCTAGAATAGTCGGAAAATGATTATAAATATTATATTTGGTTTCGTTACCCATTAAAACATTATTTGAAAAAGCATCAGATTAATCGTTCTTGCGATTTTCCTTATTTTTCCTAAAATCGCCAATGTCCAGATCAAAGTTAATGTGCGATTTTTTCTTCTTTTTTTGTTTATTTGTTTCTTTACGATTATTCTTTGTTGTAAAATAAATCCACGATAGTGCTTCATTGGCTTTAGCGACTAAGAAAATGGCGACTATCTCTATAAAACATTCTTATATACCAAATGTCTTCTAAGCTATCAATGTTAAAGATTCTAATTTTGTTCAGCATTTTTTTTTAATAGATTTGATTATTTCCTAAAGAAGTATGCGTTATTTGTGCAGATCTTTGCCCGCTGATATTTGTCGCCAAGCTAATTTTCTAATGTCTTAAAGATAATTCACATGTAAATTTAGAAGTGGTAGCTCCGTTACTTCTTCATTCCATCTTCTTGTGGTGAGTTTTGAATCGCTTAGATTTATTGGCGAGCGAAGAACTGCACAAACGTGTAAGAGATTGAATTTAAATTATATCGCTTGCGAAGAAGAATACATAAATCTTTAAAGATATTTATTAGCTAAAAAATGCAGTCAGTAAAATACCTCATTTTTTATTATGTAGATGAAATTGAAGAAATTATGAATATTTAAGAAAAAATTCAATAGAAGGTTGTAAAAGCGCGCGTTAGCGTATGTGATCAGTAGTTTATCATTACTTAAAATATATAATCCGTAAAAATTATCTTTAATATTCTCTTATAAAAATTTATAATCATTTAACTCTCATTTATTAACTTAAATATACGATATATTTACTGAATTACTCGTATATTGTATTAATTATACTGTATTAATTATATGTAATTATAAATATTGTACATTTGGTGAGAGAATTCCTAATCAACTTATTTAATTATCAATAGCAGTTTTTGAAGGCATTTGAAGATAAAAATTATGACATTAAAATGTCGAGATAAGTGTCTAAAATTAATCTGGTTGGTGAGAATAAGCACAGCAATATAGCATAGCAATGAAAGTTCTCTAATATCGATCCGTTTGCATCCAATCCAAATTTCTATTGCTCAAAAACGAAGTAACATCATTGCGGTAACGCGAGTGAATCATAGCGAGAAGGTAGAACTCCCCGGGTGTCAAGTCGCATCTGGCATACAATCAACACTTCACGTAGTTTCAGTGACGTCACGTCCGGTCGTGTGTGCCGAATAAGCAGAAATGGCGTAACCGAACTCTATCCGCAGGGAATGGTTTCAAAAAAAGGAGAGATACATCGATGCGAAGCACGTGTCACATCAGGAAATACGTCGTGTCGGAACGCGAACACGTTTCAACATAAGAAAAAAACAAAAGCACAGTTGAGATTTCTTTGACACGATCTTAATGCATTATGAATGCCAAAGGAATTATTTAAAACAAAAAAATAATTAGCTTATAGTTATATGTAACTCTTTTGAAATATTCCCTCAAACTATTTAGGCTCTTAAACAGCTATTAAAAGAATATAGTATTTCTAACATAAAATGTGACAAAAATCTATACTTCAAAAAGTTATGTAGTTGCATATTGCGAATTACGTAATTAAAAAAAAACTAAAAAAGTTATATGATTTTTCTTTACACCAACTGATTCCCATTATACTGTGCATAAAAGTATGTATTAAAATTACCAAAAATTTACCAAAAAGTGAATAGCACGAGATAATTTATATTTCATATCAAAATATAATAGAATAAATTATAAAGTACCTCATAAACTATTGATTTTTTGATAACTCTATTTTAATATGCCTTTCATATGCAGAATGAAATCATATATTATTTTTAAAAATCATGTAATTTTATTTTAAAAATAGCGATAAACTTTCATGTGATCTTGGAAAATTGATTTGCTGATTCTGATAATCTTTTCAGCAATATTCAATATTCTATGTAGGGGAATCTAAGGATTAATGAAACCATGGGGATATAATAAGATATAGATATTAGATAGAACTTTTATCAGAGATGTTGTAACCACGTAATGAAATATTATGCAATTATTACTATTAGATGTGTCTTACCGTATGTTTCATTTGTCATATTATTTTAAACTGGATATTGGAATTTGTAAAAGAGGAAAAAAGTAATTAATTGTTGTATAAAAATTACGATTTAGTCGGTAATACAGACAGCTTTAGGATCTCCTTAATATACGATTAAACATCAGTCCTCATTCTTTTTATGTTATTTAATATGGAGTGTGTTGAACTACATTAAATTTTTGTGGAGTGAAGTATGTGGAGTGACACAAAAATGTGTTTGGTTGAGACATTTCGGAGTTCATTGGAATGTGTGAAATAAGGATTAATGGTAAAAGGCAGTAAGGATAAACCGTAGTCTAATAACGTGCGTGAGTGAGTGAGAATATGTTGGGCTATGTTGAAAAAAATGTCAGGACGTTTCGAGATGTATTAAGGTAATTAAGGCGTTGAAAGTGGGGGAAGGGATGGGGTATGGGGGTGAGTGAAGATGTGTATGGATGGGTAAAGATGTAGTAAGTTATATCGGATAAATGTGGATGTGCATCGAGGTCGCTACAGTGGATTGGAGAGGGGTTTCGGATGAATACATAGATATTTATAAGTATGGGTGTGAAAGTGTGTGTAGATGTATTCGAGCATTAATTGTTGATTTATAATCGGATTGTGGTATGCGGACACTTCAAGATGATGACGAAATTATTATAATTTTTAATACAATTTTTTCGTGTTTGAGAGAGAACTATATGTATAAATTATTATAGCCTACATCATATACCAATAATAATCATAAAAATGAAGCTCCTAACCATATTATTTTACCATGTATTTATAGCCACAAATACTTTTCTCTTAGTGTATTAACAGTGTTATTAATTTTCGAATACACACATTGAAATGCTTAAACAGAAAAATTTGACAATGTCGCAAATCATAAGATGATTAACGAAAATTTTAAAGAATATTGCAAAAAAACTGTAAAGCTGCTTCAGTAATCTCTCGTTGTGTATAAGGTGAGAACAAGACGACGAACAGCAGAAATCGAGATAGAAGCAAAAGGGTTAACCGAACAAACATTGTTAATTTGCACATGGTAACCCCGTCTAAAGGCCAAAGGGTCAACATTACCACGGTTACGTGTATGCACGGTAAATAGTCTGCGCTCCTCTCGACATCCCCGTACACGTTTGCCGGACCGATGCTGAGTTTTCGGTCGACCGTAGTCTACGAGCCACCCTCTCTGACCGACCTAATTGTCTAATTGGCAAATAAATCCCATTGTTTTCCGATTATGCGATCGATATAAACACTACTTGATTTAACGCGACTTCTTTCAAGTATCAAGGGGACCGATTGTGTATTTTCGTCTATAACTTTCTTTGCCTCTCGTACTTTCCTCTGACATGAAGAAATACGTACGATTGGCTATGAGCATAGTGAAAATGTAATCGGATAATGTTACCGTAGACATGGCATAGGCTCACGGGAGTGAAAATTACTTAATTATTAGATGCAAGTGCGAGCAATGAATATATTAATTTATAGTATAGTTATACGATATAACCTTGTAACATTCAGAAAAAGAATGATTTTAAATAGCGATTGTGTTCCAGTATTGAATTTTCCACATAAATTTTTAGTTTTAGTGAACAGTTTTAACAGGGCCGATGTTCTTTGCATCACGAGGTTTGACATGACAGACGCAAAAATTGTATCTATCTGTAGGGGCAGAAGCCGCAACAGACATGTTTGTCTAGTTTATGTATTTTCAATTGGCGCTGTAACATCAATTGACGTGTAAGCTTAATGCGCGATTGATCAAAATTCGTAAATATGCTAAGTTTCTATTGCTTTTCACAAGAAACGGAGTCAAAAGAGACTTGCAAAGTTTCTGCATGTATTGTGAATGTAACGCAATTATATTGTGAATGTTACATTGCGCGTAATGCACATTATCGCTTTTATCTATACATGAGATTGAGCTGGTACAATATTGTACAACTATTTATCGCAGAGTGGTTATGTAGCAAAAGAGTGGCAAAAAAACATTCTGAATAACGACTCTACGAGTCGCACATTATGTTATTATTTTATATAATAATGTGTATATAATAATAGTGTACATATTATAATAAAAAGTATTAAAACATCTATTTATCTCGATTTTGAAATGTGGATGCCAGTCAGGATTTGAGAGATCCTCAACAATGTTTTATTAATATGCACCACACGCAAGTTAAATATAAATTAAATATCGACACGGCGCGTATATGTTTTCGAAACATGAAAATTCTTTTTCATAGTATTTTCATCCTTGTAAATTGATGTTATTCCACTTTGCGAAAAGGAATTGAAGTTTTTAATAAGGTTTCCCAGATCCTTGTCTGGTGAGCGAAGGTTAATATAACTTTTACTTATAAAATAGAAATTTATAATTTGCAAAAAAACAACCATATACATTCCCATATACATTTTGTAATCACGTGTGTATATATATGTATATTAAAATTAAATACTTTCAAGTCAAATACATCATATATTATAGATTACAATTGTTGGTATGTTGATTGTTGTTTTAAAAATCCAAAATAATCATTTCATCAGTTATTGCAAAATTGAATAATTTGTAACTTTTTAAATTTTTTACTACTTTGTCATATATTAAATAAGTATAGATGTCCCACATAATTCTGAATAATGAGATACAAATACATATACATACGATAAATTTAAAAGAAAATCGTTTACATGAGTAACAAGTATGTACTGCTCATATATAATAAATAATAATAATAATAAACTTCATCTCTTACAAAATTTTTTAAGCTTAGGAACAAATTAATAAAAAAGAGAGAACACAAAAAAATTTCTTTCAAATAACTTAATTAAAATAGTAAAAAGAATACGTTAATAGATAAATGAGGCAAACAAATTTTATTTACAAATATAAACAAATAAAAGAATTTTTTAGTGTTTCTCCTATTTTCATAAATATTTATAAATTATTATTTATAAATAAAATTTCTAATCTAAAAGTGTATCAAAATACACTTTGAAATAGAAATTATTAAAATGAAGTAAATATCAAAAGTCGATTTATTTTGCATATAAAAACGATTTTTATGGAATGCTTCTAAAACATCTTCCTAAAATGAGAATTTCTATACAATTTGAGAAATGAACTAATGGTATAGCGAATTGGTTAGAGAGACAGAGTTGAACAATTATCGGACAATAGTTTGTTAGTGAGATTCATCTGCTATATTGTTCTCAGAGAAACGTAGATTCAGCTTCAGTGCATGCATTGTTCTGTTTCCTTCTGTCAATTACATTACTACATGATACATACATCTCACAAAATACAAGACATCGTTTCAAATCTTTTATACTATTTTTTTTAATCAATCAATAAGTAACAAAGATATATATTGTATATAAAAGCAAAGGAATATAAAGTTACTAATATGGAGAATAGGGATTTATTTTTTTAAATAAAGCACTGCAATTTGGCGACAATCGATGAAAATTGTTGCAATTGCTACTAAATGTGTCATATCCAGTAAGCAAAAAATCATTAATATAACGATATTTAACGATATTATTACAACAATATTTAATAACATGTAATGTTTTCAAATGTTTTATTTAGCCTTAAATATAATATCATTTTGATTAAATTGACACTAATTTGGAGGATTCTATAATATGCTATTATAAAATAACGTTATAAATAATATTACATTATATTGAATCAACAACGTTGAATTACAACTTTGCGAATTATTAAAAAAGCATTGCAGAAATGTTCAATGTTGAAGTAATATCTTACAAACGTTGCAATTTAATATTCGAGAACAGTGATTGAATATATTTGAGTAATATACCACATAAACTTCCAAGAATATTAGATCTCTGAATTAATTTTTACGTAAAACTGAACGAAATATTTTTTTAAATACATTTCATTTGCTTTCATCTTCGAGCTCTTGAATTATCTTCTAAAAAAATCATTTCATTAAAACATGGATGAAGAATCTCATGATGTTACGTCTTTTATCGATCCTATGTAATTTTTAAACGTAAGAAAATTACTCCGCCACGTCCATTTACGATATCGCGCATTTACGATTACTCCCAGGTGAGTGACTTTAATATTAATTTATTCAATATAATAATTGTTTCAACGTTGCAGCAACATTGGCAATATAAGATAATCAATAAAGATTCAATGAAAAAATATTCGCACATCAATATGATTTTAAGGTTTGTAAGAAATAAGCAATAAAAATATCAAGGCGCTCCGGGATTTTTTCGTAAAATTTTTACGTAAAAATAAAAATAAGAGGAAAAACTTCCTCTATAAGCTTGATCTTGATAAATATTATCAAGGTCAAGACCTTGAACAAGATTCAAGAGATTTCAGCTGGACATCTTGGATAATGCCAACGGTACTATAATTTTCAAGCCTTGTAATTCGAAAAGTACTTAATAAAAAAAATTTTTATCAAAGCTCTCGAGGTAAATTACGAGGAATTACGAGATGTAATGAAAAATGGGAAAGGAGTTCCATTTAAAAAATTCAAAATTCAAAGTACCCAAAATCAAACTAATGGTACTTTTTTATGTTCCCCTTGAAATCATAAAACTTTTGTCTAAAACATTTTTTCCTAAAATGCACTGTTCAAAAGATATTTAAGGTGGTCAATTGAAATGGGCTAACCTATACATAAATAAATGTAATTAATTCGGTGGACATTTTATTTTACAAAAAAATGATCAATACTTTTGTATATAAATTATTACATGTAGTTTATCTATATTATAATTATATTCAGAATATTTACATTTTATTCGTAGCTTCTTATTATATATAATTGTTTTTTTTTTATGTAAATATGTATACATTGTTTTCTATCTTATTTTGTATAATAGTGTTAATATATATTATTATAATATATTGTTAATATATATTATATTATTATTGTGAAATAGTATTTTATTCTCGATGTTTTCAAAGGCTTCTTGATACAACCAATAAAAAATTTTAATGTAAATTTTTGCCGAGTCGATAAATTGAATTATTGATCAATAGTTAACCATTTATCTGTAATATTTTCAATTTGTTTAAAAAGAATTGGATTTCTGAGACGAATTTTCAACTCCAGTTTTCCTCCTGTTGCTTTCCTGCCATCCATAAGCTGAAATATATAATGATAAGTTCATTTTTATTTTTATTTTATTTATATAGAAAAAGTATTAAAGAATTAATCATTTAATTACTGGAAAAGAATCATGTAGAGTGCATTGAGACTCTAGTGGTTGTAACTTGACCATTACTGTACCAAGTAAGCTATCACTTCGAAAGAAACCTCTGTAATATGAAAAAAAGTATAATATAAAAATATTATTACCAAAAATATCGTTACCAAAAGTATCGTTTTATGTTTAGAATTGTAAATATGTTTTGTGTGTGTGTGTGTGTGTGTGTATTATAATTGTACTATTTACATTGTTACAAATTGCTCGTGTAATATCATAAAATTCACAATACCGTCTGCTGTATGACAAATAATTTTATATGCAGAATGTTCCATTTTAATTGGCGAATATCTCGAAAAATACGGAAGATGCGGAGCAATATTTCAAACGAAAGTTATAGGGTATCAAGAGGAATAAATGATGTTGACATTTGTTTGACTCTGCATCTTGAAAATCTCTGTCAAGATTAAATTTAAATTTTTAAATGGAACACTCTATTTTTTATTCCAAAATCTAATAGCTAATGTTAAGAGTTTTCAAAACATTATAATAAAATATTTTTTCATTAAATACTTTTCGAGTTATAAAGCTTGAAAATACCGCTAGCATTAGCATTACCCAAGACGTTCGATCAACAGCTAAACCTCTTGAATATTATTTAGGATTATGACTTAGATACGTAAGCCAATAAGAGAGATACGTAAAAATGAATTTTTAACGCAAAAATGAAAATAAGAGGAACTCTCCAAAGGCCTTGATCTTGATATATGTTATTAAATCATGATTCTGAACAACATTCAACAGATTTTGGTTGTCGATCGGATACCTTGGATAATGCTAATGCTGACAGTATTATAACTTCCAAGTCTTATAACTCGAAAAGTACTTAATGAAAACATATTTTATTAAAGTATGAAAAGCTCTCGAGGTAAGCTACGAATAATAAATAATAGAGGTTAAGAGAGAGAATATAATAAAAAATAGAGGTTCCATTTGAAAAATTTAAATTGTGAATCTCAAATCTTGACTTGATCTTGACAGCATCATCCAAGATCAAACTTAATGTATCCTCTTATCCCCTCCCCCTTCCTTTTGTCTGAAACATTGTCTCGCATCTTCCATATTTTTAGAGATATGAGGCAATTAAAATGAGACACCCTGTATACATAGGTATACATTATACATACACAAAAGCTCTACAAACATCAACAGTCTTCGCAAAGAAATTTATTTTAAAACACTATTATATCTATTTTTTTATTTAAAAAATAAAAAGACGGCCAATATACAGAGTGTCTTGACATTCGAGGATAATATTATTTCAGCGTGAAACTTCGTAAAAAAATTAAGTAATAAAAGTGCAAGTCATTTTTTCCCGTAAAGTAATTTTTTAATAAAATTATAAGTATAAATTTTGACTAATCATAAGCGTTGATTAAAGTCATTTGTTTATGTAACGTACGAGCAATGGTATTAAACAAATCATTCCCGTTACATGCACGCTATCACAAGAACAGATAACTTTTTAATCAATGCCTATGATTAGTCAAACTTTCAACGTTTATATTTAAAAAACTACTTTACGGAAAAAAATGATTTACACTTTTAATATTTTATTTTATTTCTTTTACAAAGTTTCACACTGAAATAATATTATCTTCGAATTTCAGGACATCCTGTATATACAAAATATACATTGTACTTAAAAGCATCAAAACTTTTCTGTGCATATATCTGCATATTCTATAAAAATATAGGGATGTCATACCTGGGATGAGTGCAACACAGGATGGGATTCAGCGAGCATCTGCAAACAACGTTCTATTTTTTTGGTATAACACTTTCATTGAACAATTTTAATACTTTATCGAGTAATAAATGTATATATAAGATATCCTTAACCAAAGAGAAAAAGCGAGAGATAATACAAGCCTATTTTTACAATCGAATACTAACTTTTTTTACTGTCGTCGAAATTCATTATCATCTATCATAAAGATAACACTAATTTATAGCAAAAAATTACTTTGTATTAGACTAGGTATTTCTTACGAGATTTTCGTATGAAAATGATGCAAGCCAAAAAATTCCAGCATCAGGTTCCAAGATAATTGAAGTTTAATATCCAAAAATTAACTTTCTTGTAATATTTGACATTTTATAAACAAAGTTAACGTCATCTTGAAATTTTAATTAAAAGTTATAACTATATCATTCATTCTTTATAACATTTTCTTTTATATTAATATTATTTTTAGGCATGTTATGAAAGATTTAAAATGTATTAGGTGTTGGAATTAATTCGTAGCGTTTTGCTAAGACAGCAAATTTTCCGTCTAGAATGATAAAGTCATACAATTTTTAATTTGTAGCTATCGATATACATACAGATCATACAACTTTTTGTTTAAAACATTTTTAAATGTGTATTTGAGATAGTTGAGGTAAGCAATTAAAATGAGGCATCCTATGTTTATGTATATATGTACATATACACTTAGCAGAATCTATAACAGTAAATTATACTGTGTATCGATAGTTACAAACTAAAAATTATAAGTACGTACATATGACTTTATCGATGAAAAACTTGCTATGTCAGAAAAACTTAAAATCTTTTTAAAACATAGCTGAATAGTAAAATAAATTACAAAAATGCATTTTATAGGAAATAAATAATACATTCACAACTTCTGATCAGAATTTTAGATAATGTTATCCTTTTTTATGAAAAAATGGCAAATATCACAAAAATATCATTTTTGCATTTTAATATGCATGAAATTTTTCTTAAAGGGTTACGCTTAGTCACGAAATAAAACAAAACAAATTTTCGTGAATTTTTTTTGAAAAAATTTATGTATAGTTTTGTATAAAAGTTTTTATATTTAAAGCTTTTCTTAACAAAGTCTTTATGTTTTTTTAATGCAAAAATATTATATAATTTATAACAAAGTTATAACAGATGTTTGGAAAACTGTTTTTCAAAAAAAGCGTTTTGTGGTAAGCAGTGCTGCTCGGAATCAGGTCATTAGAAATCAAAAATTCAAAAAGATTACTTAATGTTTGAGTTTATCTAATTTTTAATCAATATTTCGATTAAATTCCGACAAAATGGAAGCTGTTCATGGTACTAAAGGTACCAATTTTCATTTTAAAAATGGAAATTTTGTAGTCTATAAAATAAAAAATACACATTGAAAAATAATCCTTCGATAAGATGGGTATTCAAAAAGTTTATTTTTATGGTAATATAGGTGTGTGATTGGTGTATGATATTATTAAGACATCATAAAGCAATCACAGAGTCATATTAGTATCTTAAAACATAACAAAACAGTCTTGAAATAAGAATTATGAATATCGGCAAAAGATTATATAAAAACTTATATCATAAATATGAAAAGTAATAAAAGCAACTATAAGATTAGTTATCGTTACCAAAAAAATATATTACGTAAAATATATTATAGTTATCAAAAAAAGATAACGTTATCAGTCTGTTACTAAAAAAAGTAATTTGTAACAATAAAGAAGTTTCCCTTTTCTGTTTATAGGTTAATAATTAATAAAATAATTTATTTTTTCGCGTTTTGATGTTGTTCAAATAAATTAGAATGTGTTGGATAAGCAGACGATAAGTGTTATGTATGCCAGATGTATTGCAGTCTTTTATTTTAAGGCTCCTGTTAACTTATCTCATATTGATGACTGAGGTGAATACTCAGGAGCTTTAAGATCACGATTCAATAATCGTGATATCATAAGTGATATTACGATTTAATAATCGTGATGATTCAACATGACTGTGGTGACTACTCAGAAGCTCAGGGAATGCTGGAGTTATTTTGTTTTACTAATGAAATGTGATTAATTTCAGATTCTTCAATCTTTTAATTGCATTTACATATTTAAAATTTTTTCTTCACAATTAAAGTGTGCTATTAATTATTATGAATTAGTTTGCCTAGACAACATGTATGTCCAAAAAGAGTACATAAGACGTCTTTACGACATGAAATTTGAAAGATATCTCGATAATGTCTTCAATACGTTTTTATATTCGCATTTTAGACATATTGAAGTGAAGTTAAAAAAATCTGTCGACATCGATCAAGTTCAGCCATTGCTTCAGCATCCCTTTAAGGAATTAAACTGACAGAATTATCGATATTACAAATTAAAACTCAGAGAACGATATGTTCAAAATGCTAACATAAGACGTCATAAAAATATCATTAAAATATTTTTCAGACATCATATCATAAAGATTTTCCCAAGACATGTTATGTCCTCTTTATGTCCCCTTTATGCATATTATTTAGGAAAGTGCTCCGAAATCGTTCATTATAAAATCCTTTTACGTAATTAAAATATATGAATAAAAAAGGTAAGAGATGATCGATTTGAAAGACATTCAAAAACATCTTGAAATGGACGTTTTTAAGATTTTTCTGAGAAACATCTTTTAAATTTTTGAAAATTATTCAAGTTTTAGAGCGTATGTAACTATGTATTTATATTATCGATTATAAATTTTATTTATATAATGTTGAATGAAATTCATGACATCAATCTGCAGATATAATAATTAGAAAAATTATATTATAGTAATTTATAAAAAGATTAAATTTCAATTAATCTGACACTCCTTTCAATTAATCTGAATATCTTTATTATAGTATTGTACAACTACACATTTATACGAAACTGTCCGCGTTAACAAGAGGAAGAATATGAGATAGAAACTGAAATTTGATATATAATATATCAATGATTTAATAGTATGTCTTAAAGCCGTAGTATGTCTTAAAGCCTACATAATAAATCGGAAATAAAGACTCTAAATGATCAAGTTAGATCTGTGATGCAGAAATAATTCTGTGTGAATTTATACTCTACATATTTATACTGAACTGTCCTGCGCGCCAAATTTATTTTCAGAAAAGCATTTTTAATACCAGGTCTACAATGAGTCGGTAGCTACCGACTATCATTTGTAGTCGGAAATGAGTTTGAAGGATAATCGATGAATTGGAATGGTCGAAATCGGTAAATCGGTACAGTTGACCAGCAGCCAACTTTTAAGACTAAAATCGTAATCAGACAATTGAAAAAAAGGAACAAAACTAGAGTAGTAATATCAAGAATCGATCGCATGAAGTGCGCAGCCACTCGTCGCCTCCCCTCCCCCCCTTTTCTATTGGTCTGTTTTCTGTTCCTCTATACTAGAACCCTCTTTCTCGCTTTTGACAAATATCAAACATATACCTACCTCACTTTAAGTTCCAAAAGTACTAATTCACCCATAAAAAACAGTCCTTTATAACTTTCTTAATGTGCCTCTACATAATTTGTAAATCGTAAAAGTTAGTTCGTAAATGTTGACGCAGAATGATTATCATCGCATGCAAGATACACAGAAAATCAACCATACGTAATGAAAAAACAAACGCGAATCTTCATTCTGCGTCTGCATTTGCGATCTGCAATTATGCAGAAGCATCTTTAATGACAGTAACGATATCGTTATATTATCGTTACATAGATTTTATATACGGTAAAAAAGCTGCACAACGACAATATAACAATATCATTGCTGACACTAATTTTAAGTGTTACAGAATAGAGGCCTAAATGTATTTTTTCAACTTTCTTAAATTTCTTGTTAAATCGACTTGCATCTTTTTTTGTGTGTATTTTAATTATGTAAAAGAATTTTACAACCTGTACAATCAATTCGGAGTACTCTTTAACTCGTAATATTAATAATTCTATCCCTTTAAGATCCCCTTGACAACAAAAGAAAATGAGATAAGATAATCTAATAACATTGAGATATTAGAATAATGAATTATAAAATTAATTATGCATTATAAGTCTTCATATTTATATTAAGGGAATTTTAAGGTCGTTTTACCAATTATTTTTCAAGTAAGTATTTTTCCACAACTGCCTTTATATATAAATTTAAAAATTTTTTTTCCATAATTAAGATATAAACTATAGTCCAAACCCCGATTAATTTTATATAAAAAACAAAAAGAGTTGAAAAATTAAAAAATTTTGTTATCGGCTTTTGGCATCGATTCATAATAATATTTGGTTTATATAAAAGTTTTGTACTTTGTACACACTTGGACTAGGAATTATATGAACAAACAATGTTGAGCTCTTAGACTTAAATACCTAATATAAAAGATTATAGTTAATTAGAAAATTTGTACGTATGTGTGCATATTGATGAAATAGTGTCATATTGATGAATAGTCAATGACACATAAATCGTATGTGTGTAAGTTTTACTGAATCCGTAAAATAAACGACTTTAGGATGCCTTTAATGCTTAAAAATTAAAATAATTTATTGTGTCACTTGATGATAATCATGAATTTATACAGGTGATCTATTTTAACTTTCACATTAAAATATTTCGAAAAGTATAAAAAATATGGAAAAATGTTCGGATGAAACTCGGTTTCGAGAGGGACGTATTTTTTTCACGGTTTTTTTCTATGAAGGCACCAAAAAGATATTCACTTCAAAAGATTCACTTTTTAAAATGAAATTATATGATTTTCTTTACATAGATATGATTCCGTTTGTTATTCTGCATATAAAAGTATTAAGTAGAGATATCAAAAAACCAATAAGAATTTTATTGAACCGTACATGTGAAAACACAATCAATAGGAAATAGAAAATAAAGACTCATAACGGTTGAAGTTGAATCTTTAATGCTTAAACAATTCTATATGAATTTGTATATAATATATATGTAGTCTCATATGAACTGCGTGCCGAATTATTTTTTTCGGACTTAGAAACGCTAAACTATCGTAATATCACAGTTAAATTTTTATGCTCAACATTTTTCCATATCTTTTATACTTTTTAATACAGAGATATTTCAATGCAGAATTTAAAATAGACTTATCTTTTATACTTTTCAATGCAGAGATATTTCAATGCAGAATTTAAAATAGACACCTTGTATAGATATCATATAATTGTAGATTCTAATATTTTGTGATATGGATTAAAGCTCTCTCTTAAAATTTTAAATTTAAATTAACCTCTTGAGCGACAAGATATTCGAACAAAATGTATTCTCTTGAGAGCAGGAAATAATACTTCGATTTTCGTAAAATTGAGTATATAAAGATATTTCGAGTTCCTAAAAACGAAAATTATTAAATTTATGATTAAAATTTAAAAATTCAAAATGGCTGATGCAATAAGGCAGTCTATAAAATCCAAAAATTCTAAAATAAACATTATTATTGCTTAGTTTAATTGATATGTGCTATAATACAAAAATCGTTCAAAGTAAGATTAGGAAAATATGCGTAGACTGTCTCTATTACCTGCCTTTCAGCACCAAATGTGCAATCAATTTTATTTTAAAGGGTTCAAAGCTTAAAAAACGCTCATATTATATAACTATTTCAGTAATCAATAATAAATTTCAATAATAATTTCAATTTTCGTAACTTTTCCCTAATGACTAAATAATTATAATTTTCTGTTTTTAGAACATCCCACAGTTTTCAATGATCAATTTAGGTGTTAGGCTTTTGATTAAAAAAGGACCAAAACTTAATATCCTCCTTTGTGTATATATATTATATGAAGAGTTTAAAAAAAATTGTGACACTTTTTTATGCATTTTTGAAATTCTTGACCTGTCATACTTAATCAGTCATTTTGACTTTAAATTTGATTACGATCTCAAAAACTCCTACAACGTTTCAGAAAAATCACTTCAATAAGTCGTAAAAAATGCATTGGCGCCAAAAAGCGTCAATATCGCTCAAGAGATTAATATTAAATACTATGATTAAATTACCCTTTCGTCCAAATTTCGCACTTCAAGGCGTGTCGTTTGAATGCTCTCTGACATTGTCTAGAGGTGCGATTTATAATACCATTCAGCAAAAATATGGCTTGGTATTCAGGATTGGCAGAATCTTTAATCGTCAATGTCCTATCTATAGGATGATTATCCAATGGAAACGGAAATTCATACATTACATATGTGTCTGCCTCCCGAGAATAATTGATTCCTCTAATTATCGAAATTTCTATATCATTATCGTTTAAATCCGTGCAACTCCTGAAAAAAATATAAATTCTTTTAGATTTAACCTGTATAATATAAAAAAGAAATTAATAAATAATTTGACACGAAATCAATAAGATTGAACAATTAAAGGGTTAAAATAAAGATAAGATCATCGTTTTACCGATTCAATAGATCTTACATACATGATTTACATGATCGACGATTACGTCATCAACACATAACTACATACTACTGTATCAATATCTCATATATATATATATATATATATATATATAAATTTGCGTAGAACGATATTGTATAGAATTAGGACAGGAGCAATCTTGTATAACGCGTAGAGCATAATGCATAAAAAATGAATCAATCAAAATTTTTAATAATGTACAACTTTTCTAATGTAATTTCGTCTCTTTGTTGCTAAACCTTACATATCTATATCTAAATTACATATATCAATAAGAAAACTGATGTATACTAACTGTACTATTTGATAGGTTTTTGTTTCATAATGATGTTGTGGTGGTGGCAATGAATCACGTTTTCGAACTCTCAGCATATCTAAATCTCGCGTGTAACTCAGTGCAAGCCGTTCCCATCTATTATATCCAGGAACATCTCCCAGTGCTTTTGAATGATCTCGTGTAGACAAACACCACTATAAAGTCAATTCTTATATAAAGATTGATAAATTGTATAATTATTAATTTATGTTAAGCCATACAAGATGGTATTTAATAAATTATGCAAATGTCAATCTTTTCATAATATAAAAAAATATCTAAATTTTCTGTTGCGCTGTAAATTATTCAATTATCACCTTAATTTGTTTCATTAATTGAGTTTCAAGATTTTCATAAATTGTATCGTCTGTCCCATTCAAGTCCTCCGAGAAATCTTTGGAAGATATCAAGATGAAATTCTCATCCTGTGCTGTACTAAGTTCTACTTTTTCAAGAGGCGATAATGGAATTGAAGTCATGTCAACGGGCAAACCAGCTTTACTAGCTTCGATTAAAGGTTGTATCCCTTTCGCTTGTCTTAAATAGTCACGTGCCAAATCCATATCTCCGTCTTTCTTTGCATTTAGAGCAGCTTGTTTTAATTCACGTTGCCGTAGTTGCAATTGTAGCATTTGCTTTTCTGCACGCGATGTAATCCTTTGATTTGATTTCTGTCCTAATAACAAAACACAGCATAAAAGGAATATAAATATAATGTGTTCCATTTCACGCAAGATGAGCATAATGTATCATTTTATTTTTTTTTTAATACTTAGATCAACAAGAATAAAATAATACACGCGCATATCATGCGTGAGAATGCATTTATAGAAAATATCCTAACAGATAAAAACAGATGAATTTACAAAAACATAAAAGTTTTTAATTCCCATCCTAATTTTTCTTTACAGTTCTGTATACTTATAGTTTTGTATCTTAACAAAGAACACAAGTAATAGAAAGAGCATATAAGAGTCAGTTATAAAAATTAATTATAAAAAGAGATAAATCAAGATATAAAATACACTGTAATTAAATTTGAATCTTTAATATTACGTTTTGGCTACACAATATTGAGTTATTTTCAGATATTCAAATAAACACAGAGATGTTATAGAGCGAGGAACGCTGTAATAGAAAAGTTAGAAAATTATATAATATAATTATATAGAATTAACAGAACATTGTAATCACATTCGCTGAAACACGTGTGCCCGATCTGTTATAACAGAACATAGATTGCAGCTTGAATGGGATAATATCAAAATTCTGGTCGAAGAACCATGCTATGGTAAACGTTTAATTTCGGAGATGCTGAATATTTAAAAATAAAAAAAATAGTCTCAATCTCCAAACGAACACAGAGGGCTTTCATAAAACTTGTATATCGAGTATAAACAAGATAAACAAGATTTGACTTTGCAGTGCCAAGAATAATTTTTAATTATTATTCTTTCAGTCAGTAGTTTGTTGAGACAGTTATTTTAACTTTTATTTCTTGACTATTATTTATATTGACTATCTTTTTGATTCCAATTTTTAATTGACTTTTTGATAACTCTGTTTCTAACACTGTATCTATTATATATATTCAAACTGACTATTATAACTATTCTGACGAGCATCCTTCTCAATATATTGCGAAACATAACTGTATGTCGGTGAGTTTTTTTTATTGATCAGTTACGATTTTATTTTTTTATTATCATAAGTTATTGTAACAAAATTATACTTTCTACAATTTATACAGTTTTTTATTTTGATTTTTATCGAGTAATTACCATCAATCGATCGTCCAATCGTTTGTGAGTAATTTCTGTTTCTCTATAAGGCACTCATCAGGCATCATCTAACATATCACCTACAAGTATAATTTTCTATCACTGCATTCCCCATTTTACAACATTTCTGCGTTTATTTGAATATCTTAAGATGGCTCAATATTATAGCCGAAACATGTAATATTAAGAATTATATTTTTCAAATATAAATGTAAATTATATAGACGAGATTTTACTACTTTTTACCTCTAGGAGGAGGAATAGGTGGTTTTGGTTGCACAGACTTTTTTGCAATGTTATTTTCAGACGATTCAGACTCAGATGTAGGTTGCACGGTGATATCGTTATTTTGTGGAGTCAATATTAATGGTGGAAAACCAGGTGGAACAGGAAGTTCCTCCAACGGAACTGTCTTTCCATGCGTATATAACTTTATAGCATCCTCAAATTGTTTGCAAATTCTACCATATCTCCGAGCTTTAGATGTGTTACCCTCATCTTCAGCAGCTACTTTTGTTCTTCTATATACTTCGAGACGCTCTTTGAGAGCTCCTTCTATATCCTCAGGATTGCACTTTGCTGTTGAACCAGCTTTTAACACAATAATTTATATTCACATTATTTTTTTTTCCTTCAAAACTTGAATATTATGTATAGTTTTCTGTTGTGTATCATAAATACGAATTTATGTATTCAAAGTGTATTAGACCTCACTTTTTCTTCTTAGAAATGAATAATGGAAATTGGGGAAAAAATTTCCATTATCAAAACTTATCTGAACTATCTCTAATATTAATATTTTAATTTTCTGAAAGCTATCAAAAGTAGGACAAACAAAATAAAGACTAAAATTTTAAATATAATACACAGGTTGAATAGGATATCATTGAATAAGTCTTGTAAGGGGATTCTATAGTAGAGAGAGAGAGAGAGAGAGAGAGAGAGAGAGAGAAAGCCCAAACTCTGATGAAAAAAATCACTGTTTTACAGTTTTACTAATAAAAGCGACACATTGACATATCGCTATATACTACTAATCAATATCTCACGCACACATATACATGAATTTTCATAGAAAAACAAGGTTTTAATTAGACGTCTAAGTCTAATTCTTAGAATTTTACGTTGTTTGTTCATGTAAATTACTGGTCTGTGAATCACAATTTCATAAGTACTACAGATAAGATTACAAAACTTTTATATTAAGCAAATATCATACACGATGCAGGGAGCTTTAAATGCCATATTGGATTAAGAAATGGTAAGTCTCAATTTAAAAAATTGTATTCGTTCTCGGTATAAACTTCACAGACACGTATTAATGCGTATACTTTCCTGAAAAAAAATCCTGAAAAAAGATTTTCGAATCTGAAAGAGAAAAAAAGTAATTTCTATACAAAAATTATATTGCGTTTAGTCGATAATACATACAACTTTAGAATTCCTTTAAAGGGATATATCATCTGTTTTTGTGAATTAAATGCAATAATTTTTGTGTTGCAATTTCTTTGTTCTTTTTTTACAGATTTGAAAATGTTAATCAGAGCTGAAAGTTTTTTAATTTTTGACTGTGATTTGGCTAATCTTCTTACAGTATATCTTACCGTTACTGTTACGAAAAATGTATGCAGGCCCCCTTAATTTGCTGGAAATCATGGTGTCTGCTGATCATACAATCATAAAACGATTGCAAATTATTGCCTTCTGCTGAACACAGCCATGATGTAGTAGTATGTATTATAGTAATATATCAATAACACATAAATAGTATGTGTATAAAATATTAAAAACATTAAAAAATATAGGCAATAATAGGAAATAAAAGACAAGGAAGAAAAGTTTTCAACCTATCAGAAATCGTGTATACTAAAAGTACCCACGTTTAGTACAGTAGAATTAGAGTTTAAACAAAAAAAAAACTGTAAAAATCTCTGTTGAATCTCTTTGCACGAAATGCTGCTTTGGAAGGCCATCATTAAATAAATGCATATGTTTGAGACTCGTGATTCGTATGAGAAATATATGAAAAAAATTCGGATAATTGCAAAAAGATTTTTCGCTTATAGAATGGAAGATGTTAATTGTATGTAAAAAATTGTGTGTGTGTGTGTGTATGTGTGTTTGTGTCATAACATTATTAACAAATGTATGACAAATTTTAAAAAATTTTACAATCTATGAAGAATTTGTACATCTTACCTTGCTGTTGAAGTTCATTTTCTTCTTTTGTAGCTGGTGTTACAGTACTAGTTGGAGAAGGTAAAATTGGAGTAGGTGGCATATCTGACAAATCAAGCTTTTCACCTTCAGCGACTGCAGCAATAACTATATCGAATTGTTTTACAGTTTTTACATACTGTAATGCTTGCTCTTTGTTACCTGCCTTCTTCCAAGCAACTGCTGCAGTCTTATATTTTTGTTGCTGTTTTTTTAATTTATCCAAAGCTTCTTGATCAACTGTGACATCTTCTACTGCAGGAGGATTATCATTATTTGAGGTATCTGATGTTAGAATTGTTTCACTAACTTTCACTGGTAATGATGTTTTTTCTTCTGCAATAAAAACAAAATAGTATACATGGAATAAAAGTCAATATTGCAAATTTCCAATATCTACAATAATAAAACTACAATAATAAATAGAATAAATGTAGCCAGGAATTAAAGTAAAATATTGTACAAAATTATACATTTAATCTTCTCATCAAAATTTTTTTCACATGCAAACTCGTAGGTTTTTTAATTCATTGATTGCTCCATTCCATTATAAACAAACGCAACTTTGCTCCATAAAAGCTGCATTTATGTACAATTGATCAATCGATGAATTAAAAAACCTACCTTGTTTATCATAGAAAAATTTTCTTCTTTGAAGTAAAATACAAGATTAATTACAGATAATCAACAAATTCATAGGTGATAAAAAATCTGAAACATAACAAAATGTGTATTACCTATATTTTGAACAGTAGATTCAGTGGTAGCTGAAGAAGGCAAAGCTGGAGGAATGTCAGCTTCATTTACGCTTTCACCTGATTGTACGGAAACCAACATTTCTTTTAATGTTTTTATACCTCTGTTATATCTTCTAGCTCTACTAGTTTCATCGTTTCTTTTTGCTTTCTCCTCAGCTATCTTATAAGTTTTTAGTCTTTCTTGCAATAATTCGATTAGTTTTGGTATAGAATTATCTTCCTCTTTAGTTTCATGTTCATCAGATTCTGCTTGTTCTTCTTTCACTGATTCTGGCATATCTGCCTTTTCTGTCATAATTTCATTTCCTGTGAGCGTCTGTAACTCTCTCTAAACCAATGAAAAATTTCAGTATAATCAATCATACTATACTGATACTAATATGTTATTAAGCAATATATTAATGTACCAATAATGCAGGATCGTCATCTCCTTCAATTGATTCTTCATCAGAATTTGTATCTTTTAAGCAATCAGTTACCATTTCATCCAAATTTACATCAACAGTACTTTTGCGTGTAGCTATAACATTTATAAAAATAATAATTATAATAAAATATAGCTACAACATTTATATATAGGTTCAAAAATTCTGTAATATTTTATTAGCTCAAAATTGTATATATACAATTGTCAAAAATGAACATTTAAATTAAAAAAAGTTTATAAAAAATAATTGTTCTATAAAATTTAAGTTATAGATTTTTGTGCCATATAACCTAAAGTAACAGATTGAAAATACATTAATGTTCACCATCGGATGACACCACGCAAAAAAAAAAATAACAAAAGGGATAATAGATTAACAGAATAGACTGTATATTATAAATTTATGATAGTTCCCATTCTATTATATATATTTCTATAATATAAAATATAAAATTTATAAAGCCAACTTACCACTGCGTCTGCTTTTATAACTTGTATCATTACCAGCAGCCAAAGCAGCTAATTCAACTTCTAAACTTTCATCATCGTCGTCATCTTCCATATGATTATTAATATTGTCAATATTTATATCAGGTACTTCAAAAATGCCATACTATATAAAACATGACCATTATGCATGAAAGAGAAACAATTTATTACAAAATATCTAATAAAAATCAAAGATATAAAACAAACATACAGGATAAAGATATGCCAAATTTATGTATTTTAACTACAAATATATACTACTAATCCGTTATAATTCACAATAATCGTAATCCAAAATACATAAGGCTGGTTCTACAGTGAGTCGGTAGTCAGAAATCTTACCAGGGTTCTACAATGAAAAATTCTAAGTGTTCTTAATCAGTTTTCTACAATAAGTCATTATCTAAGCTTTAAGCCATAAGAAATTTATCAATCACAGTCAAATGTAAGAAGAATAATCAACTATAATTGGAGCATTTCTTATCACTTAAAAATTAAAGATTAGATAATGATTTGAGAAAGCTCAGTCTTAATCTAAATTATAATTTTTCGTATTTATAAGTTATTAATTGTACGAGTCATTTAGCTCGACTAATGGAAAGGAATAAAGTCAAATTTGGCCAGTCTTAAGAAAATCGGTAGTCTTAGTTATACAAATTGGCTATATTGATTAACTTCATCAATTAAGACTTAGGACCGTTTAGGACTTTCCACTATCAATTATAGAACTTATTATAGAATCCCAATTAGGACTATCGACTACTGACTCATTGTAGAGATGTCAGTACAGATACACAATTTATCAAAAAAAAATAAAACAATATACCTGTTCTAAACTACCAACTGGTCTAGGTCGTCTTGGTTCTTTTTTCTTACCAAACATTTTAACTCATTAATCGCAGTGATGCAAATATTTAACGATATTAGCAGAAACCAATCAATCAAAAACAGAATTGAATAGAATAATTTCACTGCGTTTACCACATATACTGACACATCATGACACTATGACACATATATTTTACTCATTGTAAGGAATGTAAGGTCCTGCGCACAAAGGCTGCGTTCAACAGAACCACAGACTATATATACTACTAGACTGCCAACTCCTTAGGACAAACGAATAAGTTTACTACTATTTCTATTTCCGTTAGATTACGTAATTGGACGCGTTGAGAGATATCCAATGAAAGCTTTGCTTTTTTTGCACGTGACAATGCAAAACAGAGAGTTCTCATTGGATATCAATAGTCCAGTGTGCAAATAGGCATTATGTCATCAAATGGAAAGCAGCCTATATATATGTGCATTCAGAACGATAACCGCTTGAACATCCTAAAATATAGACCAATCAGATGAAAGAGTTCACTGGAGGCACGGCGAGCGATTGTCGTTCTGAATGCACCCATTGTGCGAGCGGATGTAGTAGGCGCGACTATCGCTAATCTATCCGTAAAGAAGAGTGCGACGTGACGTAAACGACGGATCCAAACAAGTATCAGCTGTGTTGCAGTCATTGTTCTCTGACTCGTATCGGTTTTGGCAGACAGATCCCGTTTCCTTTGACATTCATCATCGAGTCTCGCGGAAACGGCGAGAATAGCGACGGTGAACTAGTCCGCGGCAAAGGAAGGACACGCGAGGAAGTGCGAACACTTTTAAGATCCAACGCGACAAGTGGTGAAGAGAGAAAAAACGGGGGGAAAGGCTCTTTTTTTCGTACCTCACGCAATCGTGGCTGCGCTTCTATCCTGGCCCCAGTCTCAGTCCGTGTCACTATTCGCCAACGGTTATCCCGTGGGACAATAATAGTGTGAAAAACGGGGCGGTACGCGCATAAGCCTGGCCTCGAGCAGCGAGTCGGACGACGGTGGACTCGCTCCGCCACCGCGCAAAAGGTCCCGTAGTTCTGTACCGACTACCCTAAGACCAGCGGACGAGCACCACTCCTCCAGTCCGGACATGGATAATTATCGGTAATCTGTCATTTTTTTCACCACTTTTCCGTATAAGCACGTCAAAGTCCAATTTAAATAAAGTAAAAATTCGGGAGTACCCACATATTTTTATATGTTCCTTTTTTTTTTAATTTTCTTTCCAGAACTCTTTTTAATATAATTTTTTAAATATAAGATTAGTGCTGAATTATACTTTTTCTTTTGTTAACATTTGCAATTTATGGTGATTTTTATATAAATCTCAGAATTATAGAAAATTTTGAGAAAATTTAATTTCAAATTCTATAAAAATAAGATATACTAATTGATATGCCCTCAAGTGAATGACAGTAATATACTAATATTGCCATTGTGGGTAACATTCCAGTATGCATGACAGCGTAATGCAACAGCAGGCCTCAAACGGTGGTGTATCTTCTGGGCTGCAACAAAATGGAGCTAAGGCAGATTCTGGTGGGCCTCATGCTAATGGCAATCTATTACCAGAATCAGATAATGACATTAATGGTGTCAATGGAGACATAAATCAGAGTTTGGGACCACCAAAAATAATGGATCAAACTAATCAAGATATTGTGAGACTTATTGGACAACATTTAAAGACAGTTGGTTTGGAGTATGTAACTTATAATTAATTCTCACTATTTTCAGATCATCAGTTAAAAGACTTTAGTCTAAAAGTAAAAAAGTCGTTTATTCTCATTTTTAAATATTTGTCTTTTTATAGCATAAATTACAAATGCGCATGCATATACATGTATGTGTACGCGTATGTGCATGTATATATGTATGCACGCTCTTTATGCAATCATCATTTTACCAAAATAACATTAAATAATCAATTTTTCATTCTTATTAATTCAAATTTATCAAGAAAATATTATCAAAAAATTATATGAACTGTATTTGTATGATAGAAAATAATTCTAGTATATTTTAGAGATACAGATACATATCTGTCAGGTATATATATTTATATTTTATAATATTGGATAACTTAAGAGAGTATTAAAATATTTTTACCTTTCATATAAGTATAGATGATTTAAATAAAATCATAATTATATCCTCAAATTACTTTAATGATGAGAATTAACAAATTGTGTGTGTGTGTGTGTGTGTGTGTGTGTGTGTGTGTGCGCGCACAGAATGTTTAATAAAAACCGTAACAAAACTTAAAAATAAATTCCTTCGTTTTGAGACGAAAATTCTAATACCAAAATATCGAGGCTTTAATATTTTTTGAATTATAAGCATTTAAAGTTATCGAATCATACTGACTAAAGTTCGTGCGTTCAGATAAAACGGAAAATCCACGCATCTAAGTGCACGAACTGTAGGTGGTATTCGCTAACTTTAAGAGTTTATAATTCAAAAACTATTATATCCTTGACACTTTGGTGTTAGAATTTTCGTCTCAATATGATCTCAGAAATCTATCCTTAAAGGTTGTTATGATCTTTACTGAACATTCTGTATATTATTGTTCAATAACTTTGGCAGGTACAAATATTTATATTTATTTTAGTGTAAATACTCGTGTCTGTACATTGATTAATACACATTTTTAAAAGATCTTATATAAATTTTTAATAAGATTAAATATGAAGATCGTAATTTATGATTAATAGCGAGTAACAAAAGATATTATTTTTAGTCGGACAGCAGATTTGCTTATGCAAGAATCAGGCTGTCGTCTAGATCATCCCACTGCTGCAAAATTTAGGCAGCATGTTATGGATGGTGATTGGAACAAAGCAGATCATACCCTCAATGAACTGAAGTCTTTTTTAGATAGTGCAAACCAGAGTTTAGTGGTAAATCTTTTTTCTCATATAATTGATGATTGTTCTTATAGATTGTATATAAATTTTGTTACGTATCCTTTTTATTATTTTTATATTATATAATGTATAATAAATATATTAATCTTTTATTATATATTTTTTATTAGTTTTTTTTGTTATATGTATACATATATTTATCATATACAAGATAAAAATATATACATTTTTTGCCATGTGTATGTATATGTGTGAAATGTTCGCATGCGCGCGCGCATATGTGTGTGGATCATCTAAGGTAACTGGTAGTGAAAATTATATTTGTATAGCTTGACATTTAAATTAACAATCAGATGTAAACATAGACATTGCTCAAATACGATAAAATGTAAACAATTTGATGGCAATTTAATGAAGAGTCACTACAAAACTATATTACTTTAAAAGATTTATTAGTACAATAAAATGCTCTTTAAAAAAATGGAAATATTTTTAAATTTCAATTAATATATAAATATAAAGATTTGTTTCCCCTAACAAAGTCACAAAATTTTTTGCATATATACATACACACAAATACTGTTGAAATATAAATATAAGAAGTATAATATATGAAGTATAAATATTTATAAATACTTAAATATTAAATAATGATAAGAAGAAGGATAATGCAATTTTAAAAAGCTAAGAAGATTTGCAGACAAACTTTTAGTAAAACATTTGATTGACAATTCAATCAATATCTTTTTCTTATCCGTAGGAGATGAAATTCTTATTGCTAGAACAAAAATATTTAGAATATTTAGAAGAAGGTATGGTGTTTGATGCGTTACATGTACTGCGCAATGAGCTTACACCTTTGGGGCATAATACCGGTCGTATTCACCAGTTATCTTTATTTATGATGTGCAGTGGACGAGATGAATTACAGGTACTCCATATATTTGATTTAAATAATGAACACAGATTTCGTATGGTATTTTATTGATTTAGGTCGTGTACTAATAAGTTCCTACAACAACTGAAGCTTTCTTATTCTTAAAATATAGTTGAAACTAATTTATAACTGAAAATTTGGTCACTAGCAAATGGACACTTGTTGACAGACACGCGCAAGTTGGGATGGCAAAGGATCAGCCTCCAGGGCTGCACTTATGGACAGACTGCAAAGATTTCTGCCACCCTCCATTATGTTACCGCCACGCAGACTTCATTCTTTACTTTGTCAAGCTGTGGAAATGCAAAATCAACTCTGCACGTACCATGTAACGCATTCGCAGGTATATGTTAATGAATTAATGAATTAAATTGCGATTTGAATCGCAAACTATGCTCTATTTCTTGTAATATTACTTTTTATTTTTATATTTTGTAACTAAGAAAATAGAGCTAGAGAATGCAGTTTGTTTTGTAACTATCTTGCCGAGAATTTCTTTCAATTTTTTTATGTGTGCGTGCTTGTGTGTATACACAAAATGTCCCAGAAAGAGTGCGATTCCTTTTACTAGCAGATTTTGTGAAATATTCTAAGACGAAATCTTATACAAAAATATCGAGATTACAATATTTTTTAAATTATAAATGATTAAAGTTCATCAATTGTAGCATCTGAAATTCGCGCATTCAGTTAGGGCACATCGCGCGCGTAATAGCGAAAGTGCCTTTGTACATTAACTCGCTTTCAAATATTGACATAATTAATACGCTTATTGATGAATCTAACTGCCGAAATTTCCATTTTAAAGCGTTTTAATGATATTATAGTGTGACTACTTTCTATGCCGAAAATCCCAGGGTTCAAATCCACCCAGAATACAAACGTTTGATTTGATTGCCACTCCTCGGAAGACAATGGCAAACTACCGAGAGTATATTTGCCACTGCCATTCGGAGCCGGTGGTGTTAAAAACTGTCGCTCTCATATATCAGTAGATATATCAGTAGATGTATCGATTCCCTAGGTTGGGGATTCGACATTAAATTAACAACCTAATTCCGGAAAAATTATTGTTTCGGAATCTCATCTCCAGAGAAAATCGAGTTCGATTTGGACCGTAATGCCATTGAATGGAATGATGTTATAGTTAATAGCGCTTTAAAACAGCAATGTTATAACGATTATGTAGAGTTCTTCTACATTGGTAATTCAATTTTAATGTAATTATACATAATAAATTGTTGATACATATCTATTCAGCAATTGCAACACAATATCAAAAGATAAGAGAAATAGTATTAATTGCATAAGCTATGTGAAAAAAATATATTCGCAAAATTCATAAAATTAAGTATATCATTCTTTCAAAAATAAGATATTCTTCGATTTCTTGAATATTTTATTTAGATAAAGAAATAGATAGTTAAAAGTAATGTATACCTTTTTCACGGTCGGTCAGGAATTGTTTTATTTTTACATTTCCTTATGTTCGAAAAATCGAAAATTATTATAATGATCTTACACTCAAGAAAAAAATTGGTATATTGAAATAAAGTTAATAAAGTCTTTATTCACATCGTTACGGAAATTATTAATAATTTTTAAATATTGAAGCATAACTGATAGCAATTTCATAACGACGTGAATAAAAGATTTTATTCTTTATGTTTCCTTCATGTTTATATGGAAAATTGATTGCTTCACGTGATTCTGCAGCCCAAAAATTATAAAAAAACATACACATTTCACTTTCTGGTTGGGAGCAAAAATCGACGACTTTTATCCGTTCTCCTTAAAGCCTGTTCTACAATATGCTTTTTGTTTCCTGTTTCTTGCATTTTGCTATTTTTTACATCTTGTCTTTTTGTTTCTTATCCGGTTTTTTTGTTTTATATCGCCCGAGATAAAAGTTAATGAACTTCGAAAGAAACAAGAAATAGCAAAAAATACAATTGTCGATAAAATGGTTGCAAAGGAGAAAAAAGGTAAAAAACAAGAAATAGGAAACAAAGAGCACATTATAGAATAGATTTTAGGAGAACAAAATATGATGCATGTAACACATTTTTTTGTATCATGTGTTTTTTATGAAATATATATGCAATTTTATCGATATCTTTTGTTTAAAAGTATTGTGTTATGTAAAAAAAGCAGCGAATTTTCTTCTATAACATTTCTTTTAATTATTCTGCATGTTAAAGTAAGCATATTGAGATAATTTATCTCTTGTTAAAGTTCTGTTAGTTATTAAAAAATAAATATTTTACTTCAATTTTGATATTTTGAGATATAAAATATCTTATGGAACATTTATTTTTTGATTGTATATATTCTTTTATAACTGCGAAATTTTTGCTATAAAACATGCAAAAAATTTTTTTTATAAAATCTCTCATTTTTCAAAGTTGTAAATGTTGTACATATGACTTTTAAATTGAGATTCTGTGCAATATAAAGACGTCTGTGAAAGCAGATTTATTTTATTGTTATTATTATTATACATATAACGAATAAGTTTATGTGTTTTTATTGCTAAAATTATTTTCGATAATATTTCATGCAATGTTTCATAATGAAATGATTTTTCTTGGAAAGCAGACAAATCTAGAAAATGTCTCTCTACTTGTGGATCATAATTGTGGTGAGGATCAATTTCCGTGCTATACCATACAGATACTCAACGATCACTGCGACGAAGTTTGGTATTGCAAATTTTCACCTGATGGTCTCAAGCTCGCCACAGGTGGTAAAGATATGACTGTAATTATATGGGATGTAGATCCAGTGAGTATACATACATAATACTGCGCATTAACAGTATGTGTACATCATATTCTCTTGAATAAAGAAATTTTTTGTAGATTTTTTGATCAACTTTGACAAACTTAAATATTTAAATTTTTTTGAATAAATGATTGAAAACAAAAGATGTTCTAAGAATAAATACAAAATATAAATAAAAAAAAATAGACGAATAATAAACTACTTCGAGCCATTTTTAGGCTCATACATACAAGTTTTTGTTGTAATAAACAAATTTGTTACTATCGATTCCAATTCTTTAATCCCAACAATTCGCTGCAAAGTTTATCAGTATACATTGTTTCATAATTTATTATAATACATTATAATATTATTCAACTTCCTAGCTATAGAAAATAACAAATAAATCCATTTTTTTTTAATGAATATAAGTATTTTTTTTTAAGCAATGTATTTATTAAATAAGGCCCACTTATGTAATTATTATTATGACTTGACATGATTGTTATTTGTTTATTATGTGTGGCATATACTAGAGAATAATGATTTTTATATAATAATGCTGCTATCTTTTAAGAAGTTAAAATTGCATTTAAATTGCTAGAAATTTCCAAAGTATTAGAGTTACTTACAGACAAAATTAATAATAATTGTAATGTTTGAGAGTAGAGTAAGTCCTAAGGAATTTCCTTTTTGTAATTAGTAATTATTTTAAAACTGATTTAGAAAGATAATATTTATTTTCTTTATTATTTTTAATTTATTTTTTATTTGGGTTTTATTATATTCATGCGTATAGTAATATCAGAGTTAAAAAAAATGTTTTTTTCGTCCATTTACAAATATTCTATATAAACAATATATTTTATTTTTGTGAGTAAATGAAAGAAAGATTTGATTCTCATTTAGTTTATTTCAATATCCCCATAAATAGAATTAAAAAAAAATGAAATTAATTAGGTCAGTCTTCGGCTCAGGTACCTTATTCATTATTTGTTAGACAATTTCAAGACTTTGATTTCACTTTGATAGAAATTTGAGATTCAGTTGATACATAATAATATATAAAAATATATAATGAAAATTGAAAAATTGTAATAAATAATGATCTCTTTCAAAATTTTTGCTTAAAAAAACTATAATTTAAAAATTTGCAATTTGAAACGAGTGCGCTTAGTAGCAAATAGCTTATATAGGTTTGTTTCTTAATATATAGGTATATTTATATATGTATAATATATATGAATATATGTATAATTAATAAACTCTTGTTTAAATGTAGGAAACACTAAAAGTGACGCATAGGAAAACACTTGAAGGTCATTCATATGGTGTAGGAGTAATTGCTTGGAGCCCTGATAGCAATTATCTACTTGTTTGCGGTCCTGAAGATTGCCCAGAACTGTGGCTTTGGAGTATCGATACACCTGATTGCGAATTACGCGTAAAATTGACACAAAGCACGGATGACTCGCTAACAGCCTGTGCCTGGCATCGTGATTCGAATAAATTTGTGACGGGAGGAATTCGTGGTCAATTTTATCAATGCGTACGTTAATTTCGAAATAAATAAAATTTATAATATTAATATTATGGAACATAAAACTACTTTTTGAAAATTCTCAATCAGTAAAATATTAATTCTTTACAATTACAAAATATTGTCCAAAATTTCCAATCACTACAAAATAACAATGTCATTGAACAACGAAGTATGTTTCAATTATTTAGTTAGAAATTTGATTTATCTTGAAAGTTGTAATCCTCCCTTACTAGATGTATACATACAACAACATTTACAGCCGAATAGTTAAGAAGAAAGATTTAAAAAGTTTATTAAACATATCTAACATTCTTTTTCAATGTATTAAATTCTAATTGAATACATTGTAAATATAAAAACATTCAGGATATGGACGGTAATGTTTCTGATTCATGGGAAGGAGTAAGAGTAAAATGTCTGTGGTGCCGCAGTGACGGGAGGACTGTTCTAGCGTCTGATACACATCACAGAATTCGCAGCTATACTTTCGACGACTTAGGCGATGCCACTATGTATGATTTATAATTACTGATAACCTGTATTATTTTGTGAACAAAATTTTTTAGAGATATTTCTGTGCATCATTACAGATTACAAGAGGAACATCCCATTATGTCATTTAGCGTAGACAGAACAGATCGACTCGTATTACTTAATGTGGCAAATCAAGGTATGCATCTTTGGGATTTAGAAGATAAATGCCTTATAAGGCGTTTTCGAGGCGTCACTCAAGGACATTTTACTATCCATAGCTGTTTCGGAGGAGTTAATCAAGATTTTATTGCCTCTGGCAGTGAAGGTTTGTCATATGTAAAAATAAGATATATTTTTATACATTACATCATTATATACTGTTTAGTTTTCTTTAAAGAAAAGTAATTATACAACATGACTAATAATTATGAACAAATATAATTGTTTTTTTCCTATTTTATTACAGACAATAAAGTGTATGTATGGCATATCAAAAGAGAACTGCCTATAGCGATTCTCACTGGACACAGTAGGTTAGTCAGTTGTGTGTCATGGAATCCTGTGTATCATCAAATGATGGCTTCTGTATCGGATGATTTTACGGTGAGGATATGGGGTCCAAGAACATATTTAGATGCAGAAAATGATAAAACAAGTAAGTTTTTATATAAAATTAAGATACACTTTATTCATGTATGAAAGAATTGCTCTAATGTACCATATTAACATACTATCTTTCGCATTTCTTTCTTTTTCACATATTTCTTATTCTTTCAGTTTCGCTTGAAACCAACTCTGTAAATAGCAGCGGTTGGCATGAGATGGTATCGTAGCGAATTACAGTTCTCAGTGTTCCCATGACCTCATGGTGTTCAAAAGACTGTCATGCAGACATTTGACTGTCGTACTGTCCTGTTGATTGTCATACTTGACATTTTACTGCCTTTTGTAGCAGTTGCTCTTCTATACCTCTTGTCGATCTTAATCATCCACTGTGTACACACACACATACACACACAGAGGTAACAAGAGGAATGTATATGTTTAGCAACAACTGCTAAATTGCCTGCAATTATTAAAACCAAAATCAACCATTGTGCGTAATTATCACATTTGTGTATTCTTTTTTTATAGTACCTTTAAATATTTTACATGCATTCATATATATGGCAGCTGTTGTGTTATCTTAAAAATTTGAATGATTTAACGTCGGAGCTAATAATCGAAAATATGTGACGCAGCATAATACGATATAAAGTAGGTCATATGGCAGAGTAGAAAACCAAGAAAATTCCGTCTTAGGATTGTGTAAAGATAAAATTATATAAACAAGAATATGGAATGCATCCATGTATTGGGACAGTATCGTAGAAACACTATGTTTTGACAGGAATTTTGTCAAATTTGACTATAATTGTATCAATAAATATTGTATATAACAGTTTCAGATCTAGAGTTTTATTCTAAGTGGTTTATTGATTAATGACTCAAATATTATCTTTGATATGTGATGTCGTAATTTTTGTCTTTTATTGAGAATAAATATTTAATTTTCAAATATTGTGATCTCACAAGGGATTATTGAACTTTGTAGATTGGAATAAAAATTCGAAAATATTTGATGGAGAAGCGATCTTGTTGCGTTCACAGCAGCACACCAAACTGTAGAAATAAAAAGCGATATTTGTCTTGAAGTGGCTTTATTGTTTAGACTTTTATAAAAGAATAATTATATATTAATTTTTAGTTAGAATCATAATTACGATTGCAAGTGCATGAGTGCAAGAAAAGTTATCCAGTCCATGTATATCATTAGACTGTAACTTTACAGTAAAGTATCTAACATAAATTATGAAAATGTTTTTAAGTGAAAAACTTATTTATTTACATGTGTTTACACTATCTGAAATGATAAACATAGGTAATATCGGAAAAATATAAGTATTGAACTCGTCTTATTAATTGCCATGTACTAAAAGATGTTTTTCCATTATTTTTATTATATTCAATAATTATATAATATAGAAACATAAAATAGTATTATATAGGTGTTTCTCCATATAGTACTAAAATTGCTACAGCAATTTCAGCATGTGAAAACTAGTCGAATAAATATGAAAATGTCTAATAAATATATGTCTGATTGCGAACTGGAATTTTTTGAAATTACGGGATATCGAAATAAGAAAACATGAATCGTAACAGAGAAAATAATCAAAGTTGATTGGTCGTCCTTGTCTAATCCACGTAATAGTATGGAAGAGAACCACAAAAACGTGAACATTACCTTACGAGGTTTTGTACATAAAAAAGGCCAGGTATCTACACTCAGGTTTCTCTCTGATTGTAATAAACGTTGTTTAATGCTCGTTATTTTATTTAATGCTTTACAAAGGATGCTCAAAAATTCTTTCATTGACTTCGACACACTTTTTAGTACGAATTAATAAATTGTTTGGGACTTTTTGAAAAATATTTGGAGTTTCACGGATGATATCAGTAGCATCAAATATTTCTGGCACAATTGTTCTGAATTCTCAATTTCATTCATTTCATTTTGGAGACGAATAAAAGATCTACTAGTCTATCAGAATAAGAGTCAGGAATTAGAACAATAAAATAAAGGACTCTGAACAATATTTACTTCGGTTTATGTTTTCTTATTTAATACTCCGTAATTCTAAAATTTTTTAGAATTGGACATGTCTATTAGGCATATCACATTTTCGACTTGTTTTCACGTGTTGAAGCCGCTGTAGCAGTTTTGAACTTTGTAGAAGGATACACTCTGTATGTTTCATAATACATATATATTATATTTCGTAAACGTATAACGTAATAATATTTTAATTGCATAGTGATAATATTTTAATAATTGATGATATAATATTGAATAAAATTAGTAGATTCGTTTTCTTATCATTGTTTACTTGTTTACGAAAATAATTTATAAAAGTTATGTGGCAAGAGAAAACTACACAAAAAAGTATATTAATAAAATAATCATTTTTTTTAATTCGATAATAATTAGTTTTTTAAGTTATAATGAATATGATTGAAATACAATAGCAATTAACGGGATGAGTATATACAAAAAATATTTAATTTCTTTTATTCTCTGAAATAAACGAGAACGAGAAGTCTGAGACTATCAAGAGATGTAGGGTATACCTGTATATGTAAACATGTATAAATATCTTTGCAACATGTATTACTATTAAACATATTTACACACAAAATAAACTTCTATAGTTAATGATCTTAATGTTAATAGCAAGTAACGTAATATTAATCACTATTATTATTTGCATTTACCTCTGGTGCCTTAGCACTTTATAATCTAATCAAATTTACAATTTCTTGCGTAATTGAAAACTTCATTATTTAATTTTTAATTTAATAGACTGTGTAGATCTGTACATGGTAATATGGTAACAAGCTATATAACTCCAAACAATCTCTAAGAATATCCTACAAATCTCATTCGCATATACATAGATCCAAGTTTTAATTTTCTTTTATTATTCTTATATAGTAATCTAATACATAATTTTAATTAGATATATGAGCATTTCTGCGTAATATCAAATATCGAATTATCGTTTGTCATGAATTTTTGTATTTATTATTGTATAATATTATGAAAAGGAGCAATAATAATAACTTCCAAAAATTTAAAATTTTCATAGATTAATATATATATAAATAGTATAATAAGAATGAAAGTGTGCATACATGATCGAATATCGATTTATCCTTTTTCACAGAACGAATAAAAATAAATTTCAAATTTTACTTTTAATCGTATAATTAAAAATACATTTTTTAATTAAAAATGATAATTATATAATGTATATTACATAAATTATTTAATCCATTGTGGTCACACTTTTCAAAAGTTCTGATCATACCGGGATACTCTAGTGCATTTAATCGTTGTTACACTCATAGTTTTCGTTCTTTGAAGTAAAAAAAAATTATTAAACACACTTTAAACATTTTATAAAACAGAAAATAATCTTTTAAATTAGCTCCTTGTCCCTTTAACGCATCATCATTATTATCGTCTGACTATTAAAGATTTTAGACATAAAAATTAAGGTCCGTATCCAGAACGCACTTTTATCTCCGAATTTCTATGATATACGTAAAATAACGTAAAGCAATGTAAAATATAGCAAGTAAGCGTGTTCTGAATATATGGACCTTACTCTTAATTACTTACATATCTGGGCAGCGTTCGGATTTTCACCCGAGTGCTCCTCGGGTGTCATCTTTGTTTAACGTTCGATAAACAACAAGGATGATATGACATCCGGGGAGCAGATAGGAATCCGAACGCAGTCCTGTTAAGTTTCATCTTTACAATACTACGACTTGATTGTTCCATCTTTCGGTAAACTTCAGCTCACTGCCTTACTCTCTTATGTTCTTACTTTTTTATTCTTTTGTTTATAAACTTTAGATAAACTGTGAGCTGAAGATCGAAAGGTGGAACCCAATTTAAAGTGTCGTGAGTTCTGAAATATTATATTTTTATATAAAAGTGATGTTTATTTTTTCTACTTGCCGCATTAATGCAAATTGGAATGATCCCGCAACTCAGCTCGAAATTATGCTTTTATTAATGAGAGTTTAATCGGCCTCTCTCCCTCCCCTCCCCTCTCTCTCTCTCTCTCTCTCTCTCTCTCTCTCATTCGAATACTCTGCTGGGTCAACACGTTTGACGCTGACCCACAACTATTTCATCAGAAAAAGAAGGGGAGCGTAAACCGGAGAAAACATTTTCCATATATAGAACGTTAATATAAAGCGAACAGCCAGGCTAACGATAATAGTCCAATATATGTAGACTTGCTTTCGTTGATCAGTCTTATTTGAGCCTTTGGCCGAATCAGATCGACTATCAAGTTAATGTCTCTGACATTTATTGCGTTAAATGTCATATTCGTTGCTCTCTTCGTTTCAATATCTCAAATCGCGGATAATTTTGTTAGCAGGACATCATTTATATATTTTTACGATCGACAAACGAAAATAATATAACAGTGACGATAGTATCAGTGAAATTAAATCTAAATTGTTTGTTGATAATATTACCAAATTAAACTTGTTGCTTATCAATTAAGAAATATATTGTGTTATTCAATTTCACTGGAAAGAAGAGAAACGTATGTAACATTATCTCAAAATACATTCCAGGGATTTAGACTGAAAAATTTCGATCTGGATAATAGTCCGAGGCTAAATTCAACTTTTAGTTCCAATTCTTTTATCAATTCCTTATCTTAATGGTTACTGAAATTTTGATCCTTTTTGATTTCAGTATAATATTATACTTACAATGGTCAGCATTACCGCTAAAAGGAACTGATATCGAAATCGAAAGTAGCCTCGGACGATAACTGTAGTCAGTCCGAAATTTGATTCCGAAATGTAATTTCGATCCGAATCTCTGGTACATTCTTTTTTTAGATTTATTCCAGTTATCTTTTTTTCTGAATCCTTTTTCTTTAAAATTTTTAAAATACAGCTAATATACATATATCTTTTTTAGACTTTTTATTGAAAAATTATGCCGAGTAGTAAAACGAGAATCGCTGTTGTGGGTGGTGGAGTGGCTGGTCTGGTGGTAGCTCGTCATGTAGTGGCCAAATTAAATTCTTATAATCTCGTCCTTTTCGAACAAACTGATCACATCGGTGGCACCTGGGTATATACTGATGAAACAGATCTTGACAAATATGGACTTTTGATTCATAGCAGCATGTACAAGAATCTCAGGTAAGATTGTCAATAACCAAGTAAATAGAAAGCATTATATAACTTTTTATCAGGAGCCACGATAGTGTCTCATGCCAAGAGCAATTAGCGCAATGATATCGAAGCGCGAGACTGGCCGTGTATTTTAAGCACATATACAGAATGTTGTCGGATTAAACCGCCAAAATATGAATTTAGGATCTTAAAACAAGCAAAATTTTCCTCTGAAAATTTGCTCACAAACGCTTCGTTTAAAAAAATAAAAATATTGACTAATTCTCAAATGACAAAACTATAAGAATGAATAATATCAAAATATATATTTCTTGATTTTGTTTGCTCTGAAATAAAATGTGTTTGAAGTACTCGTTATAATGTGCTTTCCAACAAGCGACAAATAACACGGTATGACACTATGATTGTGTTCAGCGAATTCAACAGTTGAATGAGCGCTCGCTACTATTGATATTTTTCGAGATCTAAAATGCTGATCTAAATGCTTGTATGATTTAAAAGAATACATTAATATAATAGTAACGACCGCTCACTCAACTATTGAGTCTGCTGAATGCAGCCAAAGTTAAATAAAGATCACATAATCACTGTGTCACATTGTGTCTTATTGTGCATATTAAGGCACACATGACCTTTTAATAATGACCTTCAAACATTAAAACGGAGGATAGTGCAAGCGTAAACTATCAAATGTATTTAAAAGTATTTAATTAATCCATTGCTTACAATCAGGAAAAAATATTTTATATATAATTATATACAAAACTTTTTTTTCCCCGGGAACTTTATATATTTGAATTATCAGTAAGAATATCGATTTATAAAGATATCGATTTATACTCTCTATAAATTTTAACAATGTATACCCATATCGATGTAATTTATATCAATTTTTACATTCTTATCTTTTTTCAACGTTTTACTACAATAATTATTGAAAAATATGTGTACCGTTTATTTGATATTTGTATATTGAGATTAAATAAATATTTGACATGTTTTAGTCTTACTTTATCAATATATTTAATTCTTTTCACATTTAATTTATCTATAGATATTACAAAAATGTTTATTACACATGATTATGAATTTATTTGGAAACGAGTCGTATCTCGCTATTAAATTGATATTTTGTTATATGATCCAATATTAATTATGTGTACGTAATGTAGTAAAAGTAGTTTAGAAGTAACAATGTAGAAGTAACAATAATTTTTTAATAAAAATGTCTGCATCTTTGAGTGCGTTCCAATTTACGTACGAAGCGCGTGAAAAGTATCGTTTTATCTTCTTTATTATTTGGTGAACAACAAATGATACATCATGCTCTGCGCACTCTTTATATGATAATCTTGAACTGAGAGGTCCCCAGAAGCATCTTCATCATTTGTCAATCTTGTCATGATGATAATATCATCCATGATTATAGTAAACTTTAACCACTATTAATTTAAAAACTATTATGGCCTTGACATTTTCGTATTAGGATTTTCATCTTAAAATGTTTCAAAGAATCCGTTTTTAAAAGAATGGGTGTGGGTTGTGGGATACCTTATATTAATATGCATTTGCTATTATTGACTATAGGATCCCAAATAACATTTCAAAGAGTCTTTTAGATGTCTTATGCAACATGCATATCTCTCGTTTAATACACAATTTCCTTCTCTCTTTTTTTAGTCTTGTTCAATAAATCTGTGTCACTGCTATCTTGCAATTATGCCCAATTTTTTTCACTTCTAGATAAGTTGCTGACAACTTTATTCAGGAGATATCTCCATTTTAATGTAGAAGATACCTCATGGATAAAGTTATCTAAAAGTGAAGAAATTGGGCATTAGTCACTCATCTCCAAACATAATTTTAGATCTTTCCATCAATTAGAATCTAAATAGATTTTTTTTCTAATTAATTGTGAAACTTGATCGCAGTGTCATCACAGATATTTGCGTGTACGTGTGCGTGTGCATAGATATATTTTTATTTTGTCATTCTTTATAATGCATAATAGAATAACTGATTGTGCAATCTCAATTATATTCTTAATAGAAGTTGGGATTCCTGTGACACACGGCGGTTACATTTCGATAAAAATGAAGGACTATTGGTGAGGCGGCAGATCATAAGTTCGATTCCAAAACAGAAATTAATTTGCAACAAGTTTGGAATAAAAGTACGTAACGAATAAGCGTCTTTTACAATTAAAAAACAATAAATACAGCGTCCCTGCATACATATACATGAGAAACACCCGGTCTAATGCAGTAACGTGATAAACTTTGCTTGCACACGCGATACACTTTGTGATATATTAATGAGAAGATTGATTTTCTGAATTCCGGAAAGGAAGAACATATGTCAACGATAAATCAAATAACGAAGCGATCTGCAATATAGATTGAAAAGCATTGCGTGATAATGTGAAAGACTCAAGGACTCTTACGAAGATATAGATTTTTGGACGAAACCGATCGAACAACAATGATGACGAATGCGAACATGATTCCCTATTTGCGTTCGAATGATATAATTATAATTTTCTTATCTATTTCATCTGTACCTCTCATATATTAATGTGATTCTATGGTTCTGAAAACTACCAAATCACTCTTGTTCAAATCTTCGATAGTCAACTTAATTTTAGCTAAACAGCATATCGAATAATATTAGTAAAAAATAGAAAGAATTAGAAATATTTCTTTTCGTCGTAATATAAACACGCTTAATCACAAGATGGAAAAATATCTTTCTAATTATGTCTGTGTCTATCAAGTAAATTCAAAATAGACTAGAGTTTATTTCAGCTAAATTGCTAATAACTAGCAACTTTGTTTATCGCCAGTCTTGGGTTATAGGTCGCCGTATCTTTTGAACTCCACGACAGATAAAATTAATAAAAGTCGTACGCATGATCACCTAAATACTGAGAAAACGAATTGTTTCCGTTTTTCTTGCAGGACAAATATACCGAAGGAAATAATGGCGATACCTGACTTCCCCTTTCAAGATCTGGATGGCCCGTCTTTCATTCACCACAGCTTAATAAAAAAATACCTCATGAGTTATGCGAAGCACTTCAATCTTTATCCCTACATTAAAGTAAGTATTTTTGAATTCTATTGAATTTCAAATATCATTAAATTTAAAATATATTCTTCTCATTTTTGCATTCTGATAACATATTTTATTAAACGAAAACGAAGCGAAACATAGAAAAAACTTTTCTTTGCTACTCGACATGAACTATCGTTATTGAGTTTCTGATTAACTAATCCTACGTGTACGTAGGATTAATTTTAATCTTATTAGACATATTATGTTGGAAAGAAAGCATATTTAAAAAAATTTTAGACAAGAAGTATAAGGTTGATAGAGAAACAAATAATGATTAAATCAATTTTCGAAAAAATTGATTTTTTAAGGTCTCGTCATTATATTTTTTAACAAAATTATCTGAAAGATTCCTCTTACATAATATAATTCTTTTACAATAATAAACTTTTTATTGAGACCGTATAATGTGAATATACAACAAATGAAGGATGATACCTATATCGATCGAAGTTGAATTTTAAGTGGTTAAATATTTTAACAGTCAAAGTTAAATTTTAAGTGCTTAAATATTTTTATGTGAATTTATATAATACATACGTAGTCATTTGAACTATGCGCCGAATTGATTTTTCAGACTTGAAAACGCAATTGGACCACTGTAATAATATCACAAATTAAATCGACAAGCAATTTAAAATTTAATCGATTGGCATCATTTTAAGAAGATCTTAATGTACTGAAAATGTATAAATAAATTTATTGCAAAAAATATTACCTCGGTCGGGAGTTGAATCCAGCTTCGATGAGCATTATCTCTCACTTGTTGTGTATTCACATATATGGTCTTAATAAATCATTTACACACACTACTTGAAAAATGTTCCTACATATCGGTTATTGTGAAGAATATTACTAATTATTTTCGGTGGTTTAAAAGCTTAGGATGCTCGCACGAAATGCTGGAGATCCGAGTCCGACTTCCAACCGAGGTAATATTTTTCGCAATAAATTTATTTACAGATTTTCAGTACATCGAAATATTCTCAAAATGATGCCAATCAAGTATCAAATTTTTTAATTACTTATCAATTAGTTTGTGATATTACTACAGTGATTAATTGCGTTTCTAAGTCGGAAAAATCAATTCAGCGCGCAGTTCAAATGACTATATACGTGGCGTATAAATTCACATGAAAATATGATGTCATTGTGAGATTGTCATAACAAAATAACACATGTTACAAAGCATTCGCATATCATCATGGCATCGTTGTGACATATTTGTGATGAAAGCGAACGTCACCATGACATAATCATGATTATTGTGTTATAACTGTGAAGTTTTTTGCTATGGGGATTAAGCTTCAGCTTCGACTTATAATCTTCGTTATAGGTATTATCTTGTTGATAATTCTTCTAGTTATTCTGCGTATACACATAAGTATTAAAATAAAATTACTTAAGAAATAATAGAGTTTAAGAGATATTTCAATTTTTATTTTCGCATATTTTGAAATAAAAAATAAAATATCTTCTAAACTGTAAAATTCTTAATCATTCTTACTTAATATGATATAATCTACGTTACATATAAATATATATAAAATATATAATAATATACTCTGCAGAACATCTCGATTCGTCAACATCGTTATAAACACTTCTGAATATGGATCTTTGACAACCGAAATTTGAATTTTTCCAACATCCAGTCTATAGGTACTATCCCTTACTGCTTTCGACTTTTATTTTTGTTTTAACCATTAAAGGATGCCTTGCATAGCCGGCAGTACGCCAGTGACAAAGGATAGTGGGCCGATTTTTGCCTAAGAAATGTAATGTAAGTTATATATGTAATCTTACGTTTTTTAGGCTAAATATGATGGCATAGAAAAATAGTCAAAATTCGCCTTAAAGGGAATAACATAATTCACTTTTATAATAATAATTCGGTTATAATAATGATTTTATTCTAATTATTTAATTACTTGTATAATTTGATAATCTTTTTTTCATTGAAAACCAAAGAAATGCTAAAAAATAAAATACTTTCAAAATTGCTTAAATCTAAAAATTAGAAAATATAATAAATTTCTTATTTTAAAAATCTGAAGTTTCGTCAGATATGCATGCATCTGCATACACTGTGCAGTTTGTAAGGATGTTAAAACGATGATCCTCTACACCATCACAGAGTTTCCATCTAGAGTCACATTAAAGTTTTAAAAGATAAATCTTAAAGTAAACTTCAATATAAGTTTAGAGGTCTATTATGCACTGCTTTTCGTTTATTATATATTGTATAATACAGCGTTTGTAAATTCATTCATTATTATCAGAATCTGAGCGACTCGACATATTATTTAAATATTTATTCCCTATAGGGGAACAGAAACAACAAATTTTGAATCGGGCATCAAAAAATCAATCAAAAAAATCGGCTGACCATAACTACATCTAAATAATAGCCTACTACAAAAATACTACCTCAACAGTTACATGAATGAGCCGCCATAGCTGAAGGATTAGAAATATATTTTTATCTATTAGTACATAAATAAAATATTTAATTAATTTTTAATGACAAGATGAAAGTCGGTAATTTTAACATTTTTAAAACTGTATCTATGCATATCTAATGAGATTTAAGATTCTTTGAATAAAAAATTGAACATATTATGCTGGGCATCTTAAATCTACCATACCATTTGCTGGAAAATTTCTGAAATTATTTTGAGACAAAGATCTAATACCAAAAGGTCAAGGTTTACTAGGTTTTTAATTATAAGCATTTAAAGTTAGCAAATCATATTGTCCAAATTTCGTGTTTAAGTATAATTAATATTTTGAGTTATATATGGAACAAAATCAACCTTAACTAAACGCGCGAACTTTAGGCGATTATGCTTTAACTACATTTGTATTGATCGAAGCTGGATCTTGAGTGTTTTAAATAATTTCGTGTGAATTTATATACCACGTTTGTAGTCTCTCGCCAAATTACGCGCCAAATTAATTTTCCGGACCTAGAAACGCAATTGAACTACCAGTAATAATATCACAAATTAAATTAATTAGCGATTTAATGATTTGATACTCAATTGGCATCATTTTAAGATCTTAATTAATGTATTGGAAATTTGTAAATAAATTTGTCAATAATTAGAGAACATCCAATATATATTAAAAATTAAAAATATTAATATAAAGAATTATAGAAGGTTTATTAAATAAAGAAAATGCTTGCTATGTAAGAACTAAGATTATAATCTTTATAATCTTTAATCTTTTATGATTTAAATCTTAATACTGATTGTTACAATTAATATTTTATCTTAATCATTACAAAAAAATAATTAAAAAATTAACAAATCGTTTCTTTCTAAGTAACAGTAATAACAACACGTTACTTTTTAAAATTAGTAATAAATAACGAATTTATAAAAAAAAAAGGTAACAGTAACGTGTTATTTTTATAAAGTATTGTTTTCTTCTTGCGAATGAATATATGCATATGTTAAAATTATTGATACTTCTTCGTTTTATCATGTTTTTATTTTGGATCACGTTTGTTTTTAGTTGAATACCCTAGTGAAGCGTGTAGAGCCAGAAACTATTAACGGCCGGACATTATGGATGGTGACATACGAGTCATTGGAGACCAAAACAGAAATCACAAAGATTTTCGACGCCGTGGTGCTGTGCAATGGGCATTACACTGTCGGTCGTATTCCGCATATTCCAGGTATCGAAAGCTTTCGTGGTAGATGTGTTCACAGCCATCAGTACAGAGTGCCAGAGGTCTATACCGGCAAGAAGGTTTGCATACTCGGCGCGTCCTGGTCTGGCATTGATATCGCCATGGAAGTCTCGCAATATGCTGATAAAGTACGCTGGCACATAAATCTCTGTACTATTAATTATCATTTTTGATAAATTTAAAGTTATACTTTCATCTTTCTGATAATGTCCCGAAAATATCATTAGTATCAAAGGAACTCTGACAAACCCTTCGAAAATTTGAGTTAAATTTTCAGTTAGTATCCTCACATAAACCACGGCCCTTATATAAAATATATTAAAATTTTATCCAAAATTCAGTTCCCGTAAAGTTTATGCGAAATCTTTTCCGAATCTTTGTTGAGATATATAATCTGCGACCACATAAATCGTAAAATGCTAATTGTAAAAAAAATCGTCGCGTAGCAATGGCATAGTAATCCTAGTCATGATGTATTTACATCATGATCCTAATCATCAACGACACAATTTTTTTTATTAATCCTTTAGTTCTCTTGATAATTTCAGGTATATCTGAGTCATAATCTGCCGGAACAACTCAACTCGAAAATATCGGACAATCTCGAGCAAAAACCTGGTGTCGAGTCCATCCAGGGAAACATCTTCACCTTTCGCGACAGTTCAACAGAGGAAGTGGACGATTTCATATTCTGCACTGGTAATCACTGCACTGGGGCATATCAGTTAAACTTTCTTCATGGTTTATGATAAATTTCATAATTTCTTCTCAGGTTACAAATTCACGTATCCCTTTATGTCGGCTAAAGTCGAGATACGTACAGATGACGACCATGTGGAACCCATCTACAAGCATCTAGTACATATGGATTATACAAATCTGTTTTTCATGGGCTTGCCCGCGTTGGTGATACCATTTCCAATGTTCCATATCCAAGCACAGTACATCCTCGGGATCCTCGAAGATCGTATTAAGTTACCGTCCGCGCAACAAATGCGCGAAGAATACGAAATCGAGAAAAAGTCACTGTTGGACCAAGGTATTCCGGTATGTGATTCATGATTAATTTTTACAAATTTGCAGGAAAAGCTTATATTTTAAGAGACAATGATAGATCGGCATCAACGACGTATATGGTGTCTGACATTAGATGTACATTTTTTTTTATCGTCAATCTCGGACATTATCCTATTTTAATTTCAATCAGAAACAAGTGTAGGAAATTTTTTTTCGATTATACGTATACATACAAGAGATCGTCAATTGTCTGTCTGTGTGGTTTGGGTTTACTTTTAATCTTCGCTCCATGAACGCTCCAAACTTCAATTACATAGGTGTATCACTGTTTATAGATAAATAGAGCGAACTAAACTAAATCAAAAAGTCCTCTACCATAATAATTCGGGTTCTACTGTATTCACACTTTTATTTATTCATCAATAAGTTTTTATTGCATAAAAACAGTAGTTTTTTCGAAAATATTATCTAACAATTTCGTCGAGAAAAAATTCCGAAATCGTTCGGAATCGGACGTATGTTTATTAGACATTTTGAACTTGTTTTCATGTGCTGAAACCGCTGTAGTTTTGACACTGCATGAAGGGATACCCTGTATATGTCGTTGATTGATATAAATGACGATTCTTTCAGGGAAAGACGAAACATATTTTGATATAACAATTATCACAATCTTGGTAAATAATTTTCTTAGAATTCTTCATATAATTTTTCAGAATTTTCATATAAATTTTAAATTTTTTCACAATTCCTATATAGTTTTATAACTTTTTAGAAAATTTCTCAACTTTTTGTATAAATTGGAACATTTTTCAAAAATATTGAAAAAGTATTCTAGAATTCTTTATATCTGAGTTATGAAATATTGACAAATTTCTCATTTTATAATTTCCAAGAAAACTTATTATTAAATCTGAAGAAATTTTTGAGATATTTTTCAGAAAAATCTTTATAAATTTAAACTTTATAAAGAGAAAATTAAAATATTAAAAATATTATGATATAAATTTTTTACCAGATTAATATCCTAGATTATCAGACAGACACGAATATGGCAAATCGTTTTACCATTTAATAACATAAAAGAAATTTTGCATAAAATTAAATTCTTAAAAAATAATCGACTAAAAAAATTATGATTTTTTTTCAAAGCAAAGTAATCGAGACACAACAATAATTCAGAATTTTTATATCTTTGTTGATATAATAATAATTTAATGAATTACAATTATGTCTAATCTAAAATAAAAATGATTTTTATTATGTGTAATTATTATTATATACATACCAAAGAATCAATCTCATAATTGGCCACTGCGATGGCTAATCAGAACTCTTAACAGTGGTTGTGCTTTTTTGATTATCTAGAATTTCATTCTAAATAAAAGATCATGTTGAATTATATTAGGTGTTGGAATTAATTCGTAGCGTTTTTTAATGAAAGAATGTTATTTATTTCACATGAGCATTAAAAAATACATTAATGAAAGTACTTCCCATCACTTGTAAAACGCTACGAATTAATTCCAACACCTAATAATTTTTTTTCTTTGTTTCTAGCTGAGACACATTAACAAGTTAAAAGACAGGCAATGGGCTTACTACGATCACCTTGCAACCACTGCGAATGTGACAGACTTTCTACCAGTGGTCAAGAAGATTATGGATCACGTTTTGCAAATGCGCAAAGTAGACTTCACCACCTACAAAAATTATCAGTACCGCATCATCGATAGCGAGAATTTCAGCGTGTCTTACTGTAAACTTTGTTAAGTTCCACGCAAAGAAAAGTGAGAAAAGTAAATATTATTTTATTGCAAGATGACTGTACGGATACGATAAGCCGTTTATATCTTTCAGTATCAACACTGTTTATGCATAAATTTGTACATCGCAATTTAATGCGATAAATATTTTTTCGATTAAAGGCAGTTCATTATAACAATTAACGAAATTAAGGCGCTATACTCATTTTATTTTAACCTTTCATAATCATATCTCTTTAAAAGTTGAACTAATGTTGTAATAATCACATAGGGATCAGAATGACCTCGGAGCGCACTTAACATAAATTTTTTTTGTCTTCAAAACGATAACTATGAATATGATAATAGGTTAAATACGCTCTAGGGTCATTTTGACTCCGGTGTGAAGGATTAATAAAAATGTTTACCATTATGTTTCTACACGAGGCTGACTCACAATGGCTTGTTATAATAATAAAAAATAATGAAAGATACAGAAAAGATAAATATTAGTAAAAGGTCGCGTCCATGTTGGAAAAAACCAAGTGCAGCCAAATACTGCTCATTCAGCTCATTCTTGAGATTTTCGTACAACTCTGTGTAGAATCTGCGCCGCAGATATCAGATCATACCAGATGCGGCCATATTCAAATGTATATTAGATTACTAAAAAAGCAAAATTGAAACATTCGAAACCTGATATATTTCCCATGCGATTTATTTAGAGTCAATTGACAATAGATTCAAGAATCAAACCGGCAAAGTATAGAGACGATATGTAATTTATGATTATGAAGACAATACGTAATTGTCACATAATTTTTAGGGTTTTTAAAAAGAACAAAGCTATATTTCTTTGTTGCATAATCATAACAATTATTTAAAAATGTAATCTAATGTAATTTAAAATACCTAACATAAATACCACAACTAATCTTTTAGCAATTTAACGAATGTTATATGACTTTTATACATACATATAAAATACATACTACATATATGTAATTGAATTTATTCAACTTCCAGTCGTCAGGGGTACATTCAGCGAAATGCTATTAGCGTTTTTAGTGTCATCCTATCCTTGTTTTACATCTAATAAACAATATAGATGGAATGACTCAAATAGCTCTAATGTCTCCCCGAATACAGCTCTGCAAATTGCTCACAATCGATTCAAAATTAAATGTTATCATAGCATCAATTTTTATCACTATTGTACCTACTTTAACGCTGAAAATAAGAAAATGTAGTCCATCAAAGTTAACAACACTGTTGTCTTTTTTACATATAAACGTCTTTTTTACATATAAAATATATATAAAGGACGTTTATGTATTACATTACGGTAATATATTATTGATATATTTCCGATATACAAATATTATATTCAAAGTTGTTGACATAGAATCATACTAGTACATTATATTTATCATTACAAATTAATATTACATGTACCATTTCTGACACTTGTGTAACATTATATCTAAGTTACACGGTTGCGATTTGTTGGGAGGATTTATAACTGCTATGTATTGAAACAATTACGGTTGTCAATGTAATCAAATTACAATAATAAAAATTGCATTTGGTCAATTTGATATTGTTACAATTCCCAAGAGCTTATATCATACAGAATACAATTGAAGGATTCTACTGAAACAATTTTAATTCTGGCATTGTGTGTATATATACATACAAACATATATATCGTATATCCGTTAATTAGTCATCAGAAATCTTCAGATATTTAAAAAAAAAATATCACTTATGCTGCGCATATTAATATAAGCATATGTTAAAAACTATAATAGGATCAACTTGTTTCTGATGAAATCAATTAATATTTATATTGGGTATATGAAGAACAAGATCAACATTCATTATTTTATCTTTTATAAAAATTTTTTAATAAAATTTTATAGCCTCACTATCAAGATATACGGAATAAATAACATAATAGTATAAGGAATAAATAAAAAAAAATTATATGTATAAATGCAAATTAAATGAGAAAAGACAATAAATAGAATATTTTGAAAGCACATTTTTTTTATACGGGATTACATTTGAATATGTTACATTCTATATACTAACGTATCGTTTCTTTATCTCTCGATATAAAAATGAAAAAAATTCCTGCTTTTTCTATTTCCATTTGGCAATAAAAAATCGAAACGTCATCTTTAATTAAATTATTCGAAGTATTATTGGAAATACATTACGACACACACACACACACATACACATACACACACACACACACACACACACACACATCTCGGCATTTTAATCACAAACAAAATTACAATTCGTCATGCGTTTTCATATGATTCATTACGAAGTCGTACAGATCGTCGAGATTACGCGAGCCATTGTATTCTGAAACTTTGCGTCCATTACGATATAAGTACAAAGTTGGAAAACCATCTACCTCCTGTTCATTGCACAATTGTTTACTTATGTCGAGTGTACAATCGACTTTGATAATATTCACATTGTCATTGCCGAAGAACTTCTTACCTAGTTCTTCCCATGTGGGAGCCAGACGTTTGCAATGTCCGCACCAAGGTGCGAAGAACTTGACGAATGAAAGACCCTTTTCGATACCTTGCTTGAAACTATCAGCTGTCAAACTCAATATAGCATTCGGAATTCCGTCTGTACTCTCAAGCTTTCGATTTGACTCGTTCTCTGCATTCTTACCCAGCATCATTGACACATAAGCTTTCAACTCTTCGTGAGTACGCTGGCCAGTATATTTATCCACCTAGAGATTTATATTTATATATATATTAAATATTCCATCAAAAGTTCTTTTATATAAAAGAGAATAGATTTGTTTGCGTTACTTGCACTTTTTACATCTTCGTTTTTTCTCTTTTTAACATCTGAACATATATACATTTATCTCATTTCAAGTGCAACAATTTTTGAGAATTTCAAACAACAAGAACAGACCTAATGTTTACTGAAATAATGTAAAGAATTCCGTAAGAATTTCTGGATTTTCTAAATATTTCTATTAAAAATTCTAGGTAAAATTAAAGAATTTTTTAAGAGTCGACAAAAAAAAAGACTTATAAACTTATACTTCAGCTAAAATTATACACTGTAAACATCTTATATGAAATAATTTCAGTTAAAAAAAAATAAAATTTATAAGTTAATTTTTTTTATGAATATTTCCTCACAAAAAGAAACTACTGCAATAGTGTATCAGTGTAGTAGTGCAATAATGGTTGAATTACTATTTAGTGTATATTAACAGTGCAATAGTGTAGTAGTATAGTAGTGCTTAGTAGTTTTTTTCGTGGGGGAAGAGATACAGATGACATAATGTAACACAGCGGATTATTACTTTGTCGTTTAATGTTAAATAAAGATGAAGTCCCAACGAGAATGGATTGAAATGAATTGAAATGGATTCAGATTTTCAGAAATATTCACGAATGTTAGAATGCTTTTCAATCTTGAATGCATTTTCATTTATAGAAATTGCATGAAGCATATCTCTATACCTTTCAATCTAAAAATAATATTAACTTTTTCTGTGCACAACAACACAATTGTGAATGCTGCTTAATTCAAAATTTTAAATAGGAAATGCAATTAGAAATGCAGTTAGAAAAAAATTTCAATCCATTTTAATCCATTCTCATTTGCTGGAGTGATCGCTATATTACATTGTCTCTTGCAAAAAAGTATTATAAATCAAAGAGAAATCTAAAGATGCCATTACATAGGAACATCAAGTGTCAAACATTTACACAAAAGCTTATTGCGTACAATACCAGCTTTCTGCAAAGTAATAAATTAAGAGAAATTAAAATATACTATTATCCTAACATATAATACTGAAAATTTATGTTTATTTACATTATATAATGTAAACTACAAGATTCCACTACCAGTAGTGTATCATGAGGAGTAAAAATGAGTTTCCTTTTCCAGTGTAATTAGGTGGAGTGTTCCTATAACATTTAATACATTTATATGTATACGGCTTCTTAACTTCGACTTAATAACGTTGATGTTATAATTCCTACATAAGTAAGTCGTGTTTACACGGTCAGACTTATTTTATTCCCGAGCTGAAAGAATGAAAGAATGTGAAAAGTCAATTTATGTCATTTTGTGTGTGATAGCCCTAAGCCTCTTCACTAAACGATTTTAAATTATTATTCGATGTAATAATTTCATTGTAAAATATAGTATTTACACGATATCTAACGTCAGTAATTTATAACATTGACATTATGAAATTGATCAATCACAGTCATTCCATTCTTCGAAAAAATAGCTATGTTGGTCAGTTTCGTAACTTCAATGTTATAAATAGAGCCATGTAAATGTAACTATTGGATAGTAGCTGCAATGATAATTCACAGATGATGAACTCATCTAAACCTAACTAAGAGATCCTCAAGTAGATTCCCTCACTTTCTTATACTATCTACAAGCTCTAAGAAAGATGATCACAGGATATCGGATCCCAAAACCCTGATGATGGGTAGTCTCGAAGCTCTCAAAAAAAAGAAGATTTAAACACGATGCTTTCTCGAAAGATCTATACATTGTTCATTTTCGAGTCATATCAAATAAACAAATGAGGAGCAAGTGATTCCCTCTTATTAGTATCTCGAAAAGATTAGTTCCTATAATATAAAATTTAGCTAAATATACAAATATTCGAGAGATACCTGGAAGGTCACGTTTAGTTGAAAAATTCTAGCGAACAATGCTTTGTCTAATATAATAGCTGTAAGCGACAGATATTGTAGCTTTTGTCTCCAAGTTCAAAATCAATAGAAAGGCGATAATCAGAGATTCGGAAAACATGCCTCTCTGAGGTAAAAACTGAAGGAAACAATTGACATGAAGAAATCTAATCTTATAATCACGAATTTATTCATACTTAAGTATCGAAAATCGGCCAAATCGAAGACTCGAGCAGTCTGCATCAAGATAAAAGGCGAGTCCAGATACGATTATCATCGAAAAAACCTAGTTAAACTGTATGTAGGTACTGTTCGGCTCTGCTTCAAATGTGGCTATATAGAGCACATTAATAAGTTCTATGAGAAACTAGAAGCTTGCCTGAATTGCGCGATGCTCACCATTCTTCGAAAAAGGCACAATGCCAATAGTCAAAGATTAAAAATATGTATTAATTGTGGAAGCTCACATAATACATAGAAGTTGCTCTGTATATAGGAAGCACGTGAAAATCGCGAGGGTCATGAAATCAAATAAAAATATTTCAAATTAATTCAAATACATGCCCAGCCCTGCTCATTTATTTTTAAAGATTTAATATATATAAAATCCATGCGCATATGGCTAGCCATTGCATGCACACGTAATTACAATACATGCGCACTGCACAATTCGCACATGCATATCGATACGATAGATTTTATAATCTCAGTAATAACAAACTGCTATTAGTAATATCTTGCTTCACGAGATTTTTTCCTTATTAAATTTTTACTTTTACATAAAAATGCATCGATTGAATGTATTTTGATAAACATTGAAAGTAAACGCGATATTTTCTACATTTATCTTCTCTACAATTACAGTCATGACACCTATAGGATAGTATAAAAATGGGTCACTACAATTATTAATATTAATGAATTTCTATTATATATTGTCTTCTACTATTATCCTGATTTTTTTAAATAAAAACTAGCGAGAATATATGTAAATATATGTCATACATATCCACTTTCTAATTAAATTAGGCATCAAATTAACTCTCAGTTGCACTCATGTCTATTGTATACTTTTAACATGGTGCAATTAGAAAGGTGACTCATTGCACATAATAGCGGAGGACCCCCCAATCAGAAATTGAGCTCATTTTCAGCGTCAACGAGTCATGTAAATTTCTGCAAATGAGCTCAAAATTTGATTGGCTAACAGATCTCCCTATATACTTTCAACTCATTCGTCGGAATAGGTCATCTTTCTATTGTAATTCTTTCATGTGCTTTTAGTATTATCATATAATATACCTGTTGCTTTCAATTAATTATAAGTCATAGCATTCAATAAAACTATTATTATTATTATTATTATTATCATTATTATCATTATTATTATTATTATTATTATTATTATTATTATTATTATTATTATTACCGATTGTCGACATTTTACATTATCAGGAAAAAAACTATGTTTTCAGAAAGAGACAGAATATAAAAATAAAATTTCAAAGATTTTCATAAAAATTCATGATTTTCATTTTAAAAAATCTCCTCAAAATTTTAGGTTTTTCAGATTTTTTTCAGATAGTAAACACCTTGCAAATAAATATTCTTTATGGGAAAAAAAATCGATAATTCAATACCTTTTTTCCATCTTCAATCCACAGCAGCGTAGGATATCCTTTAATGTCAAATTGGCCGCAGATACTACGATGCTGTGTACAATCTATCTTAGAAATACTGACTACGTCGTCGTTGCGAAGACTATTGGCTAATTCATCCCAAGTTGGAGCTAATTTCTGGCAATGTCCACACCAGGGCGCGTAAAACTTAACAAAATGATGTCCAGAAGATACGTGTTTTTCAAACGTATCTTCCGTTAATTCTAGTAATCCATTCACTGCTTCCGGAGGAGTTGGCATGACATCTTCAACCTGGAACATATAAACTGTGACTAACAATTCAATGCAACAGCATAAAATTCAGTATAAAATACACACACCATTGAACTACCTAGCTGATCATTAATAAAAGAAGTCAATGTAGGTAAATCACGAGTACCTCGGAACTTGACACCTTTAGTTTCTCCAGTCTTGTAAAATTTCAATCTATGTCAAAAGACATCAAAACGTTATATATAATTGTCATACATTTCAAAATAATTTACAAATAAATCTGTATAACATCGCATGCATAAAGATATTATCAGATATAATTATGGCGCACATAAATTAAAAATCAATTTTCAAAAAATCTGTTTCGGACAAAAGTTAAATTAGATGGCAAAAATGTATTACGTAGGATAACCAGTAACATCTTGCTCGCTGCACAAAATGCTCTCGGTTGTGCAATCCACTTTGGCGATTCTTATATTACTGTCCTCCTCATTCGAGATCTCTGCCAATTGCTCCCACGTGGGGCTAAGTCTTTGACAATGTCCACACCTTATACAGAACATTCCCAACTGAATTTTATTATGTTCAATTAACGTAAAAAATAATATTCGTGCTAAGTTCTATTTCTAAGAAAAATAGATTTATTTCTTAATTAAAATAAAAAACAGCATGAAACACAGTTTGTTTTATTGAATTGATTAATTACAATGGACATGTAAAGTTAGCACTCCAATTTTAGATCTCGAGATTCTGATTAAAGTTATATCTTCCATTTTGGGTTAAATAGCCTTGTAAATCAAAAACCTGAAGTCTTTTAAAGTCATATTAATGTAAGAAAAGTTTCAAAGTTAGGAAATGATTGGAAACAAATTTTTTTTCAACATGTGGTTCACCAAATGAATTTAAAAATCTGAAAAAATATTGAATATATTGGGTGGGGGAGAAAGTTTCTTTATATTTTTATACAAAATTTTCATTTGTTCCGAAATTTTCGTTACAATTATATCATTTGCTAAAGCAAAGTTTTATCTTTAAGAATCTGTTTTTTTTTAATTGCGGTATGATAATTTTTATCAGAGTTATGAGTAATCAAAGTCAGAATGCTGCTTTACTTAACTCGAATAATTCAAAAACAAAAAATCATAGGAACATTTTTAAAAAATAATTTTGTAGGGAGAGCTTCAAGCTTTCACGAGAAGTACTAAAAAATTTTCGTAAATTTTTTTTGGACACGTGAAAAACCCCCAAAGTGAAAAGAAAATTTTTCATCTTTTCAGTTCGTAGTTTTTTATATGTAAAAATTACGAAACTCGCAGAAACTCAAAAAATATAAAAACCTTTTGAAAATAGAGATTTCAAGCTTTAAAACCCTTTTTAAAAATCTTTTTTAAATTTGAATTTCATTCATTTTTAACGAAGATATTGTATATACAATTTTGAAATAAAAAAAAATGATTGAACTTTCCCGTAACCCAATATGATAAGATTTAGCTGCTGAATTATTTTAGAAATGGTTTTTCAGATCATATAAAAAATGCGATTTTTAAATTCTTGAATTTTTTAAAAACAGAATTTGGAATCAAGAATAACAAAAAAATTCTTACTCTAATCTTTTTGATACTCTATATTTATATCCTTTTTTGGATCTCTATATCCTTTTTTTTTAATTTTTGTAAACATCCGTTTAGAGCAGAGAAAAAAGATACCAAGGAAAAATCACATTTTTTCGATATCTCGAAATGGTGGCTTTTGTGGGATGAAACTTTGTACATATAAAATATCCTTTCATTTGAGTTTGTTTTGCTTTCTGTGGCAATCAATTACGTGCGGGACCTGAAATCCCCTTTTTATGCTGCTACACGTTTTACATTTAATTACGTGTAATACAGATGTATTAAAATTTTAATAACATATTAAATAATACATTAAAATCAGAGAGTGGAAATAAGGATCATATCACACACAAAATTATATAGACTAAAAAAAATTACATAAACATAACATAAGGTCCCTAGACTAATGAGCATCTTATGTAAATCAATATGGTGTCTTTATATTAGATGCTTATTGGTTCAGCAGCCTTAAGATGATTATGGAGCTAATGTAATTTTATGTATAATGGCCTTAATTTGTTAAGAAGTTACTTTTTTGATAATTTTACTGGTAATTGCATTACCTTTTTTTCGGTAATTCGAACGATAATATAATTACATTCTTTTTTGTAATGGTAATGAATTTTACAATTACTTTGCACACGATTGGACATGGTTCAATTGGACACAAGCCATTCATAGCGTTTGAGATTAGAAAGCCTCTAGGCATCCGTCCGCTGTGATTGGTGGTCGACGATTTTAAAAAAAGTATCGAAAAAGTTACTTTTAAAAATCGATAACTAGTAACTGTAACTTGTTACTTTTTAACAAGTTATTGTTACTAATTATCGATTTTTAAAAGTAACTTTTCGTTACTTTTTTTCGAATCGACGATCACCAATCACAGCGGACAAGTGTCTAGGGGCTTTCTAATTCACAAATTTGATGTGAGAAATAAAGTAAAAAATTAACCAATCACAGTTGAGTATTCTTTTCATATTCGACTGTGATTGATCAATTTCTTATTTTTACTTTTTATACCAAATTTACTCCGCATATTGTAGATCAAGCCTAAAAATCTAACCAATCATCAGTCAATTGATCTCCCATTCGATGATTGGTTGATTGTTACAGCTTACAATTTACTACATCTTACTACTACCATTACAGACAGCCCTCAATTTCTCGGTTTGTACAACTTTTTTGCTAGAAACTTTTTTTGCTAGATTCATTGATTTCATGCAAAAATGCGTCGAATGGACCTACTTTTTATCAATATCAGACATAAGATAGCTCAACAATTACCAAAACAAGTATAAATTGCACATTGTCTTTTATTTTAATTATAAAATAAATCAATTCTTTAAGAAACAATTTATAGCACGACTATATAATCAGAATACATGTATTTCTTTACCATGGTGCATAGAACATGACGAAGTGATTTTTCTTGCCAACTTCAATGGAAAAGTTATCGTGGGTATACCGAAGAGTATGTGCATCTTCGTCGTGGCCATGACTTGTTTGACTTAGTACAAACAGAAGAAACAGGATCCACCGCTTAGACACGTAATCTATCATCACGAGCGACAGCATAATTCGCGAAACGGACCAGAAATTGTTCAAGCGATATCCGTCGGGAAGAGTAAGAAAGCACGACGATAGCGATCAAGATTTTTCAACGACGAAGACCCGTGACCTTTTCGTGCCGGGGCTCAAAAAATCGCCAATTGTGACAGCACCATACCAAGTGTGATCTCGAGAGAAGGTCTGCGACTGTGTCCGCGATTCACAATCACAACTGCTCATAACATCCTGCCAGAAATAGACGGTACCTTACCGTCGTATATCACATATCAGAGATCACGAAAGAGAGAATTCCTGTAGGACTGAGGCCGTTCGGGTATGCTCGACAGGCTCGACTCCGAATTGCCTCCGAATCACTCCGTCTATCTCAACTTTCTCGCGCGAACAGATACACATTCCGCCCAATTCCGCCTACCAATACGTCGAAAAATCAGTGACGATAACCGCGACAACTGAAATCACTGGCTGTTCTTCCACTATGACGAGTCGCGAGGGTGCGATTTCGTGATGAGCGATACTGTATCGATATCCCCGATATCGAAGAATTCATGACACTTATTATCATCAGAGAGAAATCTGAAGGTGGATATCACTGCCTTTTCCGTAGAGTAATGTCCATGTTTTTGTAGTTTTCTTCCACACTATTACATGGATTAGACAAGGACGAATAATTAACTTTGAATGTTCATCTTTGTCCAACTCACGTAATAGTATGGAAGAGAATCACGACAGAAAACGTCGACATTATCCTAATGCTGGATTTACACTGGATCGATTACGAAATAAAATTCTGTTTTCTGATTGGTTGCAGAGCGTCATACGACGCACGTCGGATCCAGTGTAAATCCAACAATTTTTGAGAACGTTTAGAGCTATTGCACACAAAATTGCGCAGTGACTAACAGAAGCAAAATGTACCGACTACTACTGTGAGTTCTGATTGGTTTTCCGTCAGGGTGTGAACCCGGCCTAAGAGGTTTGATACACGAAAAAGATCGAGATAATCACTTTCAGGTTTCGCTCTATTGATGTATCACTCACTAGCGATCTCCTGTTGCCAACTTGACTTGGAACTAGATAAAAGTTACCAAACTTCTAGGAAATAGTTTGCCTGGTTTGTTCGTGTTACTTGTACTTTTTGTATTCATCATCTTCGCTTTTTCTCCTTTCAACTCAAATATATATCTATCTCATTTTAAGTTCAAAAATTGGGGGGGGGGGGATTTCGAATAACGCGACAGACTTATTGTTTATGCATGTGGTCTTTGCTCCATGAAGAGCCATACACCGGAATACCGGATTTAGTGGACCATTTTATCGCCTTTTAGTGAATCAGAGTCGGAAATCAAAATAGGAACCTTTAAGAAGAAAAAGTCTTAAGAGAAGAACAGAGAAAAATATTTAATTGGTTATAGCACAGGTTATATATAACCTGTATAACACTTGTTATTGCGGCGTTTTAGAAGTTACTTTAATTTTGGTAATTCTTCAGAATAGTTACCTCTGATTTCGATGAAATTAGACTCATTCGACGCGTTTTTTGCGTAAAATGAAAGAATCTGACAGAAAAAAGTCCGGCATTGCCCTACGAACGAGATATTGAGCATTAAAGTTGATAACTATTGGAGGTTAGGAAATCTATTATGTGGAGTGTATAGACAGTAGTGTTTATTGATTCGCGGCGGTTACGTCGCCCCGAACAAGAAAAATAACATGTTCTACCCGTTTGGGACCTAACTGTCTAGAAATTGCAATCTAGACAGCAAAAAAACCGCTCTAAAAATACTATTCTCACAGGTTAGAAATATCCCAAGCGGACACTATTTACACTGCAACTTCTAGGTTAGATCTCAAGCGAATAGGATATGTTAATTTTCTTTTGTTTAGGGCGAACCGATAAACATTAATCTATATACCTACTGTCTATATAACAGATTAATGATCATGTTACATAGTAACACTTTAGCACTCAATATCTTGCTCCGCAGTCCTGGACTTGTTTCTGGCACATTCTTTCATTTTACGCAAAAACGCATCGAATGAGCCTAATTTCATCAAAATTGCAACTATTGACTTAGCCTCAATAGTTGTCAACTTTAACATTCAGTATCTCGGTTTGTAGGACAGTTCCGGACTTTTTTCTACCAGATTCTTTCATTTTATGCAAAAACGCGTCGAATGAGCCTAATTTCATTAAAAATCGGAAGTGAGATAGCTATTCTGAAGAATTACCTTAATTTTTTTTCATTACTGCTTATTACATTTGACGTTGTCTCAGACTCGACGATTTACTGGTGGAATAGTGAACGATTATGAAGTTTCACTGCTATATCGAGATCCACGATAGAATATTATCTGTCTGCTCGCAGAGAAGATCACAGTCGATCTTGGCATTCACTAAGAAATCCGTCAAAGACGACGACGTATACCTGTATCTGCAAACACGACAGAACAAGCAAGGCATCAAATATCAGGTAGTTAACAATAATACTAGAATCTAATCGTCTGTTTTTCAGCAAATTCATTCTACAATTGCATAATCATAGTCGTAGTTGATAGTTGTAAATATTGATCAAACACAGTCGAATATTTTTATATTCGATTATGATAGATTAACTCTTACACCTATGCATTATAAAATAGATTTTATAGACTGTCTATAATAGAAGTAATAGCTGTGTTCAATCAGTGAGCACTCGATGATTCTTTAGTACATAAGAATTCAATACATAAAAAAATTAATCAATTAAAGTTCTTCATTTTCTTTTTTTCTATAAAATAAAAGATTAATTAGTTAATTCTCTCATGCTTATAAATTATGCATTATACAAAGGTCTATATTCCAGGCTTTAATCTCATTTTACAATTGAGTAAGCATAGTTATAAATGGTTGTAGTTATAAAAATTGATCAGTCGAATATTCTCCTCATATTTAATTATAACTAGTTAATTCTCATGCCTGTTCTGTAGTAGCCATGATTGTAAACATAGTCATGATTGTACTTGTAAGAATTGACAAATCAGTCAAATATTCTCCTCATATTTGACATGATTGATTCAATTCTTACATTTACAATTATAACTGTGCTTGTGACTACTGTAGAATAAACTTTAAGCTAAAAAACATAAATAAAACATAAGCAGTGAACGATTCGGCTAATTACAGTAGAGAACCTAAGGTTTATTACCTTATGTACTCTATTGTGATTGACCAATTCGTTTATTGCTCAAGTTTTACCACCTTAGTTTTTCTATGTGCTTCTGGCTCTATAAACACTTTTTATAACAGTAATCTGTAAAAGATGTATCATAAGAATTAGCCAACCACATTAAAAAATTATCACAAATTTTGAGTTCTGATTGATTAATTCTTACGATATGTCTAATGGTTACAGAAAATGTATAGCCCTTAAGCTCATTGTAGATTTTTTTAGACTTTAATTAACTCTTATATCATTTTAATAGTTTTCATACTTTCAGCAGAATCTAAATTCCATATTTTTATTTCATTTTATTTTTGAAGAATATATCTGATAATCATCTTTCTTTTTATTTTTAGATTGTTAATAATGTAAAACAAGTGTTCACAAAGTTTATCGCCGATGGCAAAGTTACAATAAGACTGATACAACCTTGTCACGATCTGATAATTCAGAGTGATTCAATTCAATTGAAAAGTTTTCTTCATATATTGAATCAAATAATAAATAGACATTCTCAGCATGACGTTCTCGTAAACCAGTACACAGTTATGCCTAATGTGTCTTTCAACTCGAGTCAATTCTCCATGGGAAAAGTCAAAGTTGTAGTAAAGAAAAAGTCTGAGTATCCAACCTTACAGGGTTTCCCAAGAACTACAGAGCAACTAATTTTAAGTGGACTGAGCAGAAAGTCATTTGATCGGCAAATTTTGCGTTTGCAAAGTCTAAGAATTCTAGATTTGTCGGACAATAACATTTCCTATTTGCCAAAGGAGCTAGGCACCTTACCTCATCTTCAACAACTTTTATTGTCGCAAAATAATCTTGGAAAATCACCTAAATCAAAGTGGACATGGCTAGAGCAAACTGCCATTAAGCATAATTTGCATTTCTTAGATATAAGTAGTAATTTAGTAAGTATCCAATTAAATTTAAAAATTATATTAATTAATAAAGCAGATTCTATTGTCTATAAATTTATTATTGTTATAATAATTTTTGATTATTCACAGTTAACTGAATTGCCAACACAGATTAAAAACCTAAATGCCTTGGTACATCTAAAGGTTAGCCAAAATGCATTGACGCATCTACCACATAATATTAGAACTTTACGAAATCTGAAAATTTTGGATGTAGCAAGAAACCGTTTGTCGTATTTACCAGTGACCATCACATATCTGCGATTACAGCTTTTAGATGTTACAGAGAATCCGTTTATGGAATCCTACGACATTAAAAATAATGTTTGTGTAAATGATAGTGCAATGACAGTAAAGATGACAAGTCTTGTTGAATGGTCAGCTAAGACCATTCTAAAGTCTAGGTTCTTGTTTTCTTTTTTTTTATATCGCATAATTAAACTTGAAATATATGATGAATGGATCAAGATAATTTTTATATATCTTAATTTTTATATCTATAGGATAACGTATGATGCAAGTATAATACCATATACATTGGTGGATTATTTGGATGAAGCAAAATGCTGCTACTTATGTAAAACTACCTGTTTTGATTGTTACGTAAAAAAGCTCATATATGTACCTCTACCATGTGCCGAGATAAAAAAGTCGATGTGTACAGCTTTTATATTTGAAGCTTATTTCTGTTCGTTATTCTGTGCTAACAATATCCTCTGTAAGTCAAAATAAAACACTTAAACACGTCTAATTTTCTCTATTCAAAACATGATATACAAAATATATGTATATTTCAATTTATATTTTTTATTTAATTATTTTTAATTTATATTTATTATGTTTGTATTGTATTTACTACTGAGATAAATTGATATAAACATATTGATCAATACTCAAATATAAATAGAACGATATAATTGTATATTTAATCATCTTTTTGTATATCTTTTTATATGTCATTGTATCTTGAATTATTAATAGTATACAATAAATTTTGCATTTATAAAGATGACAATTTTTAAGGCTCTAAGTAATAATTTGTGTAACATATTTCAAAATGAAAATATAAGATAATCATATTTATAGCGAAATTATAACAATAGTCTATTCTGAAAGACAGATGTATAAAATATTTTGTAAAATCATGAAAAAATCATGAAAAAAAATAAATTCTATTATTTAACAAGAAAGGACTTTTTTTTTTAAATACAAAATCAAAGATAATGATTTCTCTTGTGCAGGATTTACAACAGGAATGTGTTCGGAGAAATGTTATTCGTGCTGCATTATTTAGCTACAAGCTGTTTGCGGAGTTGCAGATAGCGCTAATAAACATGACGTCACTAAAGACCATAATACAAAAAAAAACTTAAAACAATAAGACCATAGACTTGTAGGATAGATGGTGTTCATACGAGAGTTCCTCTAATAAGAGTTCCATCATATTCAGAAAACGAAAGTGATAGTAAGACAGTAAAACAGCTTGTTATAATTTGTTTTTTCACTTTGATTGGTATTCATAGGGTCATGGCACACAAAAAACTTAAGGCAGTAAGACGTAAGTAATAAGGAAATCAACATGTTGGCTACTGCTTTTGTTGGCTGTGTTCCAAAATTAATTGTCAGTACTGAAAATCTGTAGTGTACATAACGTAACTGTAGCATTTTCAGTGCCGGCAGTAATTTTGGAACACGGCCGTTACAGCCTTACAGACTTTACAGTGATTGGTCAACTTGCTTATGTATTATTGCTTAAGTTTTTTTAGGTACTATGGCCTTAAGTCATAAGACAGTTCTTGTGCGTTACTATAGACATAATACTTAAGTCATAAGATACTATCTTAAGTTTATAAGTCAGCCTTTCTGTTATGGCCCTGTTCTTATATTTGAGGCTGTCAAGTACAATCCAAAGATATCATAAGCCAATCAGAAGACTGTATTAACATCTTAAGACGATTTTGAAATAAGAACGAACTATGAATATTGTTCTTTATCTCATACTCATGTTCCCTATCAATGACGGATGTATGCGCACATGAGTGCACAAGACAGATGTCTTAACTCTTACTACAGAAACTCTATACAAGAGAAGCTGAGGACTTGATAGAAAGAGAGAGAAATAGTCATTCTCTGTGTAGTTCTCTGAGTAATTATCTTCTTTTCTAGTAGTGAATTAATTTGTGGCATAGACTTAAGCCCGATGCCAGCCCTTACAGCTACAAATCTATAGTGATGCGTACTAGTGAAATATCTTCATGTGGTATCAGAAAGTAACATTTTGATATTAATCAAAGATAATTATTGTTTTGGTGTTTGTTCTTCTTCTCTGTTTACTTAATCGTACATATTCTAAGATAGATTCTTCATATAAAAATTCTGAGAAATTTTCTAAAGTTATAAAATTATATAGAATTTTAACAATTCTAAAATTTACATAAAAATTTTAAAAAATTATATGAAAAATTTTTGTCAGAATTATAACATTTTTCTCAGAAATTTTCTAATTTTTTTAAATTTTTATATAAATTTCAGATAAATTTTATATAAATTTCTGTATAATTCTATTTTTATATTATTCATCAGAAGACACGGTAGTGTCTCGGCGCTAAACCAAGCGCAGCGACACTATCGTGGTTCCTTTACGCGAGACTGCGAATTATATATATACAACTTATAACTTTCAATTTACTTTTACATTCAAATTAAATCAGTGTACTAATGGTTTTATATACACCCATGCGCTCTAATACATCCAATGAAATTCGCCGTAAAATACGTTTTATATATGCTTAAGAATACGTAATATTCATTCTTTTTAAAATACACAGTTTAAAATTCATTTTTAATTCTTCTTTTACTCACTTTGGCTATGTTTCAAATTTATTGCCAGTGTTGAAAATGCTACAGTTTATATTACATTATAGATTTTTAGTACAGGCAGTCAATTTTGGAATATAGGACTTTCATTTTCCTATCAGTGGCTAATGTTTCTATCATATTATCATCTAGATGAATATACCAAAATGAACTAACGCGGCCTAATATTTTATATAGGAGTTTGCCATGTAAATGTAGTTTTGATGACGATTACAGCAATAAATTTCTAGTTTTTATGGAAAAACAATGTTGCAAACAAGAAATGAACGCAAGAAAAGTCTCCTTGTAGTAACATATTTAAACATATTTAAAAAATTGTAAATACTCTTTATATATAATATAAGAGCATTTAAAAGAATTGTAAGGAAAAATTCAAAATTTAGGTTCCTTTAAATTTTTCCGTGATTTTTCCATGATCAATTTAAATTTCCACTTTACCAGGTTTTCTAGGTCTACGGCAACTTTAGTTATTACAAAAAATAGATTACTGATAATTGTATAATACAGTTAATTTTCGCAAATCATTATATGTGTGGAACTATTAGAATACCTTGTTACTATAGCAATGTCCAAACATAACATAACAGATTTTTGTTTAATGTAATATTTCTTTCAACAGCTTTGTATTTATCTTTATTTTGATTTTTTTTTTTTTGACAAATATACCTGCAATTTTATATCCCATAATGACTATATACTTTAATATACATCGGGTGCCATTTCTCTGATCTTCGGTTAGAGATTGGCTATTTGAAGGAATCTTTAACTTTACAGGAAATATCTTCAATTAACCGTTTAACAACGAGAATCTTATTGGATTGTACATGTAAATACACAACTGATAAAAAAAAGCCCATGACAGTCGAAAAGGAATCTTTAGTGCTTAAATAATTCCATGTGAATTTATATACTGTATATGTGTAATTATTTTAACTACGCGACGAGATAATATTTTTCGCAATAAATAAATTTATTCACAGATTTCCAATTGAGATTTCTTTAATAGATGCCTATTGAGCATCAAATTTAATTGTGATATTAATATAGTAATTTACTGTGCGTTTCTAACAAGGGACCGTTGGAGCTCTCTCATTGATTTTGATGAGCTTTGGATATAAAGCCCTTTTTTTATATGCGCTCTCTCTTTCTCTCTCTCTCTCTCTCTTTGTGTGTGTGTGTGTGTGTGTGGTGTGTGTGTGTGTGCGCGCGCGCGCGCGCGCATGTGTGTGTGCGTGAAAGAGAGAGAGAGAGAGAGAATATTACAAGACAATAATTTCGTGGTAATTATTGTAAGTGATAATCAATCTCTAGCAGAAGGACCATCAATCTCCAACAGACCACTAGTCAAAAAATGGCAACCGTAATATATACATTGATTTCGTATAATTGTAAGAAATTAAGATTAACTTATTTCAGTGTTATCTTTTACATATCCAAGTCAAACATATTTCATATTATATTTTGCATATCCAAGTCTAATATATATATTATTTCTTAATGCATGTAGGAAACAACGTTTGCTAATTTTGCTAATTTTGTTTTTAAATAATAATAAATTATGTACTGTTGTCTTTCTTCTTTACAAAATTAAAGGAAGCATCATCAGTCGCTTCAAGAAAATGCTCTTGTGGTGTCACTTTTATCTTCTTACCAATTCGTGGTACAGAAAAATCTATATTTTTAAATTGTTTTTCATCTATTCCCATTTGTAAAGGGTGAACACAGATTTCAGGATCTTCACGAAGAGGAACTGATTCCACATGGCATTTATCAGTGTCCATACATCCACTGAATGTGATTTCATGCTGATGTAAGGTGAAAAATTTTTTTTTTTACGTTCAGACTACTGTCTTTGAATATACGTATCAAATGTGTAATATATATATATATATAAAACATAATATTCATAATATAATGTTATAATAAAATTATAATGTATGTTACTTATGCTTACCATCGTTTCTAATTCGTCTTTTTTCCTTATTGGGTTTTCATTCATAATTAAATCCTGTAGTGAAATTTTATTGGTTTTCAAAAGACCCATAATTGCAGCATTTTTATATAATTTATCTTTCTGTTTAATACATATATCGTTTAAATTATTAACCTTAGGTTGATTTATTTTTATATTATCATATTTGGAAGAATTTTGAGATATGTCTTTCTCACATTGCATTATTTTTTTAAGATTTCTGAAGAAACTCTCTTCCCAATGTTTATTTGAAAGGTCACGTCCACCATTTACCTATGTCATATTAATTTAATTTTTTTAACTACATCTCAATTAATCTTTAAAAATTAATGTTTATTTTTATTTAGCTTTTTTATACTGATGTGCAGTTGATGTTTAAACAATATAAAGTTATTAAATTTTTCCTTAAATATATATTTTTTAACACAGAAATTAATTTTACCTTAAAATCCTATCGCTATTATTTATGATTAAAATGAAAAATGTATTTTTGTTAATGTCTTAATTTTTAATAGATAAGAATATCTGCTTACCTCTTTAACGGCAGCAGAGACTTCATGTTTGTCGAAAGTAGGTTTTACTCTACTACATATATTTATATCCATGTCATCATTCTCTGATGACTCAGAGTTTTCTAGTAACTGAAATTAAATGAGCGAATAATTATTTATAAATAATATACAGAATCTTCTAAAAGTTCAAAAAAGCTAAAATATTTCGAAAATGACTAAACTAAAGCGAAAAATGTATAAACAAAATTATGGAGCTAAAGAAATGTACCTGCTGATGATAAGGGTTTGACTTTAAATAAAGACTTCAAGACCAAGATGAAAGTTAAGTTGAATTTTTCGACTAGAAATGTTCATTTTCTATTGCATGTTCTTTTATCTTTTTGAAATCTTTTGTTCATAATCTTGACAACATACATCAAAGTCAAGACCGTTGGAGGTTGTTCCTCTTATTTTCATTTATGCATTAAAACTGAAAATAAGAACAATCTCCTTGGGTAATGCTAATGCTGACAATACTGTAATTTTCAAACTTCATAACATGAGAGGTACTTAACGGAAAAATATTTTATAATACTTTTGAGATTTTCACGGGTGTTTTCTTCAGAGGTACCAAAGGGTGTAATGCAACCCTGATAGCTACCTGTCTGTGTTGTTGCTGCGATGTTGCTGAAAATAAAGCGCATTAGTTTTCAGCAAATTTAGAACAAGGTGTATAAGTCATTTGCCTGTGATAGGACATCACGTGAATTCAACATGTATTGCTGCCAACTTGCCATGTATTTGTCAACGATTTATGAAAATGAATAATAAATCAAAAAGTTTTCCATGAATGGAAGTCATTTTGCTGACAACAAAATGAGCAACAATTGTTGTCCATTTATTCTGAATCTGCTGACGCGAAATGTTTCAAATCTGCTCTCGTATTGTTGAATACGTATGATTATATATTACGTTTTCAGCAACTAGTCAAAACTTTATGCTCAGCATTAAATTGCATGATTTTGCAAAACATGCTTGACTTCTAACAAGGGAACACGACATGACAATAAAATCCTTTGATATTTGAGGAACAATATTTTATTATAATGAAAAGTTCTGGAAATAAACTACAAGAATATGCAAATAAAAAAAAGAATATTCTAAATTTAACTTGATCTTCATATGATCTTGCAAACTTCGTTCAAACTCTTATCATTATTAGGTATATTTTTTTAGTCTTACAATTTTGCTTCTCACATATTTTTCGCTATATTTGATCGTTTTCAAATATATATCGTTTTATATATCTGGACTTTTAGAGTACACTGCATATATGAAATCAAATATTACTTTTTATGTATGTGTTAACATACAATGACTGCAAAAGTATTTGTACAGGCGAGATACCTTTAAGAAAAGGATTTCTTTTTAGAAAATAAAGTTTAGTAACTAATTAACAATTTATTAACAAAGAATAAAATTTCTTAAAATTATTTTACTTAAAAAGATGTATAATAATTAAAGTATATTATTTTTAATAACGAGTGAAACATTTACTATATATACTGACATGTATGTTTCGTGGTTTCCTCACTGGCCTTTCATTCATTTTTTTATCTTTTGCAGCCTGACTTGGTTCTTGCAATAAATAGAATTTAGCATCGTTGTCTAAGGAAGTAAGTGCTGTTGCCTTCTTAATATCATTACGTAAATCCATTTTTGAAAAATCTGAAGAACACACTAGAAAGATAATAAATCTGGTCAAGCTAATTTTGTTAGATAATTTGTATCCAGTGTTTCTTTAAAGATGCCAGTTTTTTGATCTTGTTGAATGTTGCTCAATTTCTATAATATTAGATTGGAAGAAAATATTTTAAATTTTTATGTATTTTACTGCAACAAATTTTTTAAATGGCAACCTCATTAGTATTATATAACTCTCAAAAACATTTGATAAAAATCGATGCCTATTGTTTCGAGGAAATATTATTGACTCTATTACATAGCATATTTAACGAATTAATTAATTTTAAGAAATCTCTCAGCTTGTCACAAATTTTCAAAAACACCCTGTATATTTTTCAAAATAAAGTTTTAAAAAATAGAAGCAGAAATACATGTTTCACAATTTATTAAATATTAAATTTTCAATATTAAATTTCTCTATCGACTCTTGTTCTTACATTTAAATAAAAAAAAAACTCTAAACAAGACCGAAATATATTTACAAATAAAACCGTTGGCACACAATGTTTGTTTTTTTGCTGGATTAAATTCTTGCTACCATATTGGCTAAGATGTTGAAATTTGTTATGGTCAATGGTGGCAAGATTCTAATCCAGTTAGCAATCCAGCAGGAAAACAAGTGCCGCTCTTAAGCCACTGGCTTAAGAGTTAACTAAACAATTGAATGATTAATTAATATCGTCTAAACTAAATTACTTTACAAGTAATACTTGGGTGCGAATTTGCACCCAAGTATTCTTTACAGATATTCAAAAGGGACGTGTCCCTTATAAGGGAAATAATATGTACTACATAAATAATTATATTATAATTTTACAGATCAAGCTAATTTATTTTCGATATTGTCATTTCAGTAACACTAGAAGAAACATTTAACTTTATCTCTCTTACCTTTGTTCGACTGCAAAAAACAGAAAACTAAATTGAGAAGCTTTTCGACTTGCTCGCGCACTGATCAAAGTCACATTTTTATGTATTTAATCGTATATATGTATACTTTAATTTTACCCTCTTTCATAAGTTTTTTATATCCTCGCAAATTAACTATTTATATTGATAATTGTTCAGTTTAGCCATGTCGCTTCAAAAAATCAATGAAATTAGACTCATTCGACGCGTTTATGTCCAAAACGAACGAATTTGATCGAGAAAAGCGTCACTCTGTCCCGTGAAATAAAATATTAACAAGATATTAATCGTTAACGATAATTCAGGTTAGGAAATTTGTCACAACTACAAATTATGTACTGCGAAAACTGCGATGCGAATCACATTTTCATACTCTATGGCCATATGCGCATACTTCTGGCTGTGCTCCAAAATTCACTTTTATTCACTGCTAGTGCTGAAAAAAATAGGCTGCGTTCAGGAATTATAATTACAAAATTAAAAAAAGGAGCAATTGAAAGCACATGCCAACTAATAAACTCACAGGCTCCTAACATGTTCATTGGTTACGATATTCCATAATTTATATATTTCCATAATTCACCTACGTTCATATATTCTATAATTGACCTAGTTTCCACCGAGGGTTTAAACTGGATCAGATTGTAAGAATCAACCAACTACAGTCGAGTATTCCTCTGTTACAGTCGAACGACAGGGGAATACTCGACTGTAGTTGGTTGGTTCTTACATTCTGATCCGGTTTAAACCCTCGGTAGAAACTAAGCCATTGACTGTACTGAAAATCTATAATGCACGCCGGTTCTACATTAGTGCAAGCTGCTGAGTTTGTTGCCAATGTGAAGCTTGCATTTTGAAATCAACTTCACTATTGACTGTCGCAACAAACTTGCGATCGGCTTACAACCTAAAATCGATGAATAAGCCTGTCTTCTGCACAATTATATTTTTTTAATGTTAAAACAGGTTTTTAAAATTGATAATGTTAAGTCAGAATATAAACTATACGGTATATAAAGATATTTAGAAAGATATTTATCTTTAAACATTTTTATCTTTTAAATATTTAATTCTATGGTATTTGATTATATAATATTTTAGTTTTTAGTGTTCTTATGTTAAAGCGAGCATAGTGAAAAAAACAAAAAAATAGGCAAAAAGTTTTTTATTTATTTAATACCTACAATCTTTCTTGTCCGAGACGATCGTGATTTATCAAAAAGTAATGATACAAGAGTAACGTGGTCAATTTCGTTATTAGAAAAAAATGTAACGTTACAAGTAATAACGTGTTACCTTCTAACCCTGGCGTCTCTCACTATTGAATAGTGAGCATGAGTTCCGACACTGACGAGATGCTATTAAAGACCAACATCCTTACGGGAGTTCGTGTCCTTGTGAATATTGAAATGTAAGAATATTAAGAGCTAAAAACTGACAATATTGCTAATTTTATGATTTATTAGTTTAGTAGACGTATTTATGCATTTATAACTCTATAATACTCAATTTTTTTTTAAACTTGTGATTTCAATGTTATATCGTCAGGGTTTGATCATCAACAAAGATGATAACTGCAAAGAAAAAATTTTAATTTTTTTTGCAATAAATAGGATATTATAGCTTTATAAGCATGCATATTTATGGAACATTTATGTAATAAAAAATTATGAATTTAATAATGTATGAGACAAATATTTATTATTTATGTCAATAATAGCGAATTTATATCAATTGTCGGTAATGTCAGCGTTCTTCAATTACCTCCTTTTTATAAAGCCGAAAATTTACCCAGAATTGACAGTATTTAATAGTATCTCGTCGGTGGTTCCGATTATAAAGAGAAGTATCAAACATTAAAAAAAATTAACACTGAATGTGCGTGCGTGCGTGCGTGTGTGTACTAATAAGGACTAACTTTTGGTACTTTCCAGCAAACAACACAGTGATTGTCATCATCTTCATTTAACATTAGCAAACAACAAAGATGTAATGATTTATTATATTATACAGTGTCATCTGTGTCTCTTATTAAAAAGTACCCTTTGCCAGAGTTTGCACCTAAAATAAAACGCGTTTTAAATCTAAGTATATACATACTTAAGATAAACACAAGAATATTTACTTGTAAAGTAACATATTTATTATAAGGGGCTCTGCACAATAAAAGGAACAGGAAACAGAGAATAAAAATTTCAACCTATCAGAAACTGTGTATTCCACATGATTTCTGATAGATTGAAATTTTTGTTCTCTGTTCCCTGTTCTTTTTATTGTACGGAACCCCTAAGAGTATGTACTAAATATATATATATTGGGTCATTTAAAAAGTATCTGCGGTTTTTTCATTCAAAAATTGAACAAAAAACCGCGGATACTTTTTAAATGACCTATATACATATATGCGTGAGGTGTGTGCGATAGAAACGCGTGGTATACGTGCATGTGTGCGTGTGGCGCGTCGATCGCGAGTTAGATACAAACAACGCGAGAGCGCGTTCTTCTTGAATTTTGAGAGACGAAGCGTTCCCTGAGAAAACGTTAGGAGAGAATGTTTTTCGAATGCGAGTACGTTTTCGAAAGAACTAAGACGAGCGAGTTTTTATCCAAAGACAGAATTGAGAGTCGCGAGTTTTCCAGAGACGCCCGCGCGAAGAGAGGACTACAAGAGGCTCCGTACAATAAAGGAACAGAGAAGAGAGAATAAGAATTTCAACTTATCGGAAACTGTGTATTCACGCAATACATGATTTCTGATTCTCTAGGTTGAAATGAAGGTTCTTATTCTCTGTTCTCTGTTCCTTTTATTGTACGGAGCCCCTAACGAGTATTGATAGCGAATCGTCTGTGAGTAAATATATTTATTTAACTTGCATCAAACTGTTAGCGAGATGCTTATTCCTAATGTCTCACATATATAGTTAATAAAAATTATTAAAAAATATTTTGCAAATAAAGATAATATAGAATATTGTAGTGTATAATATATAATTTGTACAATATTCAGTAATAATAATATGTTCATCAATTATAATTCAGACTTTTTGCAAATCTACTTCAACATTTTCACATATGAAACCCATGATCAGTAAATTTATTTTTCGCAAGTAATGATATTACTGTAAAATTTATATACAATAAAAAAAACTTGTATAACATTCAATAATTATTATCCTCCAATTATGACAAACCATTTGCAAATCTATTTCAACATTTTCATACATAAAATTCACAATTAATAAGTCATTATTATTTGTTAAATAAAGTTCGCTATATATGGTCGCTTGCAATATTAAAAATTGAAAATTTCAATAATAACAATACCCATTCAATTTTATCACTTGCAAATTTTCACATTTTCAGTTATAAAAGCTATAAAACTATAGATTCTTTCCAGAATCCTACCTGCATGCATGTGCACTAAATGAAAAAGTAATTGTGAAATGTATTTCATGGTGCATAAATTAAAAAATATTAAAATTAGATTTTAAAAAGTCACAGAATATGACAGATATAACATGATTGCTTCAATTCCAAAATAGGAATTTGTTTCTGATGAGTTTACAGAAGTATCAAAAATATTTAAAATATAAATTATAACGTAGTTATCCTGTTCGATATATATTGAATCAGATATTGGAATTTAATATACCAAAATTAATACTGAATATTAATTTGAAATGTAGAAATAAAATGTAAAAACTGTTACATTATTTCGTAATATTAATAATTGTTCTTTCTTCGTTTCTTTATCTGCACAAATATTATCGGCTGTATCTTTATCATTATTAAGATTGTTATTTGTGTTATCGTGAGTTATCGAGACATCAGGTACGTTTTTGTCACGTTTTCGCCATCATTGTTATTTCCATTAATTTCGTTAAAATTATTGTCAACACTTTTACTTGTTGTTGCTTCAGCACTACAGTTATTCGTAGGCTTAGGTTCTGTGTTTAACGCTATATCACGGATACACTTTCTTATCTCATGCCCGATAGCAGCTGCCAACGGTGGTGGCACCGCATTACCAACCTGTCGATGCTTATCAGTTATTGTACCGAAAAACCGATATGAATCAAGAAAGCCTTGCGATCTTGCACACTCTCTCACACTGACAACTCGATTTTGTACTGGATGCAAAACACGGCCCTGAAAATCAATTATTAGATTAGAATTAACGACTTTTCAAACAAATTTGTATGGCCGCAAAATGCAGAAAAAAAATTAATTAAAGTTGTAGCACGCAAAATGACATTAAATATGATCCAGTTAATGTTGCAAATGCTTTGAAGCATTCTTTGATTGGTCAATTCGTTTCTTCTGATCAACGAAGTATTTGCGATATTAAGTGAATCACATCTCTAGCTTTCTAAATTACAATATTTCCAGTTTAATGTTAATATAAATAGTAAATAGTAAATAGTAAATAGTAAATAGGATTGGCTACATAATCTAAATAGTGATTAATTTCAACGATTAATATCTTGCTTCACAGGACAGAATATCACTTTTCTTCCAGATTCTTTCATTTCGTACAAAAACGTGTCAAGCATAATTTCATCAAGCGAAGAAATATTCATTTAAATGAATACCGCTATGAATATGCAGCTATATCATTTTGTGTGCGAGGGGTTTTAACTTCTACGTTCAAATTGTATCTACTATATTGAGATTGCAGAATAGGAATCAATTTGTAGTATTTTATAAAATTATTAAAAATTAGATTTCATACTTTCATCATTTTAAATTATTAGGAGTGCGTTCCATTTTTTCACGCTCATACGTTGTAAGCATTAGTTCATCTTCAATATAGTTTATCAAATATTAAACAAAGACAAGTGAGAGTTAGGGTCTGCGCATAATAGAACAAATATTAGGAACAGAAATAAATATTAAGATTTCAATCTATCAGATACCAATTACATCAGAATACGCGGTTTCTGATAGGTTGAAATTTTAATATTTATTCCTATTCCTAATATTTCCTCCATCGTGCGCAGGACCTTATAAGCACAATGCGCAAAATGAAATGCATCCTAGATGTGTATCATTTTAAATATTTATCAACATACTTGTTTACCCATCGGCTCTGGATTAGTGATAGTCGTACTGAAAAATCCGCTCCATTCAATTCTTCCGTACAAACCCTTCCAATTATTGTGTCGGCTCGCAGTATGTGGTAAACACCATGGAATCAAAGTATTAAATTGTTTATCAGTAGGATCACACAATTGCTTTCTAATACTGCACCTACATACTCCACGAAATGCATTCGTCTTACTTCTCCCAACTCTCTTATCATTATACATGTAATCCCTAAAAAAAAAAGATAAAATTTGGATTTGGTCAATTAATTAATGTAATCGAAGAATTCAATGATTTATTAAGAAAGAAATAATTAATGTTTTTAAGAATATTGGACAGAATGTAATTGGTTATCAAGCAAAAAAGAGATCTGACTAGCCATACATGATATTAGGAATTTTGAGTGGGAAAATATCCTCTAGAAAAAAACTTAAACTAAACTGATTCCAATAGACGTTACACGTACAATTTCTTGGTATAGGTACCATCACTCAATTGCACCACAATATTCGGCAGATCACGCCAATCAGAACCGTTTGTAGTTGGAATATAGCTCATTCGCGCTTCTACAAGCGGAGACATTTCTTTGCATATGTGATCCGTTAATTTTGATTGATACGGTTTACCTCTCATCTAAAATGAATCAAATAAAAATTTTAATATTTGTTTCTTAATATACCACACACAACAATTAAGGAATCATTTTTAAACCCGCAAATATTGTCAATATTTAAAAGCATGGAGCTTCCAGAGAATTTTCTAAATGCGTTTTAAAGAATAAAATCTTGACTTTTGAAACAGTTAAAATTATTTTTCTGCTTCATCGAATGATTTTTTTCGCGAAGACAGAAACAGGTCGTCAAAATTCTGAAAGTTTCATAACTTTTTACGGATAAAATGGAGCATTTTCGTTCCTTGATTGTGTGCTATTAGTTGTCCAAAATTTTATAAAATATAGGATCCAGAAAAATTGTTCTGCAATCTCTGAAGATGGGATACAATCTTTTAAAGATCGGTAAAATTGGCAGGTTTTAAAGTGATTTCCTAATTATTATGTATATATACTGAGATGCATTCCTATAATAGTTACCTTCCTTTGAAAATGTGTTATCGGTTCACCAACGTAAGACATCTCTTCTATATTTGAACCACATTTAATTTCTGGTAAATCATATAAGGCATCTTTTACAGTAATTGCTCTGTATGGAGCAGATTCCTTTTGAACACAATTGGTAATATACTGAAATATACATCATTATAAAAAATCTTAATGATATTAGATATGTCAATATCATCATACACAAGATCTATCCCAAAAGTATCATCTGTACATCTTTATCCTTAGACATTGTCAGTTGTGGAAAACAAGCATTCAGTATTTAGGGGAGATCTTGAGAAGTACTCCCACCAAGCGACACCCAACAGTAGAGGTAAGCAGTTGTGTGAGCGTTGAAAATTCCGAACATCATATTGTTCATTCATCTCACCTAATTTAAGATTTTTTTTTTACTAAACATGGCATTGTTCAATCTTCACCAATCCCCGTACAATTCAGATATAGTCTCGTGTGACTTTTGGTTACTTTTTAAATTTAAAAAATCCTAAATCAGATGAACGAGCGAAGTACAACGATCGAAGAATTTTTGACGCTCACATAATCAATCAGTGCTATTGCAGACTGAACAGCTGTTAGTTCGTGCCACTTGATGGGGATACTCCTGAATATCTGTTTCTACAATAGAGAGGATACCTAAGAACATAGATATATGCGGATACTTTTGAGATAGACCGTATATTATATAAAATAATAAAATTAAAGAATCATTAAATTTTTGCTGAAAAATGATCTTTGAACTGTTGCAAGTTCGTTAAAAAAAATCGTACAATTATCTTTTTAGACTCTTGTCATTGTTAGTTTAAGAAATAAAATCTCTACTTTCATCTTCTTCATTTGATTTTTTTCCAAGATGTTTATATTAGAAAACGAGATAGGAGATTCAAAAATTTAAACCTCGAAAATTGGCCAAAGTCAAACTCTATGGAGTTGAATTGTAAATGTTTTTCGTGATTCAAATCAACATAAATTTGAAAATTGAAGCCTGCTCTTTAAAACGGCTTATTCAGAGTTGTCACAGAAGATGAATTAAAAAATTTTTTTACTTTTCGAGAGTTTCCATATGAAAATAGAAACTTTTTCATGACCAATAGAAAATATGTAAATTTTAATATTCAGTATCAAGGATAGTAAAAAAAAGAATACAGTTATGACAAAAAGGGCGATTAAATAAAAAAATTGAATAGAATATAAATTTTAATACTGAATATAAATTTTAATTATTTTCTAAAGAAAAGAAGAAAAAATTTTCTTTTTGACTCTCGAAAATAAAAACGACAATAATTCTAGCAGGTCCTAAATTTATGAACAGTAGCATATATATGTGTCCTTTTTATAATTAACGCAATTTAAATCTCTTTTAAAAGTACATACTAATTAACTAATACTTGTGTTTTTATGTATTTTTACGCTGTAACAATCACGCATTGACTCGTACTGTGCCGGTTACCATATTATTTTATAATTTTATCCTGGGTGGGTCCTTTTTATTTTTGAAATGAAATATATACTTTTTAAATATATACTTTAACACTTTTACAAATTAGAAAATGGAAGTGAAATAGTAGTAATAACTTTCTTTTGAAAATATCAATTTTTAATGCCATGTTTATGCTTATGCTTTCTACAGAAATGACCTCTTTGTTTAATTTCAAAACAATGCACCTTTTTTATATTATAGAGTACTTATTATATTACAGAGGTCTATCGGTCAAAAGTTAGATAAGTGCAAAATTTAAATTAATTCCGCATAGATATTACTTCATCGATGACTACTTCTTTTTTATTCTCACTGTATGCGTGCATGCGTGTGTGTACATATATAACATAAATATAAAACAGAAAATATAAAGACATACCCTTTTAGAATCTACAATTACAGCTAATGAGCAACATCGTTTACTGAATACATGTGTTGGTATTGGAAACTTTGGAAGTATTTCTCCGGGTGCAGCGGCTAAGAGTATCATCCTACAAATTGTTAAGTTAATAAAATAAAATTAGATATATTATCGAACATTTGATTGCAAATAAAGGAAAATGGAACAAACCTTCTTCTCGTCTGTGGAACCCCATAACTTCCAGCTTGAAGAATACCAAATGTACACTGATACCCCATACGAATAAGACATCTTAAAGTTAATTTTAGTACCATACTCTTCTTACAGAACACAAAATTTCGCACGTTTTCCATCACAAAGAATTTTGGTCTATAATAATCGCAGTAAGATAAAAATGTAACGATAAGAGAATTTTTGAATAATGAGTACTGTCGTAAATTAAAACGATTCATGCCACTGAAACCCTGACATGGCGGTCCACCACACAAGAGTTCAACATCTCCTTTCTGGGGAAGTTTTTGGCCATTATTATCTACACGGTCGCCCTGAGAAAAAAAACAAAATTTTATTAAATTATACCAAAAAATAATCACATTATATGGTTCTTTTATATATATATTAATCTTCTTATAAGTTTAAAGAGAAAAACGATTAAGAGACAATGTATCCATTATCCATTCATTACATATCTATTCAAAATATTAATATAGTGAAAATTTGTTTAGTATTAGATATAGAATATAACATAATAGAAACTTACATCCATCACTCTTTGTAATAGCTTGTTGCAATCCTCTGAAAATACCATAGTCTTCGGATTATTTAAACGATAGGCATTTGCTGCAGAGCTTTCTTTCTCAATTGCCCACAGACTTTCAGCTACACCTGCTTGATGCATTCCTTCAGACAATCCTATTAAATAAAAGTGATTAATTATATGATTTAAATACATGTAAAGAAGATACAGAAGATAAAAAAGCTAAAAGAGAAAATGAAAATATATAACATAATGTACCTCCACAACCAGCAAAAATATCCAACATTCTCAATTTTCTTGGTATAGTAGAATAATTTATAGGCGTTTCGATAACCTGCTTTTTTTCAGTTCTTTCCACTTTCTTTGTAGATTTACATTTTCCCTTTCCTTTTCCGGATTTACTCGTATTAATAATGTCGTAAGGTGGTTCATCGAATGTTTTTTCTTTAGGATTGTACGCTTCAGTAAAATAGAATCTGTTGGGGCCACTCATAGACCATTCTTCAATAGACTCACTCATATTTTTGAAATATGCGAGATAGCATTTACCAGCAACTACAGAGAAGTTTACGGTGCATACTACAACATGTAAATAAAGTAAAGATATTTCAAAGATATAAGTAAATCTTATGCTAAATAAATACTTTTAGAGAATTTTTTCCAATATAAATAACATTTATTTTGAATATCAACTGTTCGTAATATTAAAGATATTAAAATTAATATTTTTAGAATAATATATTTAAAACATTTATAATTGTTATAACTTACTTTCATTGCTCCAATAAATCATATTAACGTCCGATTGCTCCATAAGCGCTATATCTCGGTGAGTATTTTCCGGCCTGTACATTTTATTTACTTTAATAAAAATATCTGTCGGTGCCACTAATATATCAGTTGTCGTAGCATATATTGTGTTAATATAACCGATGTGATAAGGTTCAGGTGTATCAACATTTGAGAATGATGATTTATCGTCTACTTTTCTATAAAATTCCGGATATGTATCTTCATCTACATAACTCATCTTGGAATTTTTAGATTCTTGATATTTTCGTTTATGTTCAAACATAAAAGCATTTGGGTACAAAAACACTGCATTACCAACTTTATATTCTTCACCTTTGTGTTTCACTAACTCATAAATCACTTCTTTATTGCTTTTTACTTCTATTTGATTATAGACCTAAAAAGACAAAAGAAATATTACATTCCTATTCTCTAAGCAAAATAATAAATTTCAATAGAAATAAATACGTGCACATATACACGCACACAAACAAAATATACTTTTTTATGTACAAAACAATAAATAGAATGGTACATAAAAAATAATTTAATAGAAGAAAAAATGTAAAATGAAAGAAAATAATTTTTATCAAAATTGTAATAACAAAAAATATTTTAAATGGTTTATACCTTTTTAATTGTCCAAGAAATTGAAAAGAATAATAATTATTAGATATTATCTTATTAAATTGTAATTAAAAAATTGTTTTGGTAAAAATTGTACTTTAGATTAAAGAAATTTAGTTTCTAGATTAATGTCTATCATTTAAATCTCTCTGACTTTTTCTTAAGTATTTTATACCTTAGGTATATCCTGTTGTGTTAGTATAGCTAACCGGATACAAGAAGGACAGAATCGATGACTAATTTGTTTTCCTGGGCATTCGGGATCCGGTGGTGGAGCCTCAAATCGAGCACTGTCAGGATCATATTTCAATTTATAAAAGAACGTTTTACCATCTGTATCTTTTATATAATTATCTGTGTCCATATTACCTACAATGTAAACAATTGTATGTGAATACAGAACATATATGTATAAATAGAAGAGGATTTGCTAAATCTGAGCACGTATTATGAAATTATTCGAAATGGATTCCGATCGAAATTATTCATTGGTTTACATTAAAATATTGTTTCTTTTTTCATTTTTATAAGCCTTTAAAGATGAAAAAAATTTACAAGAATCAAAATTTAATTTTCAAAATGACATCATTTTTTAGTTTTCGATACTTTTCTTTCATTCTGATACCTACTATAGCTAAAAGCGTATTAATTAAAAATCATTTTGAAATTTTTGTTTCAGACGAGCAGAACCATCCCATTTATGGAAGTCATGCGCAACCTTTTTTTTTCATTAATAACACAGCGATTCATTAAAGGTAATTTTCATTTTTTTCATATAAAAATTCCTACGAATTTCTTAAATATTAATAAATGTATAGAAAAAAAAATCTCATACCAATAACTTTTATGAGTTCTTAAAAAATTTGTAATCGATACGGCGTAATATAATGTATGAGACATGATAAATTTATAATCTAATAAACGTTTTAAATTGTTATTCTAATATTGAAGATGACCTAATCTAAGGTCGAAATTTACACTTAGATTCTACGTTGACTTTTATGTTTCTTTATTAATTAGTTTTGATTTATGTTACTGATATGAGCCACAAAACTTTTTTTGTATGAAGCAAATTTTAACTTTAGAATTGTATAAGTCAAAAAGTGAATTTTTTAATTTTTTTTTTATTTTCTTGTGAAATCGGATACACTCGGATGTCCTATTTATGCGTATTTTAATTCTCAAAATAAAAAATATTTGTAATAAAATTAGAAAATTTTGATTCATGATAATTATCGTCATTCCAGTATCTCTTTAAAATGATAAATAATTTAATATAATGTTCTTACCTAATTCAGACCAATTCTCGGGCATTTTTTGATGAATAACGGTTGCCTTTGATCTAACAGATTTGAATGATGCCTCGCAACATTGATCGCTCAGAAATAATTCTATAGGATCTGATGTTTCACCAAGTATGGTATCAGTACCTCTACGAAGACGATTTGCATGAAATCGTTTTTCTCCATTTTTGGTCTCCCACATAAACATAACTTTGCAAATTTGTAGAGGAATTGTGGGATCTCTAGGTTCTAACAAAACATAATCGTTTATTTCGATTTTTTCATTTCCGACAGTAACCGATTTATAATATGTTTTTTGCGCATCAACAATTTTATTTTCTTCTTCCCATACAATATCTTTCTTAAGTTCTTTAAAATCTTCATTTTTACTTTCTTGTACCATTTGATCTTCTGCTAAACTTTCATATTGCTCTTCATTTTCATATTGTTCTTCATCAGAATCATTTGCTTCCTATATAAACGAATACTTAATTAAATATTATAATGCATAAATTTTCAAAAATCATAAAAAATGTTAATTTATTTTTAAAAGTTTAACTTTTAAGTTTTACTTTTATATATAATCAAGAGATAATTGTAAATAAATAAATTTTTATATTTTAAAATTAAATCATACCTGAATTGCCAAATTTGGACATCTTCTTCTAATGCATGCCTGCTTTTGAATTCCCTTACCTCCAAATTTCGTCATATCCTTACAAGCAGGACAACTACCACAATCAGGTTGCAGACAGTTCTCACAAGCACGACATCGCGTCCTTTTCAATAACTAACAAAGAAAAGAAAATGCTTAACAATATAATACAAAGAAAAAAAATATTAATTATAATATATACATAATAACATATACCTTGTTATTATTATTATGTTTAGCAAGTTGACCGGCGAAAATATTTTCGAACATATTGTTAACTAATTTGGTCGTAGTAGCCATTGACCAGCCAGGCGTTTTAACTTTCGGTGCACGTTTCGTTAGACGAACAACTGATTTCTTACCCAGCGTAACACCAGAAAGTTTCATAAGAGATCGCATACACGGAGCCGTAATAAGAAGAGTATCTTCAGCACCAGCACATTTATCAAATGACACAACTCGTTCACAAATAAATTGTGCATGCCGTAACAATGTATCTTCTGTGAACGTTATCGTTTCCTTAGGAGGTACTACTGTCTATAATACAAAAATATAGCAAAAACAATAAAATGAACAAAACAAATGTGGAAATACAAAATACATATTAAAATATGAAACTTACTTGAAGTTTGTTCAACAAGTCTTCATAGGTTGAATTAATTTCATCTAATAAAAATTCTATAACTAATTTACTCATATATATCTTCTCTTTAACAGCATCCATGAACGGCGCATAAGTTTCAGACGGTTCCATCAAAATATATTCCGCAAATGCAGTACCAAAACCTACTAATGCCAATTCTCCTCCGTCAAATCCAGTAACATACCATTCATTTATTGGCCCCATATCTTTTGTCGGTATACCTCCTTCGGGTGACGAATTTTCTTCATAAATAGGTTTCATATATCCAGAAAAATACAACAGTACGTTATTATCTACGAGTCCTGTATCAAAAGGACACAGATGTCCATTCATATCATAAACACTAAAAACAAGAAACATTTTTCTATTAGTATATTCAACTTTATACATGCTTCTCTTAATATTAATATTCCTTACTTTACAATAATTTTAAAAATAAATGTTACGTGTACTGTTTATAAAGCTGTTTAGACATAAAAGAAAATTCACCTAAAATGAGTTAATTTATTTTGTGGTCTCTCATCACTTTGATCTATAAAAGATTCATCTCCAATAAATAAACACAGCCTAGGATCAGTTAAAGCTATCTCTTCCTCAACTGCACCATTTGGGTGTCCTTGATACAATTTTATATCATTATTTAATTTCTGTTTACAATATTGGCATCGTCCTATTACAACAGATGCCTTTTTATTTTGAGCTTTTTCAAGCATTTTTTTACTTTCCATTTTCATTCTCTTCTCTGGATTTTCTTTTATCTCTTCTTGACTTATTTCTGGATCATGATTTTCCTTATCAAATTCTAGGGTAACATTTTTATCTGTTTCTATTTCAACCTCATGAAAATCGGACACTATTTCTTCCAAATTTGTTTCAGTAGTCATCTTTTTTTTTATTGATGCTTGCTTAGGAACTCTATCTAATGCCGATAGATCTAAATTTATACTGGAATTTGATTCAGCTTCTTCTGTTACTCCATCTAATTCTACATTGTTGTTGTTCCTAGTTCGATGTATTTTCTTTCCATTGCAATCTGAGTCATCCTCTGTCATAACATTCCAAATAACATGAATTTAAGATCAATATTCACGAATTGCTGGCTATTCATAATTCAATCTCAGATTTAATAAGGAATTTGATCACTCTCTCTCTCTTACAGTATATTAGAATAATGCTTATTAAAAGCTGTTACACATAAAATTAGTTAGTTAATTAGAAGTTAAATGTAAAGCATATAAATATTTCAAACGATTAATTGCTTAATAATGTCATGTTATTTAATTAGAATACTCATATATGTTCTTTTATTGCTCCATTTCAAAGTTTATCATACAACTTAGTTCCAGCAATGTATAAAAGATTAACTTTAATTTCGATTCGATTTATGTTTTCTTTTTCTAATTCTAAGAATCAACACTTTCTAAGAATTAGAAAAAGATAAATAGTATATTAAATCAAGATTAAAATTAATCTTAATTGATGGAATCGATTCATCATTGTATTTCGATATCTTATATCTACCCTATAGGTGCGGCAAAAAAAAACTTAATCAGTAAAACATAAGCAGTAAGCAAATTGAGCTTACAGTAAAGACTGTAAGACTAAGTGTAGGTAATAGCAAATCCAACATGCTGATTTACTTACTGCTTAAGTTTTTTGTGTTATGGTCTTTAAAGTAAAGTGGCCCAACTACTTAAGAACGCAAAAAGGACATTAAAAAATTCAATATTAAATTGTTGCAATTAAATTTTAATAGACATTTTAAAAATTTTAAACATTTTTTAAATAATTTAAAGTTAACGAAAGATATAAATAATATTATATTATATTTGTTAATAATTAATTACACTTAATGTATATCATATCAAGTCATAACAAAAATTACATCAAGTTACGAGATCACATTTTATTTTTTAAAATTACTTTTCTACTGAATGTATGATATGTAATTTTATAAATATCTGAATTTTTAAATAAAGAAAATCATAAAATTTTTCACGTACTAGTGGAAAATTATATTTCACACTTATTATTTTTACTTACTTCATATTATTTTTACACTTAAAAGTGGGATAATTTATAATCATGTCCTTAATTTGGGACGCATTGTAAAGTGAAATGAAGAGTTAAAATTTGGAATTGTCTCTAACTTGGGACTATCTCTAACAGTTGGTCACTAATTTAGAACATACATATTGAAACGGTCATAGGTGACTGTCGATGGCTCCAACATCTATCTGTTCTTGTTTGAATGCTTCATCGTAATGCACATGCATCAATGACTATTATTGTATGCCTTCCAACAAGCGACACAAATGATACAATGGATCATTACATCCTTGTTGTTTGCCAATGTTAAACAAAGATGACATGATCATTATGTCGCATCATGTCGCTTGTTGGAAGGCACACAATGGCTGCATTCAGCAGAAGAGTTTTGCAACCGTTTTATGATTCTCTGCTGAGATTGTACCATTGATTTAAATGCATAACCCAATCAGCGTAAAGAAAACTTCCAACAGTTGCAAAATAAACGTTCTGCTGAACGCAGCCATTAAGAGTTTTGTACTCTCGCCTTAGAACATACACACGCACATTCAAAGCTTACACATAAAATATGCGCAAACGCACAGCAAACAAGGACAGATAGATGTTGGAGCACTTTTATTATATTGGTCAGGTACGGTATGTCCCTTCCAGTATATGTATGTTCTAAAGTCACTAAGCTTTAGAGCCATTTTGACTAACTCCTATTAATTTTAATCAACAATTAGACTAGAATTGACCAATCACATTGTCATTTCGCTTAAGGATAGGTGTGAATCATAATATTCACAATTCTAATAGATTAAACCATCGATTAAAGTTAATTGCTGTTGGTCGAAATGGCCCTTAGAATTACAATTGGAAATATCATCCGAAATGCCATATATCATTTTAAATTTGTTATTTTCAATGTTAAATAATGATAAGATGATACATGGAAGCATCCAGGTAATATTTACGAACACAGCCTAATGCAAAACATTTTCAGTCTAAAATCAGACTATAAATACTATCGCTAAATTAAAGGAAAAATATATATCTTTTTCGTTCTTTTTTATAATTTTTTCTAGAAAATTAAAACTATATATTTTTCCTAGATTGTTTTATATTACTATACTATATCATTTTACATTGTGTAGTAATTATTGAGCTAGTATTTTTAAGAAAAGAGAAATGCAAAACAAAACATTTGATAACAGTTTTTGGAGCGATGAAGCTGAATGATACCTAGCTAACAACAACTAAGCGGCCGCGATTCCTCAACAAAATACATATAAAAAATTACACGACATTAACCTTCGTCCTTTAATCGCTTAGTGTTGAGGTTACGTTTAACTGCGTGATATTTTTTGCGGGCCATTATGAGAAAGACGAAATCGGTGAAAGATGTTTATCTGCTCCTATTCGTTTCCTGATGGCACTGATCACTATCACTGATGCTCCCGATCAAATATAATGAATGTAAGCTCTTAGCTCACATGTGTCCTGCTGACTCCCGCCATTCAGATACATTCCCGCCAATGTTGATTAAGAGCAGTGTTGCCACATGTCTTTATCAATTTTCTCTTGAATTACAGCCCTGTGTTATTCTTAAGTCCGAATCTACAATAGATGTTTTAAGCCGTAAGAAATTGATCAAAAGTGCATTCACATGCAATCAGCAAGAGCAGCAACCAATCAGCTGGGCGATACAGACAGTGGTGTAAAAAAATATTTTTTACTCCATTGCAATGTAAAATCGCCTTGTTGATGCATACATACATAAAATTTTCCACTTTTCACGTTTTCACTCTAGAGCAAAAGTTACAGTAATCGATATCCATCGATACCCTGGAAGAATATATCAATAGCAGCCATCAATAGGTGCCAAAAACTAAGATGAGTATTAAGGATTAATATTCTTCGAATATAGGCTTTATTGCGTGATTTTTGCTTTATTTCTTGGGTTTGTTACGCGCACAATTTATCTATATCTTAAATATTTCAAATTGTGTTACTCCGCACAATAAAAGGAACAGAAAACAGAGAATAAGAATTTCAACTTATATCAGAAACTGTGTTCAATCAACTCTACATAATTTCTGATAGATTGAAATTTTTATTCTCTGTTCTCTGTTTCCTGTTACTTTTATTGTGCGGAATACAATAAACGATTATTATGTTTGTAATAACTTTTTTGTTACTCGAAATCCATGTAATGCACGCAATATATTTAACAAAAAGTTGGCATCGTGGCTTTTTATTACTTTAAATTGTATAATTTTGTCATTTTTGTTTTATTTTATATTCTTAATATTGGGGAAGTAATAGGTAAATTATGGAAGTAATAGATAAATTAAAATTATATATTCAAATGTATATTCGGCAAAAAATGTCTCACATATATAATTATATATAATTATATAAAAATATACAAAATTATATAATTATATATATATATTATATTAAAAAATTGACATATTTTTCATACAATTGTGTGTGTGTGTGTGTTTCTGAAAAAAATCGGTATAAGAAATTATTTCATTAATTCTGCGACAAAATCCTAATTGGATTTTAGTTTATTTCACGTAATATAAAAAGATCAAGTATCATCAATATACTATAATAATATACGGATCTCGGTCGTTTAAAAAATAAAGATATTTAAAAATATATAATATATTTTCAAAAAAGATAAAAAAAGATAAAAGAATTACGAGAAGAATTATTTAGAATGCATCTCTGACCTATTCCTTAATCCTTAGTACACATCTTAATTTTTAGCAACCTTATTACTTGGGTATCTTTATGTAATTCGTGTTCATAGATATCTCATTTTTGCGAATTAATAATGCGACACCCGGAGCGTATTACTACTGTCTCCCTCCAAGGTCGCGAAGCGAATTCCGAAGTGATGACGTAGTCAACCCCGCTCCCCCTCCCATGCTGTTTATCGGGCGCTCACCCTCGCTGTTCGCACTTCGCCGGCCGCCGCCGCCTCGGATTGTCAACAATTGCGTATGAAAAATATTCATAGTTTATTCAATTACTTATTCATTCCTATTTTACATGATTTTGAGAAACGGATATCATATATTTTGCTTTGTGGCATCTTTGTCACTTGTTCAATCCTATAGTACTTGCGCGTTTCTTTTAAACATAATTAGTAATTATTCACATTGGGTATTTCTGATATCCTAACATTACGTCTTAATTTTCATTATTCTTTTTAATGATTTATACTTAAATGAAGATTAATAGTATTCTATATATCTTTTATATAAGAATACACGTAAATTTTCTTAATGTATTGCGAAACAATTTGCTAAATACAGCTCTGGCTAAAAATATTAAATATTTTGTTAATCATTATTTAATTTTTCAGTTAATAAATTGATTTAAGGCACTATTGTTACTGCAAATTATCTGTGTTTCAGAAATTCTTTAAACTTATACACACGTATAATGCCGATCATGGCTTAAAATAACTGTGACTAATTATTTAAAATAAAAAAATAAGTTCCTGAAATTTATTTAAAATATAAAATTGGTGAAAAAACTGATACGATTTGTTTAAAATAAAAAATGTAAAATAGATTTTGGAAACATTTAAAATATTAAATAAGAAATAAGTCGGAATTATTTAAAATAAATAATTAATTACAATAAATACTAAATAACTCTTTTTTTAATGCGCAGATTTTGTATAACATAAAGTTCCTGGACAAAATGTTTCATTTATAATTATATACTAAATATGTCCATATATATATTTTTTCGTGAGTTATTACAAACTAATAATCACTTATTATAGCACAATTGAACTAAGATATTCATGAAGCTGTGTGAATGCGTAACAAATTTAAAAATTAAAGCAAATCCCGCGCAACAAAGTTTATTCATCGAAGAATATTAAAAATATAATGAATATATTATTTTACTTCATAATTACGTTAATATTTCGATAGTTAGATTTAGTTACAGTTGTGTATGTGTGTGTGTGTGTGGCGCGCGACCTTGGAGGGCGAATGGTACGAGATGACACGGGGTGGCGCGTCACGTTAATGCGTAGTCACTGCGCAGTCATTCCCTTACCGAGGCTCGTACAAGCAGGTAACTGTGTTGCGTGTCGCTCTTTTTTACGTTTCTTTTTGAAACATAATCGCAAAAATTGCTACATATAATACGAAACGTTGGACTTTATGAATATACTCACAGTATACAATTATTAATTCGCACGATTAATTCATAAAAGGAATGAGATGACGATCATGTATAATAGAACAGATATTTCGTACGGTTTATTCATTTAGAATCAAAGTTGTTACGTTTTCGCGACAAATATGAGTGACAATTATTTTTGTTTAACGTAAAATTCATCTTTCTCTTTAGTATAACTCGATTATGTTTCAAACAGTATCACACGAGTCATAAAAAGAAACGCTAATAAATACTTTCGTGCAAATGACATATTTCATGCGATTTCTGCTTTCATAATTAATATAGTTTGTGAAATTAATATTTGAAATTTAATAAATTTTTCGTTTTTGTGCATCTTTTGATACGATTTGTATAAAAAATGGAACGTAACTTTGGAACTATTTGTCGGTAATGAAAGAAATATTTAACTTTTTTATTAATTTCTAGCTCATTCCATTAACTCTAATTAGATTTTACAGACATCGTAATAAGAAATTCAGCTCTTTTTATATGTTATCTATTTCGCAATGGTGATGACGAATTGATATTCATTTCTAAATGTTAACTGCATAGTAGTATAGATGATAGTATATTACATTTTTCACAAGGACATTTTTACACAGGATATCTTCCCTCTCACGGGTACACCTTGACGTGGTGGGAGGGCTCAGTACCCAGAGGAATTATACGAAAAGAACGATTCTTCTCAATATCTAAAAATTTTCGGATCTATCTAAATACATCTAGATAAATTTTTAGATATTGAGTAAAATCGTTCTCTTCGTGTAAATCCATTGGAGAAGCTAACGTACCTTCGTCGCCGATTTACTTGAAAATGAACGAACCGCAGCCGGTTCGTCGCGTCGCGCGTTTGTTTCGGGAGTGCCGTTCAAGTTATCGGACTCAAGTTATAGTCCGCGCGCGATTATAGTCCATTATTCGCGAGGGTTTTACGCGAGTGTCCTGTGCGAGAGGATGTCAACCTGATTCTGAGAGGAGGAGGAGGTCTGAGAGAGGCATCGGGCACCTGTGGAGCAACCTTATGGTAAATATTTTTCATTTGTAAAATTAATCTTTTTTTATCATTTTATTTTACAATAACTTAAAAATAATAATTAGAAAAAAGAGGAATTACTTAAAAATTTTAACTTTTTATAAATTTATTCTTGTTTAAGTCTTCTTCAGAGAATGTACAATTATTTTCATAAATATCTAATTAAATGATAAATAGAAAATCCGATGCCTATAAAAATTATGTTTTCAAAATTGCATGATCATTTTTTATAAAATTTTGAGTGCGTTCATATAGTAATTATTTTTTTAAATAATGATTATTTCTTTATCCTGTTTTTTTAAATTTAGATTTTAACTTTTTTGTTACAGAATCATCGTAGCGACATTGCAGATAAAACTCCACTGTTGCGCATCAGGTCGGTGAGTGATGAAAGATTAATTACGTTTTTATTGAGGTAATGGATGTATGGTAATTTCATTAGTATTCCATATATCTAGATGCATGCATGCATAACAATTTATAACAATATTTGGATAAGTATACATATAGCATTCCATACATCTATTTTACCTTAAAATGGATAAGTTAAAACAGATTAGGATAAACTTAATTCTGGATAGCTCTTTTTATTAAATTTATTGTGCATATGAATTTAATTTGGTACTTTTAATACGAAGGTACTTTCGACTGCACACTGTATACCATATTAATCATCGAATTTTTCAAAAAATTGAAAATACCATGAGGTTAAATAATAAAATATTGTTCATTAATAATTATATTGATTGTTTAATAATATTGTTTGGTCAATTTTAGAATCATATACATTAGTTTATTAAAATTGCATATTTATTCTAGAAAGATATTATAATTTTTTACAAATATAAAAATATAGAAAACAAAGGATAAAAGATTAAATAAAATTAAAATATGCTCTTACTCAAATTGACTCATGATATTCATATATCATCAAATACATTGAGAGAAAAAAATTATTACAACTGTCATAATTTAACTATAATTTGCAGTCATATTTTTGGACACCTATATATTTATAATAATTTTAACGTACAAATATAGTTAATTATATTATTATTTGATGGTCGCACATACTACTTGAGATATCTTTAATTTTTCTTAATATACTTTTTGTTATTATATCACATAAATAGTTAATTAATTTTCAAGAATAATTGTATTCATTGTAATTGCGGTTACATTTACTGAACAATAATTTATTTTATAACAGTAATAAACATTAAAATGGACTTTCTAATCATAATTATTTTACTGTGCAATTATAGTCACAAATATCGAACACTTTTCTCTCAATGTATCTATTCTACTCAATGTGATATTCATCCAGGATTAAATTTTATATAAGTTAGTGCAAGAAACAATTACATATAAACAGATATTGGTTTTTAAGAATTTTTTTCAATTGCCTTATAATTTTATATATGTACAGTTTATAATAAAATAATAACAAATATTTTAATGTCGAGTATAATATATACAATTTATTTCGTTTTTTTATGCAAGATATTTTATGATTCCTAATTATTATTATTTATTTCAATGCACTGACTTTAGCCTAAACTTTTATAACATATCCATACGTATAATAGTAATTGATAATTGAATTTTGTACCAGTTAAAATAGTAATATGATGTGAGATTCCATATAATTTTGTCATAAAATAGAAAAATTTTATTTAATAATTGTTTTAAAATTGTGATTAGTTTCGCATCACTTAAAATATTTGATTTTGATATAATATATTACGAAAAAAATAATTATAGTAATTTATAAACAATGTAAAAAGATATTTTTATTAATACTCGAAATTTATTTCTTTAATTTTTATTTCTTTTGAATCTTACATCATTTCTCTGAATTTTTCATCTCTACATGTTTTTGAGATGAAATTCAGCATCGAATCGCTCGAATCAACGAAAATGTGTGGGCCTTAGATTCGGATAGTAATTGATTAAACAATTTTCATTTATTTATTTTTAAATTAAAACTTTGTTTTCATATTATAAAGTTTATATTAACAGACTAATCTCTCTCTAAATTTTGTAATATTTGCGATGGAATTTCTTTGAAACAGAAAGCTGTCGACATAAAGATTTTTTTGTAATTTTATATTTTTAATCGGCTAAATATTTTAATGATTAGGCATATATTTTTAATAACGAATAAATGTAAAATTTATATCAGATAACATTATATTATTGTTAATTATTCATTTAATTGATTTCATATGATGGCCTTTTTGGGACGCGTTCGTGTTTCGCGTATCGTACAAAGCGTAAGTAAAATCTTACGCTTAATGCTGGCGATGTTAATCGAAAAAAGGAGATTTCTCCTTGTTGTCGATTTCTGGCATACAAATTCAGAATATTGACCAGGAGCGAGAAAAGGGGGGTTTTATCTGTGTTACCCTAATCAAAGTTTCAAAGATTTAATATAAGTGAGTTAAATATTCGGGAGGGTAATTATCTTCGGGAGGGCAAATTTGCTTACAAATTGCGAGTTCTTTTATTATTATTTTTATGTGGTAATCCAGACCAGCCGGAGTAGTCGGCATGTACATACCATTTATGAAAAATTGAATCGATAAAGCTTTTATCATTTTGCAATGATTGCAACAGTTAATGAGATATTAATTTTTAAAAATTACCGAATAAGCAAGTAAAATCGGCAGCTTCGGACGCAAATATCTCTCAAAATATCGTTATTTCAAAAAATGTTTCAAGAAGTTTTTACTTTGTTTCAAGAAGGACATCTTTTGATGGTCTCAGATTCTCTCTAAGTAGATGTACCACTAAAATTTTAAGATAACTTTATTTTTTTAATGAAATTATCGGGGTGTTCCAAACATAATTTCGGTGTGTATGTGTGTGTGAATATATGATAATAGCTAGCAAGTATTCGATAATTTTTTTGAAGCTTGCACGGGTACTTTTTAAACTGAAGCTGTGCAGATTGTTTCCGTGTCCAAATCCATTATTAGAATGCCAACGTTTTATAAACATTGCAGTTTATTTTATCAGAGCAGGGAATAGCTTGGTATTGAATTACTCCTCCGAAAAATTTTCTTTATATACGCTATTTAGTAGTAGGAAATGGAAAGGAAGAGAAAAATGATAAATTTTTACAATATTTTTGATAAAAATTTAAATATTTTTTATTTTTATCAATTTTCGAAAACATGGGAAAACGCTTTGTTACATAATAAGGAGTATTGTATGATTTATAAAACAAATTTATTTTTCAAGCCAACTGAAATGGCGGAATTGTATGTAACGTTTCCCGGAATTGTATATAACGGTGTACAAAGTCACATTTTACTTTATCTCCTCCAAATATTAATATTTTTAAATAAAATTTTACATACAACGAGTTAAATATATATAATACACAACAAGTAAGAGATACAGCCTAAATATATCTACTAAGTATCGCATTAGAAGTTAATCGCATTTGTACTTTTTTCGCAATCCAAGCCAAAAGAATCTATTTTTTAGGCCGGTCAAAGTAGGAAAACCTCTTAAACATAAACAAGCCCTATATAGCAGAGACATGATTAAGCAATGACTCGTGAGAATTGCAAAAGTTGATCCCGAGTCATTGTCAATAAACGACGGAGGATTAAACTTGACAAAATCGTTTATCAAGTAATTATTTAAAAGTTTACGGTATTCCTTCGATTCCCGGTCCATTTTAGATTTACACTTTGGATTTTGATATCGACAAAAAATGAAGTATTACAAGCAAGACCGAAATCATAAAGGCAATTGAAAATCGGAAATAAAATTATGTATGACGTTGATATTAGTTTATCATTGAACTTATCATTCAATTTCTATTTGAAATGATGTCTAGTAAGACGTAAATTGTCGTTTACACATAACCATTACTTACTTACATATAGGATAACCATCATTTTTTTATTATCATTAATATCATTGACACAAACATGTTAATATTAGACATCAAAATGATGTGCGCTTGCTCTCTAGGTATGTTAAACAGATTATTATAAGTAGAAAAATAGTGATCAGTTTTATATAATGATATTTCAATAAAACAAAAATTATAGCTTACAATTCAAGAGATCCGAATTCGAGCTCCGGCCGAGGTAATATTTTTCGCAATAAAGTTATTTACAGATTACAATTATTTTCAATGTTATTCAGCATCATTGAGATTCTGAATCTTTTTAAGATGCCTATGAATATCAAATTATTAAATTGTTTAATTTGTCATATTGCTACAGTAGTTCGAGTTGCGTTTCAAGATCAACAAATCATTTCGAAGCACAGTTTAAATAACTACAATATGTACCCAAGCAGAACAACAAGTCATGATGAAAATAACATTAACAACGTAAAAATAACATTAAAATAAATCGGAAATGAATGAAAAGTGACTTTTAATTATCATTTTGGAATCATTTTGACATCATTTTGATATCATAATGACTTATTGTTCTGTTTGGGTGTGTATACACACACACACACACACACACACACACACACACACACAAATCAAAAGAGTAGCCATTCTTGAATTTCGGTATACACAATAACCTGCCAGAATTATTTGAAGTCCCATATAGTCTGATGAAGTTAGATAAAGTCCGATGAAGTCCGATGAAGTCTGATAAAGTCCGATAAAGTTCAGTGAAGTCCGATGAAGTCCAATAAAATCTGGTAAAGTCTGATGGATTCCGGTGAAATCCGATGAATTCCGATAAAATTCAATGAAATCTAGCAAAGCTCGATGAATTCCTTCATGAATTCCTCGATGTTGTCAATGAAGTCCAGCAAAATCCGTCGAAGTCCGTGACAGTCCGTGAAATACGATGAAGTCCGTGATAGTTCGTGAAGTCTGGTAAAGTCTTGAAGCTTGAAATCCAAGTATACATCTATTTTCTGAGATTACCCCTTCGATATAAATTCATACCTAAACACCTAAGATTTAGCTTAATCATTAAAGGCTTTATTCCCTACTTATGTAATATATCACATTTACCGGTCTTAAGAAATTCTTTAACAAAAAATTATTTTATCTCTAGAAAATATAAAAATTGCTTTCTAACTATTTTTTATTTGTGCAATAATTATATTAAAGTTATCACAGCTGTGATCATAAATTAATTGTTAAGACGTTAAATTATCATCAATTAAGGCTACAGTTTTCATTTAATACTTCCAATGCTCATCATTATTTTTTTAAACATTTGATGAACACCTCAACAGGATACGATATTATATGAATATCCTATGTATGCTGTAATCATGTCGAATATACTAATCATAAAATGTTTAATAGATTCTCACACACATGTTTTATGTAGTGTCAAGATATATTTAGAATATAGCAATTAAATTTTGTTATATATATACTGAAAATGTACTAAAATTATATTTGACATACTTAAAATATCTTTAAAAATATCATTAATGTACATCTTGTGTATAAAAATATGTATTCACATCATATATTCTCAAAATACACCCAGAACATAGAAATTAAACAATAAGTTGATTATCATATATCAAAACCATACACAATTCTGATTCCGATTTTCGACTGCCATTTCTTTTCACATTTTTGCATTATCGCCGTTCAGCACAGAGTTAAAACGTATTTTATCAGATGTCTTTTCTTTTTTTACTTAATAATCTATTTAACATAATATAGAAGTATTGGAGATATTTCTATAAGTTTTATAATATTTGTTAAATATACTTCATAATTTGTATTATAAAACTATATTATCGAATTGGTGTCGCATATAATCAAATTTCTGAATCTAGTTACGTTGCAATATATTACGGCAGCACGTATATCGCGATCAGTGTACAGTACATTTTGAAATATATCCATGTACATAATTAATTTTATGTATATAAAATATATCATATAGCATATAATAATAAAATAGCAGTGTAATTCTGATGCAATATCTGAATGAATATTAATATCAATATTACTTCAAAATGCTAAGTTATAAACTTATAAAGTAAAAAACAAAAAGTATGTATTAAAATGACATAACATAATCTAATTCACATAAACATCAATATGTAAAAGTGCATAATATGACAAATTGATATCGTTCTTAGTCTTTTTCCAGGTAGCACATACAAACGTTCTACGAACGTTTTATAATTATTAAGAATATTCCTATATTCTACGATTCTACTAAAAACACTGTCAAATTTTTGCGATATGTTTATAGTGTATTCCAATGGCATAATTATAAATATTCTATAATCATACGCGAATACTTATAGTTTAATATCTATTGAGTATTCTACTTTTTTATATTCTATACAGAATACTCTAAACAGTCTAAACGAACATTCTATGAATATTTTTTTTGTTATGAATATGAACACCTAAATAAAATATTCTATGTATATTTATGGAACATTCAATTTAAATGTTCCGAAATTAAGAACATTTGTATTTTGTAAGTATGCATAGAATATTTTGTGCTATCTGGGTTGGGACGCGATTAAAAATGTCTCATTAATGATTTTGTATAATCAATTTTATAACTATATAACTATTTTGTTATTTGGATAAAATTATCAATTATAAGTGCGAGAATATTTTGACTTGAAAATAAGTATGATCCGACATACGATTAAGATCTATTGAATCACGTATCTCTATGGTGGAGACACATCGGCTATTATCGTATACTAGCATTGAGACACGATGATGCGCGTTTCTTTACAATTATACAGTGTGAGATCTATTAATGTGCTTACATATATTCTGCATTTTGCTTATTTTCAATTACATTTCTGGAAGAAACATTAATGATGTTTGTTGTAATTTTGAACATCTAAGCAGATTAGATGCCGATTTTTTTATTTTGTCGTATTTATACTTAAATTTAATACAACAATATATTGATTTCTCAAAATTACTGCTGTCGACTACGTTTACATGCCTCGTTAAAACGATTTGGTAATAGTCGCGTTGTTTTATTTTTTTTTAAATGTATTTATTACATATATATAATACAAATATGTATATATTTATTGATATTATAATTTCTGAATTAAATAATTTATACACACATTATTGATGTGAAATAAATAAGAAATAAGTATTAAAAAGTTGAAAAATGTTGCGGAATTTTTAGAAAATTATAAATAATTAAATTAAATAAAATTAAGGTAATTCTTTACAAAAACTTATACAGCTTGGATGACTTTGACACAAACACACACACACACACACACACATCCTATAGTTGTTAAGACAAAATGGATCATGACCTTAATAATATATGTCAAGATCATCCTAGCTGTGTAAGCTTTTATAAACAATTACCAAAATCAAATTAATTTACTGAAAAGATACTGAAATATAGTACTTTCTTTATTACTTAATTTTTAATTATTTGATAATATTCTCAAGCGAAAAACGTTATATTTACTATACGAGGAACAAAAATGTTTAAACATTACATTTAAATGATGTTTATATTGTATTTATAATGTTATTTTATCAAATAATTTGCTTAATACTGATATAATTTTTTTCTTTAGTTAATTTTGAAAAGGTTTTAACTTTTTCTTTAAATCCATTTTTCATATAATTCTATGACTTATTTTAGTAAAAGAGAAGCTGCTGATCATTTTTTTTCAATGAAAGCTGGAATTATAAGCATATAGATACTTCTAGTATTCACATATTTCTTCAGAATTAGCTTTATGAATCTACATTTTTTCATTAGCAAGCTTAAAGTAAAATAATAACTATTGCATAAGTTACAATGTAAATAATATTTTAATATGTTACTGAAGGCATGAAAACGTAACCATTGATGTTCGAAAATTATAATCTTCGGAAAATCAAAAATTATAGGTCTAAGAATGTAAGAATTTAATGTGGAAAACCTCCATGAGGATACTGAAAATATGATAAAAATTATTTAATTTACGCATTTAAAAATACACATTTAATGATATCAGACTAAAAAATATATTATGATTATTGTAAATAAAATGTATATATAATTAAACTCAAAATTAAAATCTATTTTATTTATATACATATATAAAAATGCCATCAAAATTTTTAAGCTCGTTAACATTATTGATCACATTGTGCAATGATAGCCAATTATTATATATTATATAATCTTCTGATACTATTTCGTATTAATATCATTACATGAACGTTAACAATCGTTGATTATGTATTATTGTGATTCCTATATTTACATATACATATGTTTACTGAAATAATCAATTGTGCCGCTGTCATGATTAATTAATTATTGTTTTTTCATTGGTTTTATGAAAGATTAAGGACAAAATATTGGAATAAATTTTAACAGGCCTAATTGTATTATACAATTAATTAATCTGATACTATCGATGCTACCACAATTAGTAGGCACAGATAATGAATTATTATATGAGCATGTGTTATGCGATTGTCCGATGATAATGCAACTACATAATATAATGCCTAAAAAATTATTGAAATTGAGGAAGTAGTTACGATGAAAAATTGTATTTCGGAGAAAAATAATTCGCGTCAGACATCTTATAAGTTGTGGAAGAACTATGTCCACTCAATTTATTAGTTTTCTTTTTTTCCTCTGTCATCGATTTCTTCGTTTTGTAGGGACGTAGTATTAACATAGTTTCCTTAGATTGCTCCTGTACACGTATCTTTGATCTCCATGACTGGTCATCCAATTCTTTATTTTGATTCTCCACTACTGCTTCATCACGAGCATGTTTTTCCTCTGTAATAAAACATTTGTAACATTCCTATTGTATGTATTCGACAATACTACTGAAAGATTTTGTTAGAATAGAATTTCTATTTTTTACTCTTTACTTTATAATATCTCAATCTCCATTTTTATAACAGTGTTTATATAGAATAATATGTCTTAGCAAATACAAATATACAGAGTGTCTAATTAAAGTTTCGGGAGTGTGTAAGGGATCGATAAATTAAGAAAAAAACCGAGGGATAAGATTTAGGGAAGCCATTTGCGATGATCTTGACATGTTATAATGTAAGTATAATGCTATATCAGTAATTGAAGTATTTACAATGATCACTTGTCAAATTATTTGTCATTGGACAAATTAAACTAAGATTTTTTAGATTCGTTTATGAAAAAATATATTTTAACGAAAACTGATCATCACATTGTAGTTGGACATTGGAACAAGTTATGGTCAAATTTTAGGTCACATATTTTTCAAATTGTTTGGTACATATATGTATACCAAATATTTACAAATATTTAATACAAATTAATAATTGTTATTTTTGTTTTATTAATTTTATTTAAAATATAATTTTTACTACATATATAAAAAGATACGAAAAAATTAAGTTGTTTTAATTAAAAAAATCATATCTTTAAATAAAGATCAAGCCTGAGATACTTTATTAGACATTCTGTATAATGCGGCATAATTAGTTTGGTCTGTTGTACAAACCTTCAATATCACTAAATAGAATTCTCGACTTCCTTGAGACGCTAAGTTTTTTATCCCCTTTATCACTTGTACACTCTCTCTCAATGTTGTTATTGGTAAGGAATATCGATTCAAGAACCTGTCGCGAAAATAACGGCGACATCGGACGTTTTTTTGTACACACGTTATTTGTATTGGCTGAGGCATCACATGAGCTTGTCTCATTATCACATATGCTTGCTGTGGACATGCTGTCCGTAATCAGTTTCTCAGTATCCGAATCACCAGCATTGCTATAGTAATTATTACCACTATCGGATTTCTTTAGAATCGACTTTGATATTCGGTGTTGGTCTATGAATGGCATTCCACCACTATCTATAGAGTCCGCCGATAGCGAAAGCTTATTCTCCACGCTTGTTTCTGAAACAGATTTTATTACATTTCATTACATCACTTTACAACGTAACAATAATTCAATATCAATCTTTAACATCTTTAAGTTATGATTATTTTATTTTTAACATCGTACAACTTGCATTTTCTTACAAATGTCGATATTATAAACAGTCTTTTGAATATATTCTATTACACAAGACCAGAGTAGGAGACTGACGTCAGTTTGCGATCATTTTTGGTCCACGATATCGACGGCAAATGAATGTTAATAAGATGTCATTTTTTAGACTATTTTTATAATCGTTAAAATTGCGCATTGCGATCTACCCTGTACTCTCATTAGTGCCGATCTTTTATTTTTATTAATTTTGAGAAAAGAAAGTACACATTTCTCTTACAAAGTATACGAATTTTAATAAGTTCGTATTAATTCCTACTATCCTATGTCGATGATCTAGAATTTTTAATCCAAAGTATTTTATGAAAGACATTGTCTCCTCAATAAAAATGCACGATTTAGTTTCCTTATTTTTAATTCTAGATTTTCTAGAATTTGATAGATTTAAACAAAGGATACTATGGATTAAATTAAATTTGATTAAAACCCAATGTTTACCTCTATAATGCTTTGGCGCGCCAAGAGACCCAAACATGTGATAATTAATTATACGTGTAGCGGATGCCAAGCTATTTGTTGACATAAGCGGGGAAGGTTTGCCACCACGTAGCCCTCCATAATGATTATTGTTGTCTTCCGCAGCAGTATCTTCCTTTAAGATACTGCGCATAACTATACTCTCTTGATCACTAACGAATTGCGTCCGTGGTTTTATGCTCTGCAATCATAATCATCACAATATAATTAAATATTATACTCAAACTTCGATACTATTTTGCAGAAATGAAATGTCACGGAATCTCCCGTTTTTTTAATGTCATATATTTAGTCATGTACAGAGTGGTTTACTTAACTTGAAAATCTTAAATATTATATTTATTTTAGATGATAAAAAATGTTTTTGATAACAGTGAAATAGTTTTGATTACTTTGTTTTTTGTACGTCTGCCTAGCTGAGCCCACTTAACCAAGATTTTGGAGAAATTAAAACCAAATTTTGAGAGCGTATAAATAACGCATTATTATATTTATTAAGATACATTAAAATTTGATTAAGTGGAGGGGAGGCTAGCCAATTGTGTTTTTTCTTTAGATTGAGGCGCCATATGTATAGATAAGAAAATTCACTTTTTTAGATGTAATTATATGTAGATGATTTTTTACATAATATGATTTCTCTCTTTAATTATTCTATACGTAAAATTATTATCAAGATAGAGATATCGAAAATTTAATAGTTTCGAATTACTTAGTTTATTTTTCGGGTACCCGGGTAATACAAGTACTTGAGTATTATTCGTGGGTTTCAAGGAGAACCTGGTATTCGGATTTCTCGGTCCAAATAGTATGTACTGGGGCAGTTAAAAAAAAAGTTATTTTTAGTTAAACTTTAATTAAACTAATATTATGCAGAAAGTTTAAAATTTAAACAGCTATATAACTTTATGAAAGTAAGTCATGTGATCATGAATTGAAATTCAGTTAAAAGCTCTTGAATTTTTGGATGTCACAAATTCTTTCATTTTTTTTGTTATGTCATAGATAATAATATGAATAATCGCGCATATCAAGTAAATAAATATTTGTGTAAATAAATACTAAAAGATACTTTAGGATAAATACATATATTAATTTTTAAGGGACTCACTTGTTGGATTCTAATTTTCCTATGTTTGGGCATCATATCATTCAGGTTAACTTTACTGGCCTCCTTCAAAGATTCAACGCTAGGCAATGTTTCAGCGATGATGTTTCGGCCAACCTCACCAGAAATTGATTTTTTCATCTGACTTGTTTTGAATTTTTCCGTTGCTTCCAGAGGATTTATGTAAAGATTACTATCTGCGTCTTCAGTTAAATCACCCTGCGGAAATGAAAGAATTGTAAAAGTATTACCATAGTAGAAGTCTAAAACATAATTTTATTATAAAAATGACGAATCTTTGCATGTATATGAATAATTTATCTAATAATAATAATAAAAATTACATCATATTATATTATATTAAGGTTATAATAATAATTAAAAATTAATGATAATTAATAAATTTTAATAATGATTAATAATAATTAATAAATTTTAGTAATGATTAATAATAATTAATAAAATCTAATAATGATATTTTACTTTGATATTAACGTTGTTTATTGATATTATATGAAGAAATTATAATTAAAATTGATTAATTTATATGTAACATGTGTTACATATAAATAAATAAAATATAATTGTCATCTTTAAAGATCTTTTAATCAGAGACTAGAGAACAAAGATTTCGTCAAATTCCTCCGAGAGAGGAATATAGGCTATCTCGCGCCTCCATCAATGGCAATGTGTATACATGATGTATACAGTCTAATCATCTTTAGGCTCTGCGCACAAGAATATCCCTAATGCGTTATATATAACGTTAAGTATTGATCATAAACTGAATCTTGTATGTAATAGTAAACTTACATCCCACACAAAGAAAATCATAACTGAACCATTACTAATGCTAACATTTTGTGAACCTTGCCATTCATCAGGACGAGGAACACTGAGTTACTTCTCCGGAGAATTCCCTTTATATAAATTCTGTTGAGAAGGGAAGTTGGAAGGAGATGGATTATTTGAGTGTTTCTGGATTATTAAGGTCTCCCTGTACTTTCTTGGAAAATATGATGCCGTTGTAGCTATAGTAGTTGTTTTATTTAATAGTAGTTGATGTCCTGATTCAATGCTGTGTTCTGCCAATGCTGATTGTGACTATGCGTAGATAGTCTGAGTTTGTTTATACGTGATGCGATCTAGGATTTGCTAAATGTTTTATCGCAATATGAAAGAGAGGAGGTGGAGCTGAAAGAATTTCTGAGAAATCTTGTCTATTTGTGTCTTAGTGAAATCCTAAGAAATTCCAAAAACTGAAGACCTCTACTCAGTTCTGCAAGTGAAACCAGGAGAACGGTGCGCATATAGGAACGGGATGTCAGATTGAAACATATCACACAATCAAATTGGAAGAACACAGCACTGAGGATATCAAATACTATTTTATAAAACTATTATAGCTATAACGAAATTTTCCAAGGAAGTATACGGAAGCTGTAGAAATCCAAAAACATCAAGAGACACGGCAGTGTCTCGTGCCAAATATACGCGCCCGTACTAGATGCAGGAGATCCTACAGTGTATCTTTACTCGAACCGAGTGAAGTTGAATTGACTGGAAACTCTCTATAGGTCATATCTAAAAAACGGCTACGTGGACGAATGGTGCTTTCCAACAAGGACATAGTCAGACATAGTGTAACACAGTGAATCATTACACTCTTGTTGTTTGCCTACGTTAAATAAGGAAATGACTCTGTGTTACATAAGTGTCTAACTGTAAAGTATCCTTGCTGGAAAATAGCCGAAATTTTTAATAGACTCAAAGCTTGAATAATAATAAGAGAATATTGAGAATAATAAGAGAGGTATTTCAATTTTCTCATTTTTACATAAAAATGAGATAAAATTTTATTAAGAAATGTTATCGTCGTCGTCTAGTGTCAAGTCAAATCGACAATTAGTATTCAAATACACTCACACACACTTCCAAGCATCCTCCACACCCATACTCACGTATCTCTCACGATCTTACCCTCCCTTCCTGTAGTATCTCCTATCAACAATTCTTCCTATATGTTGCATCTTCTCTCTGGAACTTTCTCCCCATTTCTATTTCTTTATTGTTTATCTAACTGACTTACATGTCTTGATCGTTTCATTGCCATTATGTTTACAATAGTCAAACTGTCAACACGGTTATTTATCATTTTTGAACGGTTCATGTGAATTCTTATTTTACTGTTTAATTTATTACTTTATAATGCTTAATATATTTAACTATATAATTTTATTGACATGACACAGTAAACCGGATGGTTTGATAGAACATTTGCGGCAAATTAATTTTTATTTCGACTAATTTTTGTTCATGTAAATATTTTGTTATGACATGATTGTCTTCTTATAAAATTTCTAATTTGTCATGATTTTTATCTAATAAATTAGAATTTAAAGAATATATTAACAAGATGTAAACGTAACAATTATTTCTGACCAACTTCCAGCGTATGATCATATTAATTCATTTTTTTATATACTAATGTTTTTTTGATAAATTTTATATTTACACGTCTATCTGCGAATACATTAATTTTATGATTTGGTGTTATTATTATACTAAAGAGGAGCCAAAATGGAATTAAAACGTATTTATGTATACGCTTTTTTGTTATATTTAATATAGAATATTTATATACATGTTAATAACTTGTGTTGGCTCCGAAAAGTTTTTATTATTTTTTTTTATTTATTCGTTAGAGCCTAAATTTATACACACATATATATATTCATTTTTCACTAATATATTACTGCATTCATAAACAAAAAAATAATTTATTATTAGCCATGCGACTCATACCTGTGAATGTGACGGATGTGTTTGGCAGCTTGCATATGTATCTGAACTGTCGATGCTTCCCTGTTCATTGTAAGTCTTTGCATAGTGATACTCCTGCTCGTTGTACATACTTGCGAAGCTTAACGTTTCCAATGGCTGAATTGGAGAGACCTTTGATTCCATTAGTGATGAACTTAAATGTTCTGCGCCGCTTCCACCAATACCATTGCCGCTATTAAATCTAAGGGACCTCATTTCTTGACACACTGGGTTACGAAAGTCACTTGTAGCAAGGGGCATTATGCTCTCCGCGTCCGTGAAGTCTTTGTATTCCTAAAAATACGAAATAGATGAAAAGTCTCGATTACACGAAAGCAAAGAAAGTTGAAAGCAGTATGCTTTTGCCTAAATTCTACGTAGCTTTATAGATACTGACTTTTTTGTCTAATCAAAGTTTTCTCTTAAAAAGTAATAATTTATACCTCTGTGGATTTCTGTAAGTTTCTTCGAATCGTTTAAAGTCCATTTTGTAAATGTTTTTCAAATATGAATTTCTAAAATATACATACATTCTAGAAATATATCTGGAAAATATAAATATACTAACTGCTCCCTTATATATCTTGGATTTTATTATAAAAATTAACATCTAATTCAAAATTACTTCTCTGTTTAAATTATGAATATACTTGTTACACATACACACACACACACACACACACGCGCGCGCGCGCGCACATATACATACATATCAGATACTTAACTGTTATAAAAAAAAGTTATAGCATAATAATTATATCTTTCTTGAACGATTTTAGTTATTAATAATCATTATAAATAATTACAACTATTTTTGATTGCGAATAACCATTACTGATGTCGGAAATTTTATTTTTGATTACGAATATTATATATAGATGACTAGAATTTTATATTGGTTACGAATAATCATTATCAATAACCAAAATTTTATTTTGGCTACCCAAATTTCTAAACTATACAGACTTTGTTGATGGTTACTGGCAAGCAATATCGATAACGAACATCTTTTCTGGTCACTATTGGTCCTCGTCAATTTTATTATTACTACGTATATATAAAATTAATTAATAAAAGATAAATATATTATTATTTATCAAAAAAGAATAAAATAAAAGATAATATGTTTTAAAATGTTTATATCTTTTGTACGTTTCTCTGTATTTTTTATTTCTTTTTCAGAAATCGGTACTTTATCAGTACCGGTTTCTGTAAGACTAACTTAATGGTACGCGGTACGTGATAACTAACTAGAAAAAAAAAGAATATTGATAAAATGTGCAGAGAAATAAGTTCATACATTAAAAAAAATTTATATAAATATTAATTTATCACTAATTGGCCCGGTCAGTTTTCCATGCTCCATGTAGATAATAGGAAGGAAAAGAAGCAAATAGCACGAAATTCGGTGATGCGGCATGATCGATGTCGTGGTTAAACGATTTCAAATACATAATCAAAAATGAACATGGGTATATTGTATATACTACAAATGAGAGAAATAATTTCGTAATTTGTAAAAAAAAAACTTTTTTCGCGTTTTCATCATGGAGATTGCAAATAATATTAATGGCCATGATAATACTGTTAAATCGAGTAAGAAATCGGACGAAGTTATATGTAGAAATTATCAAATTAATTACCTATAGTTACTTTATCGCATTCCGCGTATCGCGTGCGCCACATCTAGGGCTAGTTTCACCAACGCCAATTATTTAATCGGCGATTAACTGATTAATCATTGATCCCTAATCGTATCCTTATGGATAAATGGCCATCTAAACGTCTGTAAGCATACTTAAATTTGACTCCATTATCTCAAAAATTACTGCTTAAAATAAAAAAATTCAAATAACTTTTTTACTTTCATTTTTCGAAAACTTTCTTGATATAATATTTTGAATCACAATTTTACATCCTGTATATACAGTGAGTGCAAAAAGTATTCGTACAGAGAAAATATTTTTAAAAAAAACTTTATTTAAAAAAAATAAATATTATCCAGCGAGAAATGAGTCATCGAGTTGATGTCGAATCAATCGATACGTTAATTTCAACACCAATTCGACGTCGATTCGACGTTTAATTGACGATCATTTCTTGCTGGTTAATTAATAATTTATTCATAAAAAATAAAATAGATTATATGTTTCTTAAAATTATATATATATATACCAAAAAGATGTGTATTAATTATAGAAAATATATCATCTGAAAAATAAGCGAAAATTAAAAATTCTATTGTTTGAATGTTTAAAAAGTATTCGTACAATTGAGAAATTTAGCTTCTAAAATCAGAAATACATGCGAAGCTCGTTTTTTATGTTAAAACAAAATATATTCATTGTACAAAATTACTAATTAATGTTTATTTTTTACAAATAAGACTTTTTTATAAAAAATTTTCTTGTACGAATACTTTTTGCTCTCACTGTATATACATACAGAAAAAAATGACAAATCGCAGATTCACAATTATAGTCTTTCAGAATTAAGAGTTGGTCTATATCAAAAAATGCGCTTATCTTATCGCACTCATTTGCAATGTGATTTTATAATGAATAAGAAAGCCACAGAATGTTGTGCGTTATCTCCCTCTTTTGTTCTCTCTCCCTCTCCCTCTATCTTTCTCTTCCTATCTCTCCCTTTCTCTCTCTCTGCTCTTGCTTCTACATAGATAAAAAATAATTTCTATCGGCATTGTCATTATCTACTGTACTCGCCTGATTGCTTTCGCATGCATGGAATATGCGCCAAATCTGCAATACGGTTGTCCATATCTACTTAAGAAAAACCATTTTGTTGCTATTAAGATTTTCTTTTTGAAGTGCTATTATGTTATCACATTCGATTGAATACAAGAGATAGAATCCCAGATGACATACATGTCCGAAAACGAAACATAAAACGTCTTAAAAACGTCGTAAAAGATATTTCAAAGACATTTTTTAAATATGTCATAAAGACGTCTAAAGACCTCTTAAAAAACGTCTCGATTTTAGACTTTTCTGTTATCTGGGGTAAGACCGTTCAAGAATACACACTTTCTCTGTCATACTGTACAACTTATATACGAATCCGAATTTAAGCAATAAAATGCTGCTTAAGCTATACCTTATAGTTTGAATTAAAAATTTTTCAAATATTAATTTAATATAAATATTTATTTTTACAGAAGATTAATTGTACTAAAAGATAAAAATGCGTACTCTTAGACATGTGTCATCATCTACAGATGATGATAACGATGATATCTTACAGATTTTCTAACAATTTGTATTTGTATTAAAACCTAAATCTAGTGAAAATTGGATCTAGTGCCAAAGCTGTTAGGTCTAGATCCATTGATTATTGGAATCGAACGTGGCGTCAGTCAAAAACTTACTTGCATGAATTATGCAAGTAAAAAAATACTTTAGATATTTATAAAAAATTATATTCAATAAAATATAAATGATAAGCTTATAAATATATAAGCGATATTTTTTTCATATCCCTGCGTACTCTTGAATCACTTGTCGAAGAATATGCATTTTTCACGGACTGAATTAAGTTTTCAAGTGCGTGCTTTAAGATCATCTTGTTATTTTTTTATTTTTGATATAATCTTTATAAAATTTATTTTTGGTATAAAAATTATTACAGAGATATAAAGTAAATATATCATTAAATGCAAAGCAGAGACGTGTATGCACACAATATATAAAAAAAAAAGAAAGCAGCAATTTCACGATAGACATCCGACATGTGGTAAGAAATAATGTTGTGGCTGACATGTAGTCAGGGGTGGAGAAACTTTAGTCGCCTATGGATTATGCTGCACTAGCAGAATAGAAGGATGGCAAGGAACTCATGCAATAAATATCTATCTCGTGAGTTCTGACTAAAGTTGAAAAAAAAAATGAAAGTTCCGAGGATGAGAGTGACCATATACTACGACACAGCAACAGAAATCGCATTCGTTCTTGACCTTTTTCGACAGATTGCCTTTGAATCGGTTCATAATCTGATTTATGGCCACAGCACATTTGCATAACGCATAACGTATAATGCATAAGAGAATCAATCGGTTCCTTTTTTTCATGAAATGAAAGGAAAGGAAAGATTCTGATTAGTTAATTCTCTTATGCACTTATGTGTACAACAGTCTGTGCTATGGTCTTTATATATAGAGCAAAAGTAATAAGCTTATGGCACAGCGTTATGTCTGGACGTTTATGAAAACAGATTGTCGCATTTGGGATAGTTATTGCGGACTCTGCCAATAACCCAAAGTAATTCGCAATGTTTCAGCATTATTGGGCAAGTTCCGCACTATCCGGCAGATTCAAGCACGTCCATCTAGATATTATTGTAATACCTATTTCGAAGAATATTGTCTCGTTTGTGTTGACTATTTCACACGATGATCCGAGACACTCCCTATGACAAACTAATCCTGATGGAAATTTTTTCCTGAATTGTAATGAATAATGAAATATTACTGAAATTGAAACGAACAATGATAAAATATTATTGAAATTGTAATGAATTATAATGAAATATTACTGAATTTCGTATTGAAATCTATATCAATTGATCATGCACTTTCAGCAATATTTCATTAAGATTTCATTACAATCCATTAAGGTTTAAGATTTTATTTACATAAAAATACAATGCGTATACACTCGTGGACAATGAAGCTGCAATATTTTTTTACGAATGTTTTACGGAATGCGCAAAAATGTTTAGAGTGCATTTATATCATATATCGATGCTTGTAATGAGCGATTACAAGCACAACTGTTATATTAAACTCATATTATGAAATTAAAATCATATGAAATAGAAATATACAAGATGAAATCAAGAAATGTACGACGCGACATACATTTAAGATAAATAATAAGTAAAATGCCTTTGCGAGCCACCGATTGAAGAGCATAGAAAAATAGTATAATTAAACTTCTCAGTTTGATTAATAATGAAATTTATTCTTTGAAACATTTCGATCCTAGAGCCTCCTCAGTATAAACAAATTGACACAATTACAGAGAATCTCTGACATTATCACATGATGTGATTTATCACATTAGTCATAAAGTTATCAAACAATGCAAATCTATGAATTGATGACATTCTTGAAATATAATTAAAATATTAAATATGAACCTAGAAGAAAGAAAAAGCAAAATTAAATTCACATCAATAAATCTGAAATATCAAACTATAATCTCTTCTTCGATCTACAGATAGTCATCTTTCCTCATAGAAATTGTACAACAAATAGGTTGTCATCTCTCCTTATAGAAATTGTAATAAATCAAACTAACAACAATCATACTGATAAAATCATACTAAAAATAAGTACTAATAAAATATTTTTCATTTTTATATGGAAAACCCAGGGAGTTATAGAAAAGTCAAGGGGTTCTAAAATTCATTTTCTCTAACAATCTTGGATATACATCGTTGCATATAAGCTAAATCTATAAATTTCGGATTACACTTTAAACCGATAATAAAAATTCTTACAGTTAGTGGCTCGCAAATAATCGTAAGATGTAAAAGGGTCTCATTCGAGCCGCACACTACCTAGATGATTGTAAAATCATACGGTAGACAGCTAAAAAATGAGCCATAAAATTTATTTATCGGGCTATAAACACGGTACTAATACTAATAGGGATTGCATTGTCACTAAGACTTACCTTCACAAAAATACAAAGCGGATATTGGAAACTGATACTACGCAATATCACGTTGTACGTTATCATGCCAAGAATTTAGAGAAAATCTATTGCCTACGACATGTTCTTCGAGACACAAAGCATAATTCATTTAATCACTATGAGATATCGCAACAAGCAGGCTAGAAAATGATGATATACCGATTTACCCCGCTATCCCGCTTTGCCTTAGTCTCTCCTAATGAATATATACTATTCTAATTTTTTAAATAAAACTTGTTTTTAATGCTATATTAGAAACTTAATTTATTAATATTTTTTAATAATAATAATTGTAATATACTAATATTTTAACAAACATAAATTTCTAACAAATTAACTTCAATTTGCAATTATTAAAACTAAACTTTTCACTAAAGTTACTCACCCAGGAGCAGTATGCAGCACCGCCACCAGATGATCTTAGTGGAATCTGTATTTCTCGTAAATAAAAGAACATCCAGAATAAAATAAAAGATGCATTGTGAGATTCTTCATCCATATTTTAACGAAATTATTTCTTGAAGGCAACCCTTGGTTTCGAAATGAAAATAAAGTTTATTTTGATAGTTTCGTTAAATTTTTTTGTAAAAGTTAAATCAGATGTGTACTATTCCTGGAAATTATATGAAATTAAATAAATATTGAATCAATGTTCCTGAGTATCTTGTGCAGTTCAACAGACATTAAGTGTCTATAATATCTTTTAATTTACGTTTTATAATATTGCAATTCAACGTTTCTGAAATGTTGCTTCAACATTTATGTGCTGTATGAATAGAGACAGAAAATAAAATATAATTGATTGGATCCAAAGATAACAACTTTAATCACATTGAATTACATGATGAGTAGATTATCTGCTTGAATTTGCCTAATGTTTTAAAAATTCAATTTTGATTCAATTTTTAAAATAAATGTTTTGTAACACTAAATGTCTCTAAAATATTCCAAAGATATCGGAAGCTTTAATTCGGATATTTAAAATATTTAACAAATAAAATATTCAATATATGTTTATTTTTAATGTTTTTTTAATATATTTTAAACATTACTACTAACTGATTATATTCTATATTATCTTATTTGTATTCTACAATTTTGATAATAGATATCTTCCTCCAATTTTTAACCTTTTTTAAGAAAAATATATATGATCCAATATGTGAATGTATGTGAATGTGTTTTTGTATTGAATGTATGCGAGTGTATGTGTGCATGCATGCATGCATGCGCGCATGTATACGAGGTGTAGTTATTAATATAACGGACTGATCATCATAAATGTTGGATCTCTTTCCGAAACCATGTCGAGCTTAAAAATCGAGCAACGAATTAATTTGGAATCAATTTTAACATAGGTAGGGAGTATATTGAAAGGGATTATAATTAAATTGTTAGATTTTTAAAATAAAGTACTTTTTCATACCACCATCCTGTTATTTTAATAGCCACATCTCATATATATTGCGTGTATTTACAAGCTTATATGTGTAGAAAGAAAAGAATTCGTACATGCATGTATGCATATACAGGATGTAACTAAAGTAAGGTAATAAATTTATTATCCCTACATCAAAACATAGAAAAACATTCATGTGAACGTATGTCCGCAAATTCACTATTACTGAGATATAGTTCAAAATGTTTGCCTCCAGTTCCATTGCCTCCATAACCCTCGATCTAAAAGTTTAGTCTGTGAAGACACTTAAAGTTCTTAGCTTATGAACTTTCAATTGCCAATAAAGATATGCTACACCAATGCATTTTTTATACTTGACGTGCAATTTCCCCAGGATTTCTGAAAGAGTCCATGATCTGACGTGTTCAAACATGTATCGAATTAAATGGGAAATACTTCAAACATATATTATAATTATAATTAAAAATTGAAAATAAATAATATTAAATAATAATAGATATTACTTTTTTCCCCTAACAAACATTTTGAGCTGTATCTCACAGTAACAATGAGTTTGCGGAAATATGTTCAAATGAACTTTTTGTCATGTTTGATGTAGAATGTTCGACCCTGAAATTTATCATCTTATTTTAATTACCCTGCAGATAGATAAATGTAGGTGTCTCTACGTTTTTAAAATATATTTAACTTTCTGATAAATATCAAAAGAAAATATATTGTTTAATTTTGACACATGGCGTAATTGTTTCGTGGATAGAAAGACACAATGCTTTGATCTAAAAGAATTAATTCTTAAGAAGCCTTTACATGGGAACATTAAGCATCGAGTTCAAAAATTCAATCTTTCGTTTGAAAATTAAATCACAAGTGCCTATCGTGTCATACTATCTGACGATGGAGATCAATTTTGGATATTTGAGCCCTTGTAACTCCAAAACTTTTATTCGGCCTGCTGACCATTGAGACTTTTGATTAGTGAGTCGAAACCTACGTCAAAATTTCAGCCAATTTCGGGATGCCATTTTTTTAAGAAGTGTTCAGGGTTTTTTTTAGTATTATATGTTAAATGTAGTGTATATTAGAACTAATCACTCTTAATTTATTCATTGTGCATTAAGAAACAGGAATCAGGAGATTCAAAATCATGCATCAATGAATTTCTGTGCAAATGCTCAACGCTTGATGCTCCGATGTAATGACACCTTTAAGTAAAGAAAGAAGGAAAAACGAATTACGGGTGCTTTACTAAAGCTTTTAAGTGAACCGTGTTCTATTAACGAAAATGTTATGCTTCGTTAAAAGAAATGGTAGGAGAGGCAGTGCATACACCCAGTGGACTATATAAGTAGTGTGAACATCGTATAGAAGGCGTATAGAACGATATACATATATCTTGATTTCGAAATATTTCAAGAAGTAAAGAGAAGATGAAAAAGTTCACATTTTGTTCGAAGAGCCGGACAAAAAATTTATGTCCGGATGACAGAGAAATGCAGAGTGAGAAGATGCATACGTTAAATGTAATTAATTTAAGTTTTAATAACCACATGTTGGTACTATGGACTCATTAACAGCCCATTGGTGTATGTAGTGCCGCCAGAAGGAAAACGTTAGTGGTCGTAAATACCTTCGTAGTACAAAAGCAACACTCGAATTCACTAGGTAATTCATCAATTTTCTCGAATTTTCTGCTGTCTTTTTTCTCTTCATCCTACAAAAGGTCACACACACATATATATATTTCCTGATTTAATTTTCATAAATAAATACACAGCTTTCGCTTCAGAAACGATCGAAATGTTTTATAGCCTCTTCTCTTCTTTTAATGTATGTCTCTATCTTCTTTTTCTCTTTCATGATTCTTTCAACTAAAGTGCTGATGATACAATTCGATCGATTCAAAAACGAGCAAAAATATCAATAACTTAATATCGTTATAAAAACGCGAATAATTGGACGCGAGTGATTGGAGTTAGAAGATCAGAATTTTCATATCACGAGACTGAGATCTATCCACGATCATAATCGGATGTACTTCTCGTGTGTATTTGTAATACTGAATGACTTATGTGAATATGTACCTACCACTTTGTTAATTCTTTTGAACGTATTTCAGAGAAATGTACTATCTCTCTTGAATATTTCGACCAAACAAAATATAATTATAAACAATTACGAATAAAATTTATATAAAATAAACAAGTGTCAGTTTTCAAATGTTGTTAAACTTTCTTTTCGACGATTATTTATATCTAGACAGCATTAGTTTCAAGTCAATTGCAAAAAATTAATAGAAAAACTTCAATATTAAGATCACGCACATCGAAAAAGAAAGTTTTTATAACTTTTCTTTAAATTATTTGAAAGCTTGAAAATTTCTCTTTATAATGCGTTCTTATAAATTGAGCTACGATCTTTTTTACCAAGTTCTTAACTTAATGTTATCAATACATTTTCATAACTTTTATCAATATTTCTAATGTGTCGCCAATATTAGTATTACCGGGTGACACCTAAGGGCTTCAGCACAAGTATATCTGTAACTGAGTCGTGAAACGTGAGATGTCGTAGGTCAACCTATAACTATGATTCAGTTACAGTCATTTTTGTGCTTAGGCTTTAATTTGGAGCGTAATAAATTGAACACCGCTCGCAATTGGATTTTTTTATTAGACATGTTCAGAGGATAAAGACTCCATGTTGATTTACGCAAGATGCTCACTGATCCAGCAGCCTTATATTATGATTGTTCAGCTGAAGTCATTTTGTGTGTGATGACTCTTAAAATTGATTAGATATAGAGTTTGGTTACAGAATATATATAATTGAACACAGAGCATTGAGCGATCGAATATCACACGATTGAATCCTGAACACATTAAGTGTGTCAAATCGAATAACGATTAATTATTACGTAGTCAGATGAAATACGCCTGCATTATTCTATATGCAAGGTATAGCATACGTAGAAATGTATTAGGTCATTTAAAAAGTATTCGCGGTTTTTTGTTCAATTTTTGAATGAAAAAACCGCGGATACTTTTTAAATGACCCAATAACATGGTTGGGCTTATATCTCATATGTGCGACTCGATTTGATAAATTCTGTCTTAACGTTTTAAGCATACATTTTTACGATTTTTAACTACAGAAATATACATAAAAACATCAATTTTTTTCATACCCGTCACACTAGAAAATCTCCTTAAAAGAGCTACGAGTAACATCAACGGTATTACGGCTACGTAAAAATGACATATAAATATTGTTGTGCCCACCTTCAAACATTTTATTATGCTCTTAGCAACAATGAACGCGTGGACTGTCTCTTGACACAAGACATACGATTCGCGGATCTTTTTTAATTAACTATCTTGTATTCTTTATTTTTTCTTAGACTTATTCTTGGAATCACCATTATTGCTACTATAGTTTTAATTTAGTAAATTAAAGTAAAACAAAAAATGAAAAGAGTTGAAAAGAACAAAATATAATTTTAATATTTTAAATTATATTTATAATTTTCAAAATTTAATATAGATTTTTTATTTCCCATTTTTAGCAATTTATCTTGAAAAACATAACTCTCCTTTTATTTCTTTTTCTTCCCCTCTCTCCTTCTCATTCTTGCTCTCTTCACTCGTGATACCACAGCTCGCCCTACTAAAAAAAAACATGTCACAAAATTGCATAATGAAACCATATAATTAAGACAAATAAATCTCGTAACAAATTATTCCACAATTAATGATTTTTTTTTTATTTTTTTATTTGATTTCATAAATCATGTAATTTGAAGAGTGATGGATGAAATTATTTCTAATATCATGTGATTTTTCAAATTATATGATTTTAAAAACTTACATACTAATTTGAAACAATCTATTACTTGTCTTAATTACATGATTTCGTTATGTAACGATTTTTCGACATGACATGATTTTTTTCAATAGAGCTCAATGATGAACTATCTTGACACATATGTCGAACTGAATTTTAAATTATCTCGATGTATTTGTGAATGTTAAAATGAATTCTTTTCATTCCCAATGCGTTTTTATTAACTTATTTTTAGGAATCGCATAAAGTACATTTCTATGCCTTTCGATCCAAAAAAGATTTCAGATTTTTTAAATGCATCGTGAATACTGCTCAATTCAAAATTCTGAATAGGAAATGTAATTTTTCAATCTAATTGAAACTAGAAAAAGTTTTTCCATTCAATTGAATCTAAAAAAAAAATAATAATAAAAATGGACATAAGTACTACCAAAATACGCATTCGGATGATTCAAATGGATTAAAATTTTAATCCATTTTAATCCATTCTCGTTTATTGGATACTTTCAAAAGCAATTATTTGCTTAAAAAAATCCAAACTACAGAAGACTGAATGGTTATGAACATCACATTCTTATATATTACTACGCGAATATCATATGCACAAATATACAAATTTTCGCACTTAACGCATTTTTATATCGAATTAGATATCTAAGTCTAATTTTAAAGCTGGTTCTCTGTGCAGCATAAGTGTAACTTGCGTCAGTTAATCAAATTGTTTCAACTATTATAACGTGTAGTAGAGACAATTTGATACAATTTGATTGGCTGATGCAAGTTACGCTCACGCAAGTTATACCGCATGGGGAACTAACTTAAAAATTTAATGTCTATTCATGTAAATTACTACTCTGTGGACGATAATTTCGTAAATACAGATTACAAAGCTTTTATATCAAACAAATGTTAATCATAACTTGACAGCTCAAAATGCCATATTTGATTGAGAAATGGTAAAAATTTCAATTTCAAAAATTGTTTCCGTTCTCGGCATAAACTCTATCTCCCAGACACGTATTAATGTATATACTTTAATTTAAAAATGCATCACAAATATTAAATGCATTCAGTCAATAAAACAGACGATTTTAGGATCCCTTTAAGGGTAGCCCCTTACATACGTATATTTTCTGTGGCTAAACTAATGTATTTTTAGTACTTAAACTTTTAGTACTTAAAGTGAGATATATGTTTAATGTATGATGAAAATGAGAAAGAGAATTCCAGTATAATCTAATGCAGGAATAAAAACAGATCTCATAAGGAAAAGATGGTATTATAGCCAGTAAACAGTACATGGCTCTTTTAGTATCTCTGTAAAAATAAGTCGTTTATAAAATGTTTGTGGTATATGTCCTCTTTATGTCTTAAATACTTTACATAGGTTTTCAGCCACAAAATTGCATGGCAATGTCCAAAGTTTATAATAAATAATTAAAATTTCAAGAAACCTTATTATTTATTATTATATGTAACAAATAAAATGCACAGTTATTAGTATTTTTACTTAAAATAAAACAAGAAAATTGAATTACGGCATAAAATATAATTATTACTTTTAAAAAAATTTAACCTGCCGGGATTCCAACTTTCGTCGAACGGATAAGAAAAAATATATATTAGGTATATGTATAATAACTTTGTGTCTCAGTCCGCAACTACATCGCGCCGCTTTCTTATTACCGACGCATAGTTCTAATACCTATTCTACAACTGATCGAACACTCAACTTTAACTGCAATTTTTTCTCAGAACAAAGCCCTTTCGAAACCCTTTTATATTGTTAGTACACTTAACCTCCTCTTTCAAAAGAGCTATGGTTCATCTCATTCGGCAGTTTACAATTCTTGCCGTCTTCTTGTACGCAATCAATATGCAGAAGAAGTTATGTGTACGTATATACACATTTGCATATATTCTGCAATATTTTATTTTTTTTTAGTTTGTAACCAAATACTGTCTTTTAAACAAAATTTTTTTAATAAAACTAATTTTTTAAATTTATTTTTGTAAAAGACCATCCTACCACCCCTATTTCTCTTCGAGTTATGCAGTTTCGCTACATTTTTATAAATAGTCTTAAGTAATAAATGTGTCGTAAATAATAAATGTTTGAGTCTACATTGACTGAACAATACTTTGACGAACGTAATTGCTATGTTTTAAATTTAAATGTTGATTATTAACCAAATTATTATATAAAATGTAAACAGAGTGCCATTTTTTTCTTGACAATTTACATGTCATTGACACATCAATACATATTATTATAATACATCAATAGCGCACGCACACATATGCATAAATTTTCATAACGCATTTTCGTATCAAATTAGGTACTAAGTATCCTAATAGTAGTTCTAAAAACTCGACGTTGTTTGTACATATAAACTACTAGTCTGTGAAGTACAATTTCGTACAGATTGCAAACACTCATATATATCAAACGTTATCACGATGTTGATTAACATCATATTGGACTAAAAGCTCTAAATATTATATTGGACTACAAATGATAAAAGAAATCTCAATTTCAAAATTATTTTTTCCATTCTCGATACAAAAATGCCACCTCACAGACCAGTGTATCTATATGAAATTATCTAGATAGTCTAAATGAAATGGCTTCATCTTATACAAATGATACAAATTCAGGCTCAAGTAAATATATCAGTACAATAAAAAAGCCTCTCAGACCCAATACAAATTATTAACATCTATAAAAATTCATATTTATTTAACGAAACGTTTTAAATCTTGTTTTAGGTCCTTCTCAATATATAATTATCTCACATAAATTATTAGCAAATCTTACAAATACATTTAATCGAAGTCGTTAATTCATTAGTTAAACATTGGAAAAAAAACGTTGGTCAAGATGATTGTCAATTTATTATGCATAAAATTTCTTTATATGAATAAAAGTTGAACGAATTTTACAGTAATTAGTATACATCGAACTGTCTGGTTTAAATTACGAGCTGAGATGGCAGAAAACAGTGCTAATAGCTCGATAGTTATAAACGTAATTTGTATTCGACAATTATAACTCGACATGTTACAAACATAAAATGGTTTTATTTTATTTTTATTAGAATATATTATCTTTATCCGCATTTTAAATAAAAAAGTGTTATCAAAAAACGTTATCAAAAAAATATTAGTTTTGTTTTGATAATACTTTTATATAATTATATTTTTCAAATTATCGATGATAAAGATCTAATTATCTAAATAATTTGAAAAAAATAAATTTTTTTATCTAAGATACAAATGAAGATAATATATTTAAGTAAAAATAAGATGAAGCTATCTCATCTAGATTATCTAGATAATTTTATTAATTAGCAAACACTCACAGATACGTATTAATGCGTATGCCTTGATTTTGGAAAAGAATTTTCAAATCTGTAAAAAAAGAAAAAAAGATATTGCGACACAAATTTTTGCGTTTAGTCTATAAAATAGGCGATTGTAGGATCTTCTTAAAGGAAGCTTAAAGTTATTTAAGTCCGTTACACGGACTGTGAATGCGATTATTTTTCAGGACATCATTTTTCTACAATTAAAGTATAAACATTAATGTAATCCAAATCGGTTGACCAGATAATAGATTATACGAACAATGTGGAATTCTTAGATCTTAGAATTATATTTAAACATTTGATTCTATACTATACCTTTTTACGAAAATTTATGTGTATGTGTATATACGTATAATATTGATATTGTAGTATGTAGTATAGATGAGTTTTTTAAATGAAAATAATTTTAAAATAAAATGATTTTTTAAATTTTTTAATGATTTGTTTATCTTATTCTTATATTATGTATTTTTGAATGTTTATTTCGTATTTAAATTTTTGTTTCTTACTCAATATTTTTTATTTATCATTATAAATTTTTATATAATATAATATAAACTTTTACAAAAAAGGTTTATCTAGCAATGCAATCTAATGCTTTTAAAAGAACAAATTTTTCAAAGAGAGAATCCGTCATTTTCCTTCTGTAACATCTTATAATTAACTCGCTATACGAAAAAAAAAACCATTCTACTGGAGCTGAGTTTGGAAAGCACATGTTATTGTATTTAAGAAAAATTTTTTTATTGCTGGATAAAATTCTAACATTGAAAGTATTGTGCCTCTACCTTCTATAATCTGGACATGGTAGTCGAAGATCAACAATGCCAGATGGCAGTCGTTTTTAAAAAAAGTCTAAGGCTAACACCACACAACAATTAATACAGAGCTTATTCTTATAGCCCTGATGTGCTTTCTACAATAAGTCATTACCTAATACTTATTCTTCTCACATTCGGCTGTTGGTTAATTTCATATGATTTAAAATCTAAAACTTAGGTAATAGCATATTGTAGAAAGCCCATAACAATTATGGCGCGATAGGTGATTCAATTAGCGTATAAATTGTTTAGAAAAGCTGTATACTTGTTAGATATCGCGCATCGCGTGCAACGTTATACGATCGGGCTAATCTTCTAGGAACTATTAGTACCAACCAATAAATGTATTTCAAATAGAAAATAAGTAATACCATTTAAATGAAAATGTAAAATAGTTTCTAAAAAAATTTTGAATATAAAATACAAAATGGACATTTTGCATCTTGTATTGTTTTAAATGCATCTATCTCAAATGTATTCATCTCTGAATATAAGTTGACCGGCCTAAGCCTAATTTTAAGAACTCAACATTGTTCATGTGATCTCTAATCCAAATCAAGATTGTTTTATAAAATATGGTACTTGTATGTCAAACAAATATTATGATAATTATATAATGATTATATAATATTATTATTACGGATAACAAAACTGTAATTTTTCCACTTTTTCGTTTTTGCCTTAAAGTCAACCGGCTTAAAATATATTATACTTTAATCGTGGATAAGGATTTTTAAATCTATGTAAAGATAATTAGAAAAAAAATACTTATTTGAAAACCGAATCAGTAAAATAGACGACTTTAGGATTCCCTTAATGTTAAAAGTAAATTTCTCTTTGTCATCTTTGTCGGCTCTGCTATTTTTATTCGCTGTCATCAACGCGAGCATATTATTTCAATCTATAATAATTATACATATTCTCGGAGACATAAAATCATACTTTCATACGCACAAGCACGCGGACACACACACACACACACACACACACACACACACACAACACATCAACACAATTTTTTTTCGTTTACTTATATTTTTCTTCTCTTGCATCTAATTAATATTATGTATCGTTTTGTTATACGTTTGAAGGGATTATATCCCAGAGCGCCAAACAAATGTTGATTCTCTCTCTCTCTCTCTCTCTCTCTCTCTCTCTCTTTCTCTCTCTCTTTCTCTCCTTTATTTTGTCATAAATATAAACTGTTTTTATATTTAATCTATCGATATTTTATCATCACATCAATGTTTCATTTATGACGAAAAGATTAGTCATTCGATGTAAAACAATAATAGATAGTAGAGATATATAAAATAATGCGATGGCGCAATCATGAAGAGCTCAAAATTCAAAAAACGTATATATATTTTAGTTTTTAATTATTTTCAACGTTTTATGTTTTTCAGTAACGATACCTAGATTATTAAAGATGGATAACATATTTTATTCTTTGCTTTTCGCAACTTTTCTATCATTCGTAAATATAACTGGTATGATTTTAGCTAGTTGGTCATGCTCAAAAGAGTTCTAAATAATTTTGTCAGTTTGAGAAGAAAGATGAACTGAAGGAAAAATACTGTAAATTTTAATAATTGTTTTAACAAATATAACATTTACGAACGAAAAATAAATAATTTGCTAAATAAAAAAATAATAGTTTAATTAATGATTCTTGTATCAAAAAAATATATGTTTACATTTAGCAAATATTCAATAACACTATTCAAACAAATATTCATAAAAATTTATATTTTTCTCTCAATGTGTACTTTGAAGTAATCGAAATATCATTTTTTTCGTATTTTTTTAAATAGTAATTGCCTTTTAAAATAGATTTTACACATTTAGAGCAGAGAAATGATTTTTGATATATTAGAAGTCTAAAAGGAATATACATATATATATTCAAATAGATATATTTACTATTATTTCGATTATATTGTCAAAAAGATGAGCATTGAAATCTAATGTAGTTCCTACGCAAAATTTAGATCACACATAGGCCGCAGTACAATTCATAACATGAGTGTTATTTTTCTTTAACATTTGACAAATAACAGAGATAAAATGATTTTTAAGCGTTGTGAGCGTGAATCAGACCATAGCTATATTTGAGTAAAGGTATTCAAAAATAACTAAATAAAGGATAATGATGAGATGCCGATTAAAATCATCGCAGCAAAATAGTAATAATATCTGATATTAATTCTCACTGATTAATCAAAAATGTATATGCGTAAGAACACATTTTGAAATTAGCTGCGTTCAGCAGAGAAAATCAATGAGCACTCAGTAATTCTTTAATATAGATTTAAGTGTAGGAACCAATCATATTAAAGAATCACTGAACACTCACTGATTAGTTTTCTCTGTTAAATACAGCCATTCATACATCATGAATTCATACGCAAAATATGCTCTGCATAAAAAAAAATTATTCAATTTAGTTTATTAAATAATAAGTCAATTTAGTTTATTAATTTTATAACATTTTATTTTATACGGATTATGTATATGTTTCGATTGATACTAAAAAACAGAATAGTAATAAATGTTGATCACTATATAGAATGATAGTTATTTACAATAACGAACATTTCACCGATTAGCTCGATCTTGATATATGTTGTCAAAATCATGACAACATAAATGATCTTCAGAAAGTTTTAGCCGTTACTCGTTATTTATTATTAAAAAGTTATTAAAAAATAAAGTTTACAAATATAAATGTGTATAGGTACTTTTAACTTTTAAATTATTTATAGTTGAACTCATCTTCGATTTTGATGAAGTTAGACTCATTCGACGCATTCATGGATTTACAACTTCCCGTGCAAAATGCGGTTCCACATAGATTTCCAATTTTCTATACAAAAAGTTAAATTTAATCTAAAAATAAATTAGGTTTGTGTTTGCGGAGGAAAGACCTTTCGGACACACATATATTTTATATTTTATGAAAGGTTCCATTCCTTTCCCTCTTCTTCTTTTCTTTCCTTCTCTCCTCGCGGACTAAAAAAAAAACCTTCTGAAGATCAGGGTTATAACCTTGACAACATAGATTAACGAGATATGTCCATTATTATAAATAATAATCTATATAATGATATTTCAAGAATAGGATAAAATTTTTTACATAGTTTACTGTTATTTATAATAGCATAAGTATACATAAAAAATATCTGAGAACTTTCAAGCAAACATCATAATAAATTATATGTGTTTCAAATATTAAGAAATGTTAAAAAATGTTCTAAAGATTTTAAAGATTTTTGCTCTTAAATATATGAAATATTGCTGAACGTTAATAGAAAAATGACACATTTAACGACCGATTTAAATGTTTAAATGTTGTCTAATCATTTATTTATTATGGATATTATTAAATAAATTTTTCTTAGAAGTTTTTTTTAAATTTAGTAGAAATGTATTTTAAAAAATTATGACAAAGTAACTAATCATTTAGATAAGCTATAAAAAAATACTGTATTACATAGGATTCATTAATAGGGATATCCGTAGCTATATAAATATTTTGCAAAATATGCAGCTTATTGATTCTTTTTATTGCTTTTGAGCATGAACCAATTAGCTATACAATTGTGAAGTAAAAAAGACTTATTAAATATTAGAAAAATTTAACAGTTCAATACAAACGGATCACAGACACCATTAATGCAAATAACTTTCTTTTAACAACTCTTATGGAAAAATCATTGTGTATAAATATTTATAAATTTGATCTATTTCTAACAAACGTGAAAGTCGAATACAAGTGCAATATAAACTAGAAATTCGCGGTATTTAGATTATAGAAATCTAAATATAAACCTCACCTTATGTGACTTAATTTACATTGCAAATGAGAACGATTCCTAGTGTATATCTAATCTTCTATGATCATGAATTCATGAATTTTCGATTCGAATCGTCGATCAGTGTTGACACAACTTGCGCGTTTACATTAAAGTTTATTAATTTTCCCGTTTCATCTCATGAACGATCCGACATGTGTGTTCTTTCCGTTGAGAAAAGCAGAAACTGTTCGTATCCGGAAGGAAGGAAGGAGTGTACACTTAGCGAAGAGAATCGTCACATTGCTGATTGGACGAGTTGATAGTAGGACTTGACAAAGTCCGACATGTTAGAGCAGTAGCAAATTTGCGTGTGAACGAGTAAATGTGTGACGAATGTATCTCTCGGTAGCTTCGTTCAACGATGCTGGTCAACGCGTGCTGTCGGACATTGCCTGTAACATAGCGACACCAAGTGCGTGAGAGAGACAGTCGTCATCAGATGATTCTCGATTGAAATTGATTTATTGTGACAGAAATGTAATTCACTAATATTACGCGTACCGATTACGTGATTCTTAATGTAGGAGAAGATCCCGTTGCTTATAAAATGATTGTTTATGACTTTGTTTGCATATATTACATTATAGACGGAATAATAATCAACAAATCATACTGTTTAATAAAAAATGAAAATTTTTTCTAAGAACGAAAATAATCGTAACTTTTTGGGCACTAAATATGATTCTGTTTACTAAATTGCTCTATCACGGCACAATTTTAAGAAATATTATAATTAAAGTTGCAAAAAACTAATGTAGTGTATTTTGACTACAATATATAACATGTTAGATAAGTTTTACTGCAAATAAAATTAAATTGGTAGAATTTTCAAGCTCTTAAGGGGATCTTAAAGTGAAAACCGAACGGAATTGTTATTTTACTGATTCAGTAGGAATTGCATACAAACGATTTACGTGTTACCGATACATCACTATACATTACTATATAATATCACACACATATAACGTATGTATATAAATTTTCATAGAAAGACATCACAGAATTAAATGATTAAATTTAATTCTAAGATCACAAATTAAATTGATAAGCAATTTTATAATTTGATGCTTAATTGGCATTATTTAAAGAGATCTTAATGTACTGAAAATTCATAAATCAATTTATTGCGAATTGCGAAAAGTTTTACTTCGGCCAGGAATCGAATCCAGATTTCTAGTATTCCATGCAAGCGTCTTAAGGCTGATCTGTTGTACAACAAATTTTTCAACGTGTTGATTAGTTACAGGACAAAAAGATCCGAGAAATTCTTTATCCTGCAATCAACAAGCTTGAAAAGCTTATTGTACGATAAAAAACGGGAAAACGAATGTAATATTAGCTTAAACTTTTAGACCATCGAGGCCTTAGTAATATTTTTCGCAACAACCGATAGTAGGAACACACGTACTTTTCAGAGCGTGTATAACAATAATAAATGATTTATTAATATCGAACAATGTAAATATACAATAAGTAAAAAATAACGCCATAACGATCAAAGCTGGATCTTAAGTGATTTAAATAATTCCATGTAAATTTATATACTACATTTGTAGTTTTTTTTAATTGCGCCGAATTGATTTTTCGAACTTAGAAACGCAACTGACTACTATATAATATAATTATAAATTAAATTGGCAAGCAATTTAATAATTTGATACTTAATTGGCATCGTTTTAAAGAGATCTTAATGTATTGGAAATCTGTAATTGCGAAAAATATTACATCTTCAGCTTCGCTACCGTTAGCGACCATTATAGGCGTTATTTCTTATTTATTTGTATTTACATTATAATATTTATACCTAATAAACTGTTTATTATTGTTTATACATGCTATCTTAAGAAATGCATACGCGTGAGATAATTAATTTATGCGAGTTACTTCCCAATTATCCGTGCAAACAATCGTCCTAATAAGAACGGATATTTCGTTAGGCGAGCAGAGAGAGATCAATGAGAGATAATTTGCCGGATTCTGAAAAGAATCTGGCAGCGATAGATGTTGACTATTAGGTATTGTTAGAAACGACTGTTAGGTATCGGTCGAACCGACGCCTTACACTATGCGATCTTCTTCAGAGTCGTGATATCGGGTATGTAGTATTGGATTCTCTTGTCAAAAAGATGCACGGTGATCGTGTGCATTAAGGTCCGCGTATCTCTATCTTAGAAGTAATCTCCAAGGCCAAGGGTAGTCTGATAATCGCATTCATTGGTGATAATTATTGCGGGTTGATCTTGAGTTGTTAATCAATATGATGGTTCACTTCTATCAACGGAGAAGTTGGGTTTAGGAGAGAATAAGATTCTTCTAATCTCTCTAGCTTGACGTCGAATATCTTGAGACCATTGATATGATTTATTCGATGTCCGTAAGGAGAAGCCGGGTCTTGGGAAAGAGATTCCCCGGACTTCTGGCGAATTACCGGATTGCGAGTGACTCGGGACCACTGACGGAAGTTGCTCAACGTCTGCTAGGATAAAGAAGCCGATAGTGTAAAGAGAGAAAAAATCTCTCCAAACCTCTGGTAAGCTGTCCGTTGAGTCGGGTTCTGTAGAGAGAATCTTTACGAAGAGAACCGCTGGCAAGATATCTGTGAGATCATCTGGAAAAGAATCGAGTCTAGGAAAAGACTTTTCTATTTGCTGAACTGATTGCCCTGTTAGTGGACGCAAAAGCCTCGAAGGGGATCGACTGCTTCTCAAGTCGAAGTAGATTTCTTACTTAAGCAGAGATTGTAGGCAAGCCTTGACAAGGGTTGTTGAAAGTTATACCATCTCTAAAGACGTCTCGTGATCAGCCTCCTTGGCTAAAAAGCCGAATGTTTATAAATTGATATATTTTTAATTAATTGATTATTTTAAAAAGCTTGTATTTTATATTATAAAAAAAATACTGGTAAGATTTTTAGCAGTTTTCCTTAGTCATGCAACAAATGTTGGTATTCTTTTATTTTTGCTTAATGAAAAATGTTCGTTTATATAGAACTGTATTTTTAAACGATTATTTTAATATCATTTCCTTTGTTAACTTATCTTTATAATATTCAATAATCAATTATTCAAATTATATTAAATTATATATATTTATATTCAAATTTATGTATACATATATTAATATATTAATATAGTATCACATCTCTATTTTATTTGTTAAGTCATTTTCCAGAAATTTGTAAATAACTATCAGATTAAATAGGGATTAGAGCACTATATTTTCATGTTAAATATGTTTATGAGACCACATTTAACGCACATCCGCGCAAAAGAGAGCCCACACGTATCACATTAATCGTTGAAATCGTGTTTTTTATGAGAATGACTTGAATCTTCATAAAAAAAAAACATGTAGCTCGTGCTCCATAGTAGTATGAGACTCTTGTAAACTCACTAAAAACACCTCCCTATACGTCATTCACCATCCACGAAACAAATTAAGCATTACATGGAGTAGTACAGCTGTAGAGTAGTACTGTTAGATTCTCATTTATCGTTATCCTCCTTCATCTCCTATTCTTACTTGATGCTCTTAGGATTGATCGCTTTCTCCTTTCTTGATCTTTTCGATGAAGATCCTTCAAGAGTTCTACCGCAATGTTTAAATTGTTGTCCACTTTCGCTGAGAAGTAAGTTGCCATAAGTTGAGCATTTCTTCTTCTACAGTTTTTTGTTAGTCCTTGTCTTTCACGCGATGTAGCTTCCGTTTCTCTTCCGCTATAAGGTCAAAAGACACCATCCTGCAATGACCAAAGCTGTTAAATGTGACGCAGTGTGATACGTACTAGACACTCGCAGCGCATACAGTCGCTGGACAGACTGTATCCTCTTCCTGTGAGATGATACCTTCATAGAATCAGTTGAGATAGATGCTCCATACATCGTTATTGATGTAACTACAATCGTCTTTAATTGACCTAGGTCTTCTTACATTGAGCATAATGCGCATAAGAATCGCGTTTGCTTTAGCAGCCTTGCTGCTGATATAGTCAAGGTGCTCCCCAAAGGATAGCCTTGCATCAATCTTAACTCCCAGGTATCTCACACAGGATTTGATTCAATTCTATGGTTAACAAGAGTGAGTGTTATCGTTTCTTTCTTTTTCCTTCTTGTAATTACGACTGCTTCCATCTTGTGCGCTGCCAGCTGGAGTCCAACAGTTGACAGCCACCTCTGGATGATCGTCACCGTTTCATGGGGGGCTCGTACAATTTTTTCCAAGATATTTCGCAACAGAGCACCGCCACATCATCTGTATATCGAATTATCTTTCGCTTCCTCAGATATGGGAAGACTGAGAATGTCATCCTACATGATATTCCATAGCAAAGGACGAAGAACAGGTCTCTGTGGGACCTCATCAGTGATATTGTATCCTTGGTTATGCCCTCATTCGTGCCATATCTCTGGATTCTATCTTTAAGATAGTCCGCTAAAATACACCGGATGTAGGCCGGGTAATATTTGATATCTTTTTATGCACGTGGCATATATTTTTTCTTTTTTTGAAAAAGATTTTTTTAGGGATTTTATTTATAGGTCTATTTCTAATATAATAATTATTAAAGTAGAGAAGAAGAGAGAGACAGAAAGAAAGAAAAAATTCTTTATTGCCTTTACATTTATTTATTTTATAAGAAATTTGATTAAGATACGTCAACAAATTTATTTCTTGCATTATGATAATTAAACAACACGAATATATAATCGCGATAAATAAGGTATGTTCGAAAACATTGCAATTTCGAAAACATTACAATTAGCTGCTCTACAGTCAAAATTAAATAAACAATATTTTATAAAAACAAGAATTTCTTTATTTATACTTTGTTTTGACAAAATACATTCTTTTATATATCACTAAAAATATTTAATTGCTTTTAGCAGTTTAATAAAGTCGCTATCATTATTATTGTTATTATTATTTTTATTATCATTAATATTATTATTAAAAAACTCTTAATTCTATATCTGCTGCACTGTATTGTATTTGCCTTCAACGCTATTTCGCATAGACCACAATATAAGACGAATACATAGAGTGCGCATATATATAAAGGCGTTTCGTACATATTTTAAAAATAATTTTTAGGAATATGATTATATGAATTCTCGTTATTTATGTAAAATACTTTTTTCGTTATCACGAAAAAATTAAAAAGGTTTCGAATATTATGAGTGAGAATGCTAGTGTTAAAAAAAATAAAGATTAAAGCAATCTTTTATTATAATCATTAAGTATTCTTGAAACCATTCAACTTTTATTCAAAATATTTTTTTTATCTCTCATAGTTTCGGCGATATTCCCTTTGAAAAAAAATCAAATTCTTAAAAAGAGATTTTCACCTCCTTATATAATAACGTATTCAACATGTATAAAAAATGATGTATGACGTATCTCTTATTTTTGTCTATATTTTCATATCCAAAATTTATTAAAATTGAAGGGAACATTTGATTATGTTTCCTGGTAAGTAATATTACCTTTCAAGTTATAAATCATGGACGCATGGACCAATACTTGAATTATATATATATATATCTATATCTGTACATGCTAATATGTGTATGTAGTATGTGAATATATATTAAATATTTGAACTTACGCTAGAAGTCATATTTCCCTGGTTAACGTGCTGTGCCGGCAATTTCTCCTGATAGAAATCATCGTTTTGGGAACTCGGTACATTCTGGACAAAATCGAGGAGCCGACGGTTTGGGCTGTTAGGCGTAGTAGGCAGGTCATTAGATAAATTCGGGAAACAAGCATTAGATGTACTGCGCCGATGCCGCGATAGACTATAATGTTCATAATTGCGATAACAACCGGGCCCAGTTTGAGCAGGTCCACGACCGCATGCAGATTCCCCCTCCGTGCTGTTACCATCCACTCCAGACATGTTATGACCTTGAAATAAGTTCAAAATCTGCATTATTCTCCAGAATAGAAAAATATATTGCTGAAGAAATTAACAATTGAATACTGTTATTTAAATGTATATTATTACCTACTTAAATATTATATGAATTAAACATTTTATGAACTACATGTAATAAACTACATAATAAAAATTATCAAGCACATTATAAATTGTGTTTAATAAAAAATATTTACAAGATACTTCGTAAAATTTACGCATTATATTTTAAAATGGATCAGTTGCCATTATATTATTACATTTTGGCATAACTTCTAGGAATTATCAGGATTCCTTAATTAATACAAATAGAATCAAAGGAGCATATATAGCTACACACCTTTCTCTCTTTCTCTGTATTTATTTGTCCTTAAATATAATGTTTACATACGACTAAAAAATTATACTATCAAATATCTGTCTCTTAATTATCTTTTTCTACAAATCCAAGTTTAGGCTCGGTGATCTCATAGTGTTCGTGTCACACTACGCATTGGAGATTAAGAATTACGAATTGAAGATTAGAATTCGATCAATCAGATAATTTTAATTTTAATCCGTTTCATTCTGATGCGTGGCTGAATTCTAATTCTCGATTCGCAATCCTCAATCTCCAATGCGTAGTGTAACACAGGTATAATGCTGCGTCTTTTTTATACTGGATTATTTTTTAAATATAAGAAACCGAACTCCGTCGCGTTTATCGACGACGTACTATTCGCTTATGATTTTAAAGTTTTAGTAAAGATAACGTCATCAGATATGATCAATCAATTACCATGCTGCCTATGCATGGCAAAATTTTCATAAACGACTAAGCAAGTTGAAAACATCATTATGTATGTATTGTAAAATTTATATAAGATATTTTACGTTTATCATTATTTAGCACCTATTCTATTTAAAATAATAAAGAATCATAAACTGTTTAAAATTATTAAAATTTTATTACGTTTTTTATAAAATAAAATAAATTAAATTCATTTTATACATTATTATGGAATTATTAATATGTCAGAAAGAATCATAATAAAATTATTTAAAATATCATGTTCTATGATTATCATGATTTTCAGAGTAAATTCTAAAAGAAAATTCTCTCCGTGTATGTATAAAATTTAAAAGGAAAGAAAGGAGGGAGAAGGAAAATCTTTCTATGAAAAGAAGGAAAGCAGGGGGAAGGGAGAGAGAGAGAGAGAGAGAGAGAGAGAGAGAGAGAGAGAGAGAGAGAGAGAGAAAGATAAATGAAAGAAAAGGAAAAAGATTAGTTTCTAATCTAATACATCTATTACAACATATATCTAATATATCTATTAAATGAACGACATATATCTAATATATCTCGTAGATATATGTCGTTGGCGCTAGCGATACAATTACAGGTTCTGATGGACGCTAGCGATGCATGGTTAGCGCCAGCAAACACTGCAATATCTTCTACATCATTTTACACTGTTCTGCACTTGGGTCTGCAGATATTCCATAGAGATAAGTTAAAGGGAGCTTATGTCCAACAAGGACACAGCGCACAGCACAACACAGTGAATTCTTATTGTTTGCTAACATTAAATCCATTCATTCAAAATGACGCTATTAATTAATTAAATAAAGTATAAAAATAAAGATGTTTGTTTTCATATATATATATATATATATGTGCATATTGTGTATCATATGTGTCATATCCCTGATAAAAATAAAAATCAGAGCGTAAGTTGAATGTAATGAGAGAGTAATTGAAGAGTAACAGAAGCGTAAACGAAACTTCTAGGAGGTGAAAATTGAAACATCAAAGTGTAAAAGAAGCGTAAATGTTTTTTTTACATTTTATTGTTCCAATTTTCGCCTTCTACGAGTTTCGTTTACGCTTCTGTTACTCTTCAATTACATTTGATTTACGCTCCGAATTTTATTTTCATCAGGGACAGTATATAACATCCATGTTTTTATACATATATTACGAATGCTTTAATCAAACACCTCGAAGAAATAAAAATTTCTCATACATATAAAATGTATATCTATTAATAGCGTTTTTAATCCAAGTAGGTTTGCATCGATTTAGGTTGGTTTATTTTATTATTGATGTTATATGTTCTACGAATAGAAGAGCATACAACGTCATTAATTCAATCCAAGTTGATGCAAACCCGCTCGGATCGAATATGCTACAAGAGAAAAGATCGAAAGAAGGAACGAGAAATAAAGACTAATCGATATGATTGTATCAATCTTTTCTCTTAGAGGTAGACTTTGCGCATAAACGAAGGAGAGAGAGAACGTATCTGCGCCAAATAAGTCCTTTTCTACGTGAACATTACCTCCACTCCTGAAATTTCGATGAATGTTCAATCTGGATATACTATATTTATGGAAATTTTAATTAATTAATAAATTTTATATAAATAGCATATAAACAACAAGTAGTCACCTCGGCGTGGTAGGTTTGTATCTCGATTCTGTAATTCTTAACGACAGTATCGGTATCGTTATATTGTTATTACGTAGATATTATACATGATAAAAAAAGTTACGCAATGGTAACATAACGATATCGAATTGTCGTAGACTTACAAAATTGAGATATTGGAGCACTTTCATGATGTTAGAAAAGTAAGCGAAGAGCTGCATTTTCATTGTATTTTATATTGTTCGTGGGGCCTTGCTGTCTTCCTACAATCAGTCACGGATGTTTTTATGCTTCAATTAGTTCACAAATGTATGTACTCCCTTTAAGCGGAAATCAACCGAAACCAACAAAAAAAAAATTTTTTTTCGTTGGTTTTGAATTTTTAAATTTTTCACTACAATCTCGAAAATTGAGGCCTCTGCTTCTCACAGAAGATATTCGATCAAAGCTGAACTTTGTAATAGTTTTTATTGACTCAAGTACGCACTATTTTTTCGCGCTATTAGAATTCGATCGTCGAAAAAAAGGTTTCTTCACCCCACCCTAATATATGTGTTATAGAAATATATTAAAAAGACAGAAAATAACAAATATCAATTGTAGATCGTATCTTTCGCGAGCACATTAGTCCATCGCTTACCAGTATCGACAATGACGTCGATGAGATCCATACTCTTGGCGAAAGCGTCTCTCAAGTTGATATGATGAAAAGACACGATGCTGCCTTCCCGTTTGGCCCTCTCAAGAGCCTCTCGTCTTTTGATGGCTTTTTCCCGTCTCATCTGATTTTTGTAGAATTCGGCGAAATTGTTGACGATAATGGGAATGGGCAACGCGATTACCAGGACACCACATATACAACACACACTGCCGATCACTTTGCCGAGCGGGGTCGTGGGGTAGATGTCGCCGTATCCGACGGTGGTCATTGTGATGCCTGCCCACCAGAAGGTCTCTGGAATGCTTATGAATTTGGTCCCGGGTTCCTCTTTCTCGGCAAAATAGGCGAGACTCGAGAATATGAGGACGCCCATTGCCAAGAAAAGCATCAATAATCCTAACTCTTTATACGAGTTACGTAAAGTGAAGCCGAGACTCTGCAGCCCGGTTGAATGACGGGCTAATTTCAGAATCCTTAGGATCCGCATTATACGAAAGATCTGCACTACCCTGCGCACGTCCTGGAACTGGTCGTTCGCATTTTTGTTGGTTTCGACCAGGAATAAAGATACGAAGTATGGTAGTATCGCCAGCAAATCGATCACGTTAAGACCGCCTTTGAAAAATTTCCATTTGTCCGGCGAGGCACTGAACCTAAGCAAGTATTCAAGAGTAAACCACGAAATGCACACAGCCTCCACCATAGCGAGCTGCGGATTGTCTTGAAAGTTTCCCTTCTCATCATTTACTTGCATACTAGGAATGGTGTTGAGAGTTAGTGCGATCGTTGAAAGCACAATAAAGAGTATTGATATCACAGCTATCACCTGAAAAAGTGACGGATCAACTGATCAAAGAAAGCTAATCACAAATTATTTAACTTACGTGTAACAATTTTCCCTTTTAATATCTTTATCTGTCTCTGATTGTAACTGAGTAATGAGTAAGTAAGGAGAAAGAGGAAGAAGGAAAAAAGAATAAGAAAGAGGAAGAGAGTTATAGGAAGAGATAAAGAGAAGAAAGGAAGAGAAAAAAAAGAGAAAAGAGGGAATGTGGGAGGGAGAGTGGAAAAAAAGATAAGAGGAAACGAAATAGAGAGAGGGAGAGAGAGATGGAGAGGAAGAGGAAGGGAGGGAGGAAGGGGGAGAGAGAGAGAGAAGCCACCCATCAAATGTTCCTCTTGCATTCGTGAACATGCATCCTATTCTTTTCTTTTCTCTTCTCCTTCTCCCACGCGCTTCTATCTATCTTTTTTCCTTCTCTTCCACATTATCTCTTCATTACAGTCTCTTCATTACAGTCTCTTATCATGACTCACGCTTTCTCTTTTTCTGTGCCTCTTTTTCTCTTTCTCTCTCTCTCTCTCTCTCTCTCTCTCTCTCTCTCTCTCTCTCTCTCTCTCTTCCTCCTTCTTTCTTCCTTCTTTTCTCTCTTTTTCTTTCCTCATCTCGCTCCCTTTTGTGTACATACGCATACTCGCGTACTCGTGTGTATGATTGTAGGATGGCCCACGTAAAGTGTGACAAGCCAAGTCAATAACTCGAAAAATGTGGAAGATATGAAAAAAGTGAAATGGTTTCGAGGGAGACGTATTTTGGTCACGTTCTTGATGAAAGTGCCAAAAAGGTACGAAAGTTATCTCCACTTTTTAAATGAAATTGTATGACTTTTTGTACATGATATGATTTCTCTAGTTATTATGCATATAAAAATATAGGGTCTATATTTTTTCGACGCTTGGTGGAGGTACTCCTCAAGATCTTTCCTAAATACTGAATGTCTGTTTTCCACGAGAGAGAGAGAGAGAGAGAGAGAGAGAGAGAGGACGAGAGGATGTTTAAGAACAAAGATATATATACAAAGGTCGGATTTAGAGATAGGATCTTGTATCAAAATAAAAATATAAAAAACCAATAGTTTATTAAATACTTTATTCCGGCACATATTGAAATATTAAATCTACATCTCATATAAACTATTATTTTTTTATAAGCCTTAATACTTTTATGAACAGAATAATGAGATGAATCAATTGTTAAAGAAAACACACAGTTGCTTAAAAAAAATTGTAAGCAAAATGGATAATTTTTTAAATAAGCAACTATGAATTTTCTTTGCATCAAAATTCATTTATTTCATTATTTTGTTCATAAAAGTATTAAAGCACGATTATCAAAAAATTAATAATTTACGAGATTTGTATTTAATATTTCATGTCAATATGTGCTAAAATAAAGTATAAAATATCTCACAACTTTTTGATATCTTTACCTTAATACTTTTATATGCAGAATAATTGGAGGAATCATATTATGTAAGTAAACTGATATAGTTTGTTTCACTCTAGCTTATTGTACTAGTTCAGAACTAGTTCAGAACTCTTCGAAAAAAACAGGCCTAATATTATACATCCATACTCAGTCCGAGGGTTACTAGTCGGATGTGTAAGCTTATGTTTTCCAGTGACAATTACATGTTACTAACTGCGGCTATAAAAGAGACTGGAGGACGTTGAGCGGTCGGCACTTTTGTTATTTTTTTTTATTCAATGCAGGCTGAAAAGCTACATTTAATCTAACCTTATCCGAAACGGACCTTATTCGAAGCCGCGCATAGCGTACACATTCTGTTCCAACTGAATCGTGCACAATGCTACACTTTGTGCATTCCTGTGTACAGTGAGTCACAGAAAGATTGCAATATTTTTTTTCGATGGGTTTCGAAATGTAGTCTGCTCATTGAAGCGATTGGCTCTTATTTACATTCAATCATTCTATAAGCAAAGGCTGAGTCAGGCTAAGTCCCGAAATGCATAATAAAAGTGTTGCAACCTTTCTGTGATCCACTGTACATATTTGTGTTAAGATGTGTTAAGCAATTGGAAAGCATCATCCTATAACATCACGTCGAATTATATAATTATATTTAAAGATTAGACACTCCGTGTCCAGATCCATTCTTGGAATGTCAACATTTCGTGAACCTTGCAATTCACTTCATTAGAACGAGGAGCAGCCTGATACATCATGGATCTAGATACGGAGGAAACTCGCGAAACGCATAATCTTTATATAGAAAGCACCCGTGGAAGCCTCAAGAATAATATAATTATATTGTTATTGTAATTTTATATTTTCACTAATTCCATGACAATTCAAAAATAAATTTTTTTATAACTTTGGAGTATGACTTTTTTGAAATACTGTATCTGTAACAAAATATAAAACTGATAATGACGAATTACGAAAATGTTTCTACAGTGATAGAATTAAGCAAATATGAAATAACATATAATCTTTTAGCGCATTTGCGATATATATACAATAAGCAAGCAAATATACAAGAAAACAATTTTTTGATTGAGTACTTTTTCCACATTGAATACGACATACATACAAAACTTCTTATTTTATTTGAATATTAAACAAAGAATTAATGCTATCTCTTACTTTCCCAACTTCTTATTATAATTATGGTTACTAAGATGTTTTTTTAGAAATATTAGTAATCTTGTTGAAGAATAATACAATGAAGGTCTAATATTGTTAAGAAAATCTAGTGTCGAGTGGTATTTATTTCTAAGCATAAATCCGTTTTGTTCTTCCGTGTGCTTATATAAAGTAGAATGGATAAATGCGTTTAGCTAAGCCGAAAGATTCTTGCAATACAAAATACAAAAGGAGAAAGGCCATTGAAGAAGCAACATCTCTGATTAAGAGAGCCATCATATATGCAAGGAGGACATGATATAACTTCAATAAGCAAATGTTTCTGTGAAATTGAAGAATATACTGATTCAATAGAATCAATAGTGTTTTCCTAGAAACGTGTAATGTAACTTTGTGAACATAGCTTTACCAGAGAATATCTCGTCGTTCAAACGCAGTCTGCCCGACGTCGCTCGACTTATACAATTTTATTGCATTGTTCGGCTAGCTTAAAAACGTGCGTCCCTTCAAAACCCCGCTCCCTTGCTCAGAATTATATATGAACTTGTTCTTTAAGAAATCATTAGTCCATCTCCTCCTTCCCCTGTGTGTCTCTCTTCCTAATATTTTTTTAGTCTAGAGCAATCGCTACAATACGAAATCAATTCGTTGCTTCGAAGAGTTAGCGAAATCATAATACCAACGTTATGCGCAGGTTGTTATAAAATAATAATGATTTTGCTTCACAATATTTAAATTGCAAGTAAATAAGGAAAGTGCACATACATTCGATAGCAAATCAATAAAGCAGCAGGTTTGCTTACATCTTTCTTTATTTGCAATTATCCTTTTAAAAAATAATGTTATTTTAAATAATATTATTTTAAATAATATCAAATAAAGAAATAAAAGTTTTGAATATTTATGTACAGAAAAATAAAAAACGACTAGAAATGTTTTATTTTCTAGAAAATAAAACATTATACAAGGTAATTTAATACAAGCACGGATAACATTTGAAAGATAATAAAATATACATTTTTTAAATCTTATATCCAAAGCAACACATTTCATATGATTATGAAATAGAGGTGAAATTATATACAAAGTATCCCAGAACATTTGGAACTATTTTTATATGCAGATAGCACGGAGTAAATTGAGTTAAAAAGTCTTCTACAATTTTTCAGTTTTCGCAATAATTAACGAGTTATTAATTATTAAAAATCGCAGTATTAGCCTATCCTAAAAAATTATTGAATCTAAACTAAAATTGTTCTGAAAATTTTGCTGAAATTTATTGAAATTTTCTCAAAATTAGATTTAAATTTTGCTAAAAGCATTATTAAAAAAATGTATATACCGAAAAATCGCTGAAATTGCACTAAAATTTCTCCGCAAATTTATCCGAAAATTTTTTCAAAAATTTTATGATATTTCTCTAAAAATATATTGAACATTCTTTAACATTTTACTAAAAGTATTGCAAAATTGTTAGAAACATACGAAAATTTATTTTTCTACATTTATGTTTCATGGTTTTAACATGTGTGAGAAGACAGTATGATATTAAGTATATTCTATTAGTACATTATAATTATATTTAACATTAATTATTTTTTTCTATGTTCCATCTTTTGCACAATGTTTAATCAGATATGTGACACAACTACGTCTGTTAGTATTATAGTATGAATAATTGAAGGATCAGTTCCCGTTCAATCGCAGAGAAGATCATGCATGTTGGAGTACAACTTAGGATGGAAATATCATAAAATTATTTACCGAATTCAAGAAAAATGTTCTTTTTATTATAATTTTATTATATGTCCTCTGTAATATGAAATCAGTAATACTTATTTTAGCAATAAAACTGGATCAATTAATTTCACTAAAATTTTACTGAAATTTCACTGAAAAATATTTCAAAACAATTTCAGTACAATTTCAATGAAGTTTCAACGAAATTTCAGCGAAATTTTTCCACCAGAGTTGTACCTATATTTAAGATAAAATAATATTATATATTAAAATTGAGTAATTGAATAATATCTGTCTCTTTATTATTTTATATTTACATTTAAGATAAAATAATATGTTATGATTGAATAATAGATACTTTATAATTACTACATTTTGATGAGAGTGGCGTACTTGCATACAGTTCAATTGCACACATCACTCACATCGGTCTGTTCCTAGTAATTTTCACTGCTTCATCAATGAAATTATATTATTTTAAATTAGCCAATTAGTTAGCACTGAAAAAAAATTTACGAAATTTGAATAAATATTGTTTAGATAGTACCAATGGAACCATTTGCTTACAGACAATATTTATTCTATTTAAAAAAAAGATATTTAAATTAAATATAATTTTTTTAATTGAATAAATGTTTATTTACTGTAAGTAAATGGTCCAATTGATACTATCTGAACAAATATTTATTTAAATTTTGTAAATTTTATTTCAATATGATGTAGGCAATTGAAATACTTATTTCGATATTCTTATAAGAAAAAGAAATATTTATATTGAGTCTTTTTAAGATAAGACCTACTGAAAATTATTCATAGATGTTTTTTGTTAGATCTTAAAGAAAATTTAGATTTTTCTTAGTAAAACCTAATGATTGTTTATTAGAATTAGATTGTTTATTAGAATTTAGCAGCTCAATCATACAATTTAATTTGAAGTCTCCAAATCGTGATATGTCATTCGAATTCTCCTATGAGGGGATTATTCTTGGGCCAAAAAATGACATATGTCGGGGAGTTTGTAGTATTGACAATTGATGTAAGGAGGTTTGTTTTATTTATATATTTTTGGCAGATCGTATAGTATCTTGTTGAAAAAAGATTGTAGTGTTGATTTAATTTTACTGGGAATGTTGAATGTTTCTAGGATTGTGTGTGTGGTGTCCTGTGCGATTATATTCGTTGTATCTTTATCAAGTTTTTTATATGCTTTGTCCAAGAGTATCACGTAGTTGTAATTCAAATCTTATTCAGACTCTTCCAATTACTCATCTATAAAACTGATTATAAAATCCAATGATTGTACTTCGTGATTGTGATCAAATCTAATAATCAGGAAACATAACTTTTTTCTAAGATAATTGCAGAACATTTGACTCCATTTCACAGGATATATTAGAAGAGATAGAGATGAGGTTTTAGAAATTAAATGAATACTTCAATGTGTCTGAATTGGTAAGAATGAGAATAAATTCATAATTTCGGAATACATATCAATTATTTATAATCTATGCTACATATTACAAAACAGAAAATGTAGAACCTATTCTAGGGTATTATTGTGTTATGTGAAACGAAAACACGAATATTATTCACTGAATAAACTATCAATAACATTATATTATAATGTTATAATTTTTTATTCAACAATGTAACTATTACATACAACATGTGTTACATTATATTTATGTTATTGAATGAGAATTTATAACATTGATGTAATATTATTGTTAGTGAGTAGATATCTGTAGTCATGTTATTAATATATTATAATACTTAGAGCATGCAATGTAAAATAATACAAAATAATACAAAATATCTTTTGAATAGAATGTAAAATGCAGCTAATAAAACTATAATTATAATTAAAAATTGATTATGTTTCTTAATCATTTGATAGAATTACGAGATGTAATCATGGAATTTGATGTAATCAACTCTGTGGATGAGTAATTAAGAAAGTCTAAGACTTTACTTGTTAAAACTCGTAGAGAGTTGCAGACACGATAATTTTCGCATTAAAATTCTAAAAATTATCAATTTCCGATTTTCTCTGTAAACTAAACTATAGTTGTTGCAGAGCTTTACGCTTTGAGACTGTTGATCGACATTTCATGAAGTATTACTTGTATGTTTGCAATTGAAAAGCACATACTATAGAAACTATAGGGGAAAGATTTCAACCTAGCAGAAACCATATATTCTGATAAACACATTTCTGATAAGTTGAAATTTATTATTTTTTGTTACCTATATTTTTTTGTATATTAAGTTTATAACTTTAAAGTTGGAATGAATTCCAATGGGAAATAATTTCCAACATAAGATGTATGCAAGAGGGTTCTTTGGCATTTTAAAATAATTTTTATTTAGATAAATTACAAAAGTTTTAAAAATTGGAAGAAAAATAAATTTTAAAACACACACATACGAGGGGTTACTCACCTCTGAAATCAGCGAAGAAATCAATCAATGAAGCAATCAAGCATTCATCATAGAAATTAAGAAATTATCTGAAATCAAACAAAAAAAACATCGTCGAAAAAAAAACGCATTTTTGATCGCGCGTCTCGAATATCTTTTGGAAAACAAATGAAGTCTCTGTGAAATCACGTTGAAATAGCATAAATATCAGAAATTGAAAATCATTTTCGTCAATGAATAATCTCTCGCATGCGTACATGATCATTCTTTTTTTAATCTGAATGCATTATTTTAAAATATGTTGAAGTTATGATGAGAAAAATAAAAATTATTTAGACAAATTACAAAATTTTTGTGTACAATATTTTTTTCATATATTTTTTTCGTAAATTTTTTTCGTTTAAAAAAATGTAAATATTACTTTAAGAAGATAATTCTTCTTAAAGTGAAATTGAATTAAATATTTATTTTAAAAATATAGAAGATGTAACGCGTATCTTATCTTTATGCTACAAAATGTTCAAAATTTGTTAAAATTGGAAATGGAAAAAATATAATTGAATATGTTTTTTTTTTAAGTAAATAGAAAAAAGTATTAAAATATATATTTTATTCTACACATTTTTCAAATCATAAAATTGATCATTCTGATTTCAATTATATTTATTCGACGTAGGCTACGATTTTTATTTTCATCAATCTATTCACAATTGACTCTTACAATCCATTCGATCCACAAAAGATTTATAGATCTTGTGGATTATGGCTGAAGAATACATTCGCCAGTAAATTTACAGGGGAGATTGAGGGAAATTGCGGATACCTTAGAGAAAAGTTAAAATAAAATTGTCAATTATTTATCAATTAATAAAAACCTTTTTTTTTATTCAAAAGATACTTTAGATTTACTTCTTTAAACTAGAATAATTAACATTCATGTATTATCAATATAAACTACAATTTTAAATAAAAACAAAACTTTTACCGTCCAAAATTATCTGCCGTCACACGGGATCAGTTTTGTCTTTTTATTTAAAATTATAGTTTATATTAATAGTATACTATTATTAACATTGTTATTTAATGTCAATATTCTTTGAATAAAGATTTTTATAATTAATAAATAATCACTGATTCTATTTAACTTTTCCTTTGAGTATTATAATGGTATTTATCTTAAATAGCGTGTACATTCTGTGTCATGTATTACAATACGGCCATATATTATAATACGATACTAAGCATATATATTATATATCGGATTATTTGGATGAAAAATGAGAGGTTACTCACTATTCTAATGTAGTGCAATATTATATCATCCACATTTACCTCGCGTCTGCAATTCTCCCATTCTCTTCTAGTTATAAGCCCTCATATATTCTAAATATAATAATAAATTGATAATTTCTATAATATTGATAGATCTATTAAAGGAAATTTAGAGGCAAGTGACGAGAAAGAAAATACAAGAAAAGAATATATATTGACAAATAGAATTGATACACTAATGCGGTGCTGGATTTCAAAGCGTTAAGAGCATCCTAAAGTCAAATTCAAACTCCGAGATCACTGTTTTAGCAATAAAATGCGACACATCGACTATCAATATCGCGCGCCCACATATATGTACATAAATTTTCAAAGAACAATATTAATTCATTTTAATTAAACGTCTAAGTCTAATTCTAAGAATTTCACGTTATTTGTTTGTGTGGACTAACTAATCTGTGGATGACCACAATTTTGTAAATACAATTGCAAAACTCTTATCAAGCAAATGTTGTTACGACATTGACAGCTCTAACGCTGTATTGGACTCAGAAATGGTGAAAAAAAGATCTCAATTTAAAGTATTTTTCCTTCACAACATAAATTAATGCTTATTTTAATCCTGGAAAAGGATTTTAGAATTTAAAGAAAGAAGACAGAAGTAATTATTGTACAAAAATTATTGCATTTAATCTGTAAAACAGACTTTAGGATTCCCTTAATATGCTACATATCGTTCTCATACAGGCATGCAGCGAAGTAAGGGCAACAAAAACAATTTCGGAAGTCACTTCAAAGTATAAATGCCGGATTTTCATTTGTTTTAAATAATTTAATAGATGAACGTTACGATGAGATTAATTATATATATTAGGAATTAGGGTCATTTTAAAAATTGTCAGTGTCATTTCTAAAAATTAGGAAAGAATGTGTCACGTGGAAGAATGAATCCCGCTCAAAATATTATTTTATCTCGAAGCAACAGTGTGTGCAATGTGTATTGTTTGTGGTGTGTCAAGTATATCAACAATGCAGATAATTATCCGTACGATGTAAGATAATATTTGTTACTAAAACAAGAAAAAATTAAATCAATCATTCTTTTGAATGTTAAAATTGCAGTATCTGATGTATCAACAATGATGTTAAACAATGCTCACATTTTTTATACTTTTGAGTTTATGCAAATATTATTTAAGTTAATAATATTTCAATCATCATCTCTATCTACTGAATACAAACTTAGAATTAAATTGAATTAAATTTTTTTCTGTCAAAATTTAATTGTTTACCATTATTTATGTCTTATTATTTTTAACCATATTTTTTAGAGTTGACGATTTCGTTCTATATTCGGATCTATATTAGATATCCGAGTATCAGGATCTTGAACATTTGGATAAAATGTTAATTATCAATAATTAGTGAATTCACTTTTTTGTAATTTTCACTTTATTTCAAAATTTACAATCGACCCTGAACCGATTCTGATATCCACGAATCAAGATCAAGGTGGATATCAGAATTGGTTCAGGGTCGATTGTAAATTTTGAAATAAAATGAAAATTACAAAAAAATGAATAAATTCACTAATTATTGATATATATATATGTATATATATATGTATATAAAAAGATGCCGAGAGATTCAGGTTCGGATTCAAAATCCATATTCAGATTTGAAATTCGAGATTCAGATCTGAAATCTGAGATTTAGATTCGAAAGGTACAGATTTTCGCTTCAACCGGATATTTATCTCGGATTAATGTATCTCTATCTTGACTATTCGAATATTCGAATAATCGTCAACTCTAATATTTTTATAATACAGCTACAAATTAAAATCTTGCATTTATTTAAAATTAACTGAAAAATTTGTTTATTAATAAATTTATGTTCTACAAAAGCTTTATTTATAAAAAAAAACTCTTTGTTCTTATTGCTCACATTTTTTATTTAAAATAATACCTTAATGAATTAAAGTTTAAAAAAAATACTTTTTTATTTCTTGGTTCTTATTCTCAAGTATTTAACATTTCCAAAATCGGAAAATAATACATAGTTCTAATTATTTAAAACATGATTATTCTTATAGCATCCAGTACAACATAAATAATACATTGCAAATACCGATATCGAATTCAATAAAGAAACAGATTTATGTTAATGTATTTCTAATTAATATATTTTTTTAATTTCATCTTCGATACACTCTTTGTTGACTTTTATAACATGTGATTACTTACGTTAACAATAATACACATGATGTCTAAAAATTATTTTCTTTTCGATTATTTATAAATGCTAAATTAATATGTTTATATGACAAATTTGAAAAAAATTCTACGTAAATTATAATTTATAGTTTTGTTTCGACATTAAGTCTGTTTGACAAATGAAAATCTCAAAATTAATTCTTCGTTTAAATAAATTGAGGCTGAGTTGTTCCACCTTTCTATAAATAATATACTTCGAGCTCACTGTCTTACTCTCATATTCTCTTCCGTTCTATCTCTTTTACTCTTTTGTTTCAGTAGAAATAAGTTACCAGGTAGTTTATTTGAAGATAGAACAACTAGCTCATCAATCTAAAATTAACTTTAAAGGCTTCTATTTCAGTTTCTATAATACTTCATTGTCTACTTATATTTTTAAAATGTAATTCGCTATTATTTTTACTTTATTTAAAAGAACAAAATAGATAATTCTAAAAGATATAAATTTAAAAACTTACTAACAAAATATTATTTTTATGAAAGTATCATTATTTTTATTGACTAACATATGAAAAAATGAAAAAAAGAGTTACAACAAATTTGTTACAGTTCATGTATAAATATTTAATATATTGTTACGTAAATTTATTTTACTATAAACATAAAAACACATAAATAAATTATAAACAAATTTACGTATTTATCTTTTCGTATAGGTTCGTATAAGACGTAGATGTGTATATATACACACAATATCGAATTGAATTCGCTGGCAGCGACTGTTAATAACGCTTAGGGAGCGGTGTCGAGAAAGAATCAACGTGATACCTGGTAATCGCATATAAAGCACTCCCATTATCATCAGTAGCCGATTACATAACACGATGATCATTTATGCTTGGGATAAATACAAACTATGGATTAGAAGCTAATAATACAGATAGAGAAAAAGACAGATTAGTATTATGTTGAATAACTTCACCTAGAAGTAAAAATATATAAATATATAAAATATAATAAATATTAAAATATTTTTGAAAAATTTACAAAACTACAGTGCCTATATATTTACACTAAAATAACAACGAACATATTATATAAAATAATTTAGATAAAAGTAAAATATCAATACTAAAGTAAAACACTATGATGCTAATCAGCATGCTAAAACTAAATAGAACGTAAATAAATTGATATATTTTTTATGACTTACGAACTACACTCGATCGATTCACGCAAATTCGATTTTGCTGCATGGTTACATAGAAATTATTTTCTTAGAATAATCCTTTAAAAGTTTTTTTGTCTTTCTACTCATATTTAATCAAATAATTAAATAATGTTTTAAAACATTTTTCTCAATAAAACAGGCATGATCAGAAATGAACATATATCAGATTAATAACTATAATGCAATTAAAAGTACACAAATTTTAAACTTATTTAAGTTTTCAAGTTTTTCTTATTTATATTTGTATTAAGTACATTTTTAAAAATATGTTTGAATTATTGACTATCTATTGCAACTTTAAGCATGCCATTCTTTTCATTGTGTGTCGCTTTTTATATATTTTTAATAATTACAATAAAAAAATTATACATTCTCCTATATCATTATATACATTAAGATCATATATTTATTATCAAATGTTCATATATCATTGTAAATACGTACATCATGTTAATGATTAATGTTATACTTGGCTCTTGTCTGATAAACATAATATTAATAAAAATATTAGGTGTTGGAATTAATTCGTAGCGTTTTTAATGAAAGAATGTTATTTATTTCACATGAGCATTAAAAAATACATTAATGAAAGTACTTCCCATCACTTGTAAAACGCTACGAATTAATTCCAACACCTAATACTTTAACAAGTATTATTATAAAAATTTATAAAATGCAAAAATATACAATATTAAGCAATTCAAAATTTTTGTTAGACTATTTATTTGCAATAAAATTTATAAATGTTTCAAAAAGTCAGCAAAATCGATTACGATTTATCGATTGAGTATAATTCCTCATGATATAATTTAAAATAAAATTGAATTAAAAGTTATATGTTCTTTCTAATCTGTTCACCTATATGCGATTTACATTGAATCAATGCAATATCGATCTAATAATATCTTTGTTTGTAAAGTTAATAAAGATTCACTCCTGCAACAAAAACTGCAAGCGTGAATATATCGATTAATGCAAAACAAAAGTCCGTTTAAAAGTATTAAATAAGAATTTAAATGTGGCAATTAATGAATTTGGCTCATGTCCAAAATGTTTCAATTCTGAGTCCTTATGTATACGTGTTACATGAAATTATTCGACTTGGATCCTTATTAATACGCGTGCAAAAAGCCAGAATAAATGCGCAATAAATAAATACAAGGTCAATTAACCAAAAAAATTAATAATACGAGTTTTCTTCTGAGACGGATGTAAGGAAAGTTTTGTATGAGAGAGGAAACGTCGCGAATCATCTAATATGCCATGATAAAAAAATCACGTCATCAACCTTACAATTTAATAATTAAGAACCGACTGCATCAATATAACTTAGTTTAACTTTTCTTTCGTGCACTGTAATATATTGTGTTAATAAATCATCATATTTATTCAATACTATACAATAAAAATAACTATACAAATCTAACTAAGTTTTTGAAAGAATTTAAATCAAACATTTCTATTTTGCATTTCTAGTCAAGTAATTGCTTAAAAGAAGACTCAGTTTCATCGATTTCGATTTTAAACTTGACATGCCTGTATTATTGTTAAAGTAGGATTTAATAATACTTTACTTTTTTTATTAATAATAGACATAATATTTTAGTGAATAATGTATAATAGTTTATGAAAGTTATTCTGAGTCGTAATAATACATACCGTAATTAAAACTTATTGAAACTGGATTTTCTCTTTCTCATAGTTTTACCAAATAATATACTACCCGATATATTTCCCGAAACATGATTATAACCATAGCAAATTTATGTGTTATATATAAATGTATATAATATGTTTTTGCGAATTTATGGAATATTATTATAAAACTCGAAATAAAATATATATATATATATTGTTATGTGGCAGGATTGTTATGGCATCGCAGCGCCCCTTCGCCATCGCAAAGTGCGAGATCACGCTTAATGTCGAGCCGGAAAGACCAAAAGAAAAGAAAGATCAGGGCTCCCAGAAGGTTGCATTTGAACGGGTATAGTTATACTTTAACCCTGGTTTTTTTTATTATATATTTGGGCACCTCATACGACGATGACTAGGAGCTACCTGAGGAGTGTATGCATTTCAGGGATGGTATATCTAAAAGTTTAATTGTTACATCGTAACAATCTTTCTCGATCGAGGTATAACAACTAACCCCAATTCACCATTTTTAATTCGAGACAATACAAATCGAAAACTATAGTATCAATATCAACTATATATATCAATTCAAAGAAAACGTTTTATTATAACTAAATATACATTTAAAAAATATACAAAAGTATAACATATTTACAGCTTATGTATTAAAAAAAAAACAAATAATTCACAAAATAAAATATTTTTAATACTTCTAACAGTAAAAAAAAATCACAAAACAAACATAATGTCTTCTAAAAAATTCAATTATCAATTATTATTGCTATCAAACTAATTGTACATAAAATATATAAAATAGTAATATATAATGTCACATTTGTCAAACTAACTAAAGGAAAGATTTCTAAGTATGTCCCTCTTCGATTTTAACGAAACTTGGTAGATTTATAGAGAGGATAAAAATATTCGATACATGTTTCTTTATCGGCAACTAAACATGTTATAAAATCGGTCCTCGAAAATCGGTCAAATTCGTTTCTCGGCTATAATTTTTGAATAATATACGATGTAAAGAAAATGGTTATTTTAAAAAGGCAAAATGGATTGTTTTTTAAATAAACAGTTATATGTCTTTTTTTATATCAGTTAATTCATTTCATTATTCTATTTGTAAAAATATTAACGATTATCAAAAAATTATTAATTTACGAGATTTTTAATATTTCATGTCAATATATGTCACGATAAAGTATAAAATATTCCGTAAACTATTGATTTTTTTAGGTCTATCTTACTCTTTTATGTGCAGAATAATTAGAGGAAAATCATATTATATAAAGAAAAAACTATATAATTCCATTCAAAAAAATAAAGATCACCTTGAAATCTCGAAGGCACATCCATCTAGATTTGTGTCGTGTGAGGATTGCCTGATGGACGCACCTATCATGTAATCCCAACTCCCCGCGCAACAAGCGACCATGACTGATGGACATGCACTTGGCAGTAGTCCGCACAGATACGTGCTCTCTTATTCAATCATCTTTAGAAATTAATATATCCTAAAGTATTACGAAAATTGTAAAATGATAAATTCCGATTCATTGTCAGTCGAATCCGCTCTACCTATTCACGGAGAGGGGGAGGGGAGCATATTTTGTATACTTACGAAATTATATTATTATACTTCATTTAGAAATTAAGCCAAAAAACGAAACTACAGGCTAATTTCTTCCTTAAACATTATTGATAAGAAAAAAACTCGAATATTTTACCTCCTATACAAACACAGTACAAATCCAACAAATTGCATTAAAATCGGAGGGAACACTCGGGAACCTTTCTTTGTAAGTAAAATAGTAGAATAACATAAATATATATAAACAATAAATTTATAAGATGTTAGAAAGATACAAACATGAAATTTATATATTATTTATAGTATTATATCACACAATACATTTATCAATAACGATAATTTCAACGAATTAATTTTTTAATTAGATTATTATCAGATAATTAAGATCGTCGATGCAATCAGTCCAAATATTGAAAAATACCATTGTGCCAAACATATAAATAATTTCACTGTTTTGTAATTTTTCAATGTTTCTCAGATAGAGATAGAATACATTGAATAGAATTCAGTCAGAGAAAGTTAGATGTAATACGAAAATATAATATTTCTCACACATACAAAGATTCTGTTCCAAAATTGCTAGTATTGAAAATCTATAATGCACGTAACGTAAACTATAGTTTTTCAACGTTGGCAGTAAATTTGAAACACTGCCAAAATAATGATTTTCCATAAACTTTTAATAAATTAAAGATAAACATTTAAATAGCTACTAATTAGATTTGAAATTTTATTGATATTTTTAATGTATTTTTAGTATCACTCGTATACATTGTATAAATACTTAAATAATGATATTTTTAATGATTTGATTAGTTATCTTTAATAATTTAAACTAATTCAGTATCGAATTCCGTGAATCTTTGTTCTAACGATTCAATTTAAGGTTCAAATTCAAAATTGTTTTCTCATGATAAATCGTGATTTATGACAAGATGTTCCATGAAAATTGGTTCAATATGAATATTAGAAGTTTTCTAATATACTTTGATATCTAATGATTTAACGATATTTGTTTTTTCTTAAAATACTTCCTAACTTCAATTATCTTAAATATTAATTATCTTAAATTATAAAATAAATTTCTTCTTTAAATTATAGTTAACATAAAAATTGTTGTAGTTATATAAAAAAAATAATATTCGGATGTATTAATTATTTATATGATTAAATATTAATTATTTATACAACATTACGTCACATTTGTGTGATTACATACTATACCCTACTGAGAATGAGAAAGTAATCAACATCAAGCAAATGTGAAATAATGTAAGATAAAATCAAAAGCAACACAAAAAGAACAATAATAGAAATAATAGGAAGTCAGGAATTATAAAAGAAAAAATAACTGACAACTCATATATTCATACTACTGCTTTCCATTTCGACTAACAATAAGACATCCTGTCTAAATGCATACACGATAGAGCAGGTGACGATGCGCGACGTTTCTCGTGTGCATTGTCTTCTGTCGCATACTCATACACGCACAAATCGAATTTCAAGCCACAATCCGACTCACCCGTGCCGCAATGGAGGTGGTTGGTTTCTCCAAAAGATCCCATAACCATTTCTGATATTGAGCGCACTTTCCCTCACCGAATTCTTCTTCTTCACGTTGTCGAAGTGACTCTGCCTCCTTACGCATTTCCTCGTGTACGTGCTCCTTACGCTGGTGATACTTGTGCTGACAGCAACTTTCAAGATAGAGCTCGTCAACACCCCAATATGCGAGATCATCACTAAACGCCAACACGCACATCTCATCTACTAGATGAAGCTTGCCAGTACGATAGAAATTAAGAATTGAACTAAATGATTTAGGATGTCGATCGAAAAAATATTCATTGTCGATTAGAGAATAATCGTCGCAGAGTTCAGTTATTGCCTCATGGGTATTGCAGTCTCTTAGTCGACCTAGGCGCGTATGTGGCAACCGCTCGAGAGTACGCCAGAGTACCTCATGCTTCACGCCACCAACATTAATTGAAACGCGCCGATTTAAAGCCTTCGAACGCATAATCATGAACGGCTCCGGTGGTAGGGATGTCATCGACTTGGAAAAGGCACGCTGCTGCATCTGCAGCGGCAGGGGTGGTGGCGGTGGTGGCGGCGATGGCGGTGGCGGCGGCGGTGGAGGCGGTGGTGGAGGTGGCGGCGGAGGCGGTAAAGATTGCAGGTTTATTGGGGCTACGGTACTGATTGGACCTACAGATGACACGAATGGAGCGTAACGAACTTCCTTATTCATGTTTCCACCACTTGCTCCTACTCCTACTCCTCCTCCTCCTACTCCTCCTCCTCTTCCACCCATTACTGCAATTCCTCCCGCAGTTCCTTCAGTACCGATTCCACCGAATCCTATCCCACCACCTAATCCAGTCCCCGATCCTCCTATCGATGCATTGAACCCGAGATCTCCTCCGCCAGTAATACAATCGGTGTTTCCGCGACCGCCTGCACCAAGCTGCTGCAACATCGACATACCGCCACCTTCGAACACGTAGTCCTGATCGGTGCCGATATAGGGCACTGTACACGACGACGATAACGATGAAAACGTCGGACCGGTAACCACGGCATTAACATTACGTTCCCCGTCCGCCAATGTATTGTCCGCCTCGAGTCTTTCGTTCAGCATCGGACACACGAAGTGACGACAAGTTCAAATTGTCGATCACCAACGCGATTGCAAAGCAGTTATCTTTCGTAGCATTAATGTTAATGTTCTTGTTCGTTTGTCTGATGATATTGGATGAATGACTTTTATCTTGTGTTTTTCTTCTTCGTCCTCCTCCTCCTTGTCCACCGCGTTTTTATTCAACTTCATTCGTAAATCTGTTCGATTCCTTTCATCGATCCGATCAATCGATTCAGCTGTGTCTGAAAAAAAGACATCGGGGCGCACATATTATCACGTTATAAATAAAAAAATGATAATAAATATTTAGTATTAGAGAATCAGAGCTTCAATCACCTTCACCTTGACATATCAAGATCGAATTCCTTTTAGCATTTTCTCTAAGCAAAAAGTCTTACATAGAGCATATATAAAAAATGCATCTATAAAAAAGTGGATGCATGAGCGTCTATAAATGAAGAGTAAAGTCCTCTAGCGAAATAGTTGAAATCTACAGACTTATTCTACGCCCTGTTACATCCCCATCTACAAGAGATTGATCGATCAATATCAAATTAACGTCGATCAATAGTGAATTAACATTGATTTGACGTTAATCATTCAACCATTTCTGACTGGACCGGAAAATCAGCTTTCTCCCGACGTGTCTAGCCTGCTACTGCTACTATTCAGTGTAGACGATGCTTAATACAGGGTTTACAACAGAAATAGCGGTTGTAGAGTCTTAAGTCGTAGAAAATTAATCAATCAGATGAATGTGAGAAGAATAATTGACTATGATTGATCAATTTTCTACGACTTAAGACTTTACGACTTCTATTGTAGATCCCACATAATAAGTCGCAGACCGCAATACATAGAACGCAAGACACAGGACGTGAAAGTTGAAGTTCAACCAACTTCCTGCGTCCTGCGTACTGCATCCTGCAACCTATTATAATTAAAATACGTTAGGTTAATTTCTAGTTTTGTGACTCCTGCGACTCGCGTAATCCGCGTTCTGCATCTTATGTAGATTGGGCTAGTAGATCAGACTTAAGAGCTAAGTACGCAGCACGAGATGGACTCTACTCGTAAGAAAGAGATTCACAAATTTTATAAGAAGGCATATACAAATCGAATTGGAAAGTCTCCTAGAAACTTTAAAGTTCCTCCATAATACCTCCTGAGCTTCTGAAACATACGTTTTTACTCCTTTTGAAATGCAATGTTAAATTAATAGTATTTTAACAAGAAAATTATTAAACTTGAAGATTAACCATTTATATAAATCTCTTAAACATCTCTTAAAACAATGTTATATAATCTGTATGCAAAAAGAAATTGTTATTAAGAACAGCAAGATTTGTACTGCAGATGCAAGACGAAAAAATATTGTGTATATTTTTCTCTTAATTTTTCAGAGGCTGTTCCTCTTGAGGCTGTAAGAATAAAATCCTCTAAAATTTAGCGAATTTCGTTAATACTAATATTTTTTTGGAAAATTCGTAAAACAATTTTCCACGTTATAAGAACAAATAATTCACTTATCGTTATTCAACACTACACTAATGATCAGCGACGATCTCCCTGCGCTCGATAGCTCTCATTGTAAGAAAAATCGTAAATCTAGCGATAATTATTTACAAAATAATCCAAATTTTTTAATTTTATAATCAATCTGATAACTTTAAAGAAATCGCAAATATAACGATAAGCATTTTCATATGATACTAAAACTGAATAATTTAGCCCGCATTGATATGATATATTTTTATTTTTTGAGTTCTAAACATTTTTTTTTTTAGTTTTATCTTATGTTTCTTTTTATTCTATGTATGCATAAGTCCAATTTCAAATCACTACTAAACAATTATAAGAAAATAATTTCAGTACAAACTTTTTAAACAATTGATTCTCAATTGAGTAGTATTAAAACTGAACCTTTAAAACTGATTTTGGAATAATACGCATATTTTAAGAAAATATATAAACAATACAATGATGAAAGATGATTAGCTAATAGTCGGGGCGACATACGAGAATAGGGTCACAATCGAATTATATGGATATCGATTTTAGGAAATATTTTCGACAATCATGTCAATGTCATGATCGACTGTAATGATATACCGTATTACTATACAGAAATAGACGAAAGATGTATGCAAAGCGAGTAGCATTGAAAGCATTGATCTCCGTACGTATGTATATGTATATCTACTCTTACTCACCTTTCTCTTCCTTCAACTTCAAATATGACCGCCGTTTGGTCGAAGAAACCCGTCGTCGTGCATTGCATTAGAAGGTCGCATCTCGTCACGCTGCCCTGACACGATCACAATATCTGCGATAATAATTGATGATTAATAGTAACGAACAATAGTAATCAGAACGAAGATATCTATAACGATGATAATGATAATGATAATGATAATGATAATGATAATGAATGATGTGAATAATGACGTGAATGACAATAATGATATGATGACGAAAACAATGGCAATAACAGCGCGACGATACCAATGAAGATGACGACAACGTTTTCAATAATAATGACGACAGCAATGATGATGACGACAAGAATGATAATAATGGCGACGATGGCAACGATGGCGATAGCGATGTCAGTGACGAAACAATTACGATGACAACAATAATGAGGACAATGTCATTGATGACGATGGTGACAATAATGACGACAATGATAACAACAATAATGACAACGTTGATGATGATAGTTAGATAGATAGCAATAATATTAACTACCACTTTTTCCACCGGGCGCTGCAATCGACACCTTGTGTGTGCTTATCGATTAAGCTATGGCACAATTGCGCGCGTTAGGGTACAAATGCGAGGGTGCATGACATTTTTACTTCTCGGATATATCGTATTAGGATTCGGATACTTGAATAACGAAGAACGTTCGACAAAAGAAGAAAGAAAATATATGAAAAAACATGGCAAATAACAAACCTTTGGTTATCTGGGCAGAAATGATCACTTCATCGTTACTAATATATCACGCAGCTATCAGTCAAGTGACAGAGTGACACAAGAAGAGAAGCTGTGAAACAACCGAAAAACTTGTAAATTGTTCAACCACCGTACTTCTATTACTATCTATTGCCGTCGATTGCATTTGAGTGGAGGTGATGGTACAGTCTCTGCCACTATACTGCTCGTTGATGCCGATAGAGGCACTACTCACTACTACTTGGACACAAGCCAGCGGTGCGCCTGCCTCAGCGATTATCCCGAGCTACTCTGCGCTTCGGGTCGCGCGTCGTCTCCCGTACTCTTCTACTCCAGTCACCAGTGACGAAGTAACACTTTTCAAGTGAGAGTAAATATTGCGTGTAGGAAAACTGATGTATTATAACTTATCACGACAAGACTAATTTTCGATCGAATATCTAATTGCCGTCCAATAACTATTTAATTAATTGCAGCATTGAAGCATTAATTTATAAATTTTAAAATAACCCGGTAAGAAATATTTATACATAATTAAATATAAATATATATATATATATATTCTCTTGTATTATCTCTGTTCATATATATAAAAAAATAGATAAATAACTGCAAAAAAAGATTAGGAAACTTTTGTATTGTTTTTCTTTACAAAAAATAAAGTTGCGATTATATTCTATAATTACATATTATATTATATGTGATTATACATATTTTTTATTTAACAAACG